>VXBA01005569.1:164430-216427 GCA_013399895.1 Serilophus lunatus | reverse complement strand
CAGGCCGGGCCGGGCCGGGCCGGGCCGGGGCTCCGGGGGCGCCCCCGGCGGAGCCCCGTCGGTGACGGGGCAGCTGCTCCCCCAGTGCGGCCTCCAGCCCAGCGCCCACCCGTGGATTCTTTACTGCCCGGGGAAGAAGGACGAGGATTGCGGTAATCGGCGCCTAATTTCCCACCGAGCGTGCCTTGCGTGGCGGGGCGGCTTAGGGCTGATCTCCCTTTCCAAATAAAGCAGGGCGTCTATTTATGGACGTGGCTTACAGAGGAGGAGATCTCATGTACCATGTTGGAAGTTCTTGAAAAACAGCCAAAGTACAGAGGTCAAGTTTCCTGTACTGACAGCAACTTAATGGGAGGCGGGACAGCAGTGTCCTCTGTGAGGAGCTGGAGAACTGGGTCGCTGTGCATCCTTCACTAATCGCTGGGTTCCAATAATAAATTACTCCAGTGTGTTTCTAAGCAGTGTGGAGGCGAGAGAAGATCTACTTGAAAGCCCGTAACTGCCTCAGCCATTTGGAGCACTGCCAAGGGGTTCATGCCAGCAAGATGAGGGTCAGGCCCCCAATATTGCTTGGTAGATGAATTATTATGAATAAGAAAATACACAGTTGTGATCTCCTCTGGGATTTGACTCTTCATTAGAAATTAAAGGACAAGGTAGACAATATGATTGTTTCACAGATTTTCCCCAGGCCAACTTCTGAGAAATCACAAACCCAAAGCCAGTGCTTCCAGTAGCTGCTGTTACTCAGAGGCAGCAGCTCTCAGGAGTTTTACAAGGAATTGTAAGCAAATAGACCCTACCAGTGTGCACATGGAATCGCCTATTCTTGGAAAAGATTATATGAAAGGATTTAATGTTGACAGACTTAAGTAGTGATGTCTCAACTGTGAAGAATCTGTTGTTTAACCACCTTTATGAAGCTAAAGTGCCTATCATTAAAGCGAGAGTGTTCCCTTTTGTTTTAGATCATCGAGGCTTTAAACATCTATGCAATTTGGTATGCACATAATTTGATAGTCTGTTTTACAAGAAGTTGATTAGAATCAGAAAAATCAACCTCCCAAACTCCAGCAGAAGAGGGCAATACAACTTACATAGATCAAACAGCCTTAAAATGGAAAAGGGACTTATATAGTGGCAAATTGGGCAATGGCTCTTAAAACTACAGCTGTATTCTTCTGAACACTGTTACGTTATTGGTGAGTTGGTAAGTTATGATTCACTGCCATTTGATGTTAAATTTACTGTCACAAAATGTTAGCAATCACAGGCTGTAACCAGAAGGCTTCTTTTTTTTTCCATTCTTGAGGTACTGAGAGTTGTCTAAGAATGGGCTGTCACTGCCTGCAGAGAGCATTTTGTCATCTCGGGTTTTCCTTCTACCTTTGCTAATACTTTTATCTTTTTTTTTTTTTTACATTCATAAAACATATTAGCTGCTTCCTGTCTGTAAGGCAAAGACGACCAAAGTATCACTTTTCTCACCAGCTGGGACAATCTTAGTAATAGTAAACAGTTCAATTTCCCATCTTGGTTCAAAACACTGCTATTTACACTCCCATTGTGTGATGATATCCTCCCCTGTTTATGTGACCATGTTTAAAGTTTAACTACATCCACCATGCTCTTTTTCTTCCTAATACATTCATTAGACATGGATTAAAAAGTAAGCAAAAAGCAAGCAAGGTGGTACTGCTCAAACTTGGGAAGCATGGCCGAACAGGATTACATGTATTATTAGGGTCCTGATCCCACAGCCCTCACTGAGCTAATAACTTGTGCAGGAGATTTGCCAAAGGCCGAGTAAGGGCAGAAGGCAGCAACAGTTGGCACTAAAGGAGCAAGATATCTATCAGCTGCTTTAACATAATGGGCACTTTTCTCCAAAATATTCAAAGTAGAACTGTGTGGATTTGTCTCAGGGGCTTCAGTTGGTAGCAATTTCTGGGAGGGATCAGAGCTGTCCCATTGTGGAATATATCAAGGATATATGCCCCTTCTCCTAAGACACTGGAAATGAAATGCAATTGGTTCCAGTGCAATGCAGATCTGGATTGATGCAGCAATGTCCTGTGTTAACCCTGTGAGGTGAGAAGAACAGGATGACACCCACCACCTTCCCTTCCCACATTACAAATACTTTTTTACATACGTCCAGGTGAGACAATAAATATACAAAAGAACAAAGTCTAATATATAAATGAAAGCAGATTTATAAAATTACAAGTTTAATAGATAAATATAATAAATACTTTATGCATCATAACTCTGGACAACTACATTTAAAGCAAGTATGTTGGCAAGTCACAAGAAAGTTGCGCCTTGGCAACTTTATTTTTCAGAAAACCACACTGACAGGCATATTACAATGTTACGCATGAGGCTTTATGCTGTAAGTATGTTCAAATCCCGCTCACCTACCGAGTTCACCATGACATATATATGGGTGTAGTGTACTTTCTATTTTGGAATGTCTTTTTTGCACACCAACATGGTTGTACAGATAGCTGTTCTACTTACCAGGGACAGTGGGGAACAGTTTTGAAGAAAAATACTGGTAAATGACTTCTAGAAAAACTAAAGCATTTCTTAACTTTTTATTGACATTGGCAAATTAAAATAGAATAAATTAACAATATTTTCTCAAAAAAATGTTTTGTACAAAAATACTGTCAAAATTTCCTGAAAAGCTTTCAACACAGTAGTATCTTTTCATGTACTGAATAAACTATATTAGCACAGTGTCAAAACGCTGAAGACAGAAACAAAATAAAAAATAAAATCTGTGAAATGTTTGCCACTAGTCAACATTCCATCCACACCATATTATTGTCTGTACATATGGGGGAGGGGGAATGGGTAGCAGACTTTTTAAGTAACAGTATTACTTTTCCTGATCTGGAAAGGTTTGGCCCACATCTGTTAAGCTTCCAGTTTAGCGTATTCAGAAAAAAAAACATAGTCTGCACTGCAATGCATAGTTAAAAATTAAGCAAGATGGCAGCTTTTGTGCAGTAGTATCTGCCCTTCAAAGTTCATGCAACCAACTAATGCAATTTTATTTTTCCCTGTTCACTCAGAATTTGAATTCAGTTCAAGTCATTGAAAATCATCGTTTACAAAATTCACGAGATTAAACAATTTGCCAAGATTATTATCTAACAGTTCAGCACTGTGGGAATTATGGGCACGTTTACTGCGAAGAAATTAAGAAAGGAAGTGGAGGGAGAGCGACCAACATAATAAGGCAGAGTTTGCTAGATATTATTAGTATGGGAGGGGAAGTGAGTGACGAAGCTACCAAAAAGAAAAAAAAAGGTGGCAGCGATTTAAAAAAAAAAAAATTATACAAGCGCATAGTTGACTCTGCTTTCCAGATTCTCACCTTTTCAAGCCCTGAAAAGTGAGACACTGTGTCTAGGGGAATGTTTTCATTCGCACCGATAAAAGTCCTTTGTTTGTTTTAAATGAATCAGCAGCTCACCCTGCTGGGCTGCTGTTTGCAAACGAAGTCTGTCATGAAGTCAAACTCGTTCTGTCCCAACCACAGCTCGGGAAGCTCCTTGATGCGATCCAGCCCCATTTCGATGACTAAGGACATGAGGACCTCCTCGTCGATGAAGTCCGTGTCTATGACATTGGGCGGCAGCATTGCCGCGGGGACGTGGGGGACGGTAGGCGGCAACCCGCTGCCGCCGCCGCCGCCGTGCTTGGGGTTGCAGTCCCTGAAATGCTGCTGGCTGCTGCCGTTCAGCTGGTGGCTGCCGGGGTGCAAGTCCGGCATGTAGTGGCTGTGGGGGTAGGGGTGGTGGCTGAAGTACTGGTTGTTCAGCTTCTGGAGCTGCATGCTGGCGCTCAGCTGCCCTCCCGGGCTGGCGACGGGGGGGGCCATGAACTGGGAGCCGCTGAAGCGGGCGGGGGGCGGCATGGTGCCTCCTGGGTGCCCTCCGCTCACGCTCCCCGGCCCCATGGCGTGCCTCACCCCGCTGCTCGCGTTCATATTCCCAGCTCCGTAATGTATATGGTCGCCCATCAGGGCGCTGAAGGCGTGCTGTTGCGGCGGCTGCTGCTGCTGGTGGTGGTGATGGGGGGTGGGAAACTGCCCCATGCCCATCCGATGCGCAGGGTGGTGGTGGAGCCCGCCGGATCCGTCGGGGAATCGCCCGTGGTTCATGGCCATCATGTGGTCTGCCATTGCTCACCTGGAAAGTTAGCGTGTGAATGAATACATTAGGAAAATACACCCTTCCTCGGACATCCAGCCGCCCTCTCCCGGACCAGATGCATCTGTCTGGCCCTGGCAGAAATCACTTCGCTGGTCCTCCAGTCCTCTCCTTCTCGAGAGAGCGGGTGGAAAAAAAAAAAAATGCCCCAAAAATCTACCGTGGCTCCACCATGGGAGTACAAAGAGGGGAAAAGAAAGCCCGCGGAACGAAAATCCCGGTCCCCTCCGCTAATCCGGCGGGCAGCACGCCTTCCCACTCCAAGTCGCGCATACCTATCGGCGGGGAGCGCCGCGTTCGGCCACCGCCGCCGCCTCCCCGAGCGCTCAGCTCCGAAGGCGCCCGAGCCCCCCGGCTCCCCCCGCCAAGGCAGCGGATTCCCACGGCACTCTCGCTAACTTGCAGGGAACAAGCAAAGAACTGGCAAGTCCTACCTTGCCGCCGTCAGCAACTTTTGGGATAAAGTCCCAATTATTTTGCTAAAAATACGGTAGCGCACAGATAAGGACGTGAAGCCAGGCAGCTGAGAAACACCTTTCCTTGCGTGTTTGTAACAGTCACGTTTTTCCTGTTGCACACAAAAGGGACACCCGGCACCAGCCACGAGAACCGCCGCACTCACCTCCCGGCTTCTTTCTTCTCCTCCTTCAAAGGTGGCGGTGGAATCAGTCAGCGAGAGTCACCCAGCATAGGGAGGGCTTCCCCGGCTCCCTCTCCCCGGCGCTGACGTGACGGCGCCGCGATCGCTGCCGCAGCCCCGGAGCTGGTTCTCGCCCCTCCGCGAGGCGCATCAGCACTTGCCAACAATGAGCTGTGTTCCTTACACGGCTTTGGCCGCGGCTAATATAGGATTTCAGAAGGGAGGAGCAAAACCCTTACAGGCAACCAGAAGTAAAACCTGGAGCAAACGGNACCCAGCGCGCGCGCGCGGGCAGCCGGGCACACGCGTGTAGGGATACACGCGGGAAAGGGCCGGGCGGGTGAGAGGGCACCCAGGCACCCCGCCCTCTGCCCCCGGTCCCCGCTCAGCGCCTCCCCCGGGAACAAAGCGGGGGCACCCCGCGCACCCTGGCGCCGCTCACCCTCCGCCCACGGGCCCGTCCCGCTCCGCGTCCAGGCATCGCCGGACACTGCAGCAGCACGACGGTGGCCGCGGACACGCGTGGGGCTCAGCGCTCCAGCTGCACTGCCCGGGCAGGGCGAGGCCTGTCCCTCCGGTGCTGCCGCGGTGCAGGTGCCCGCATCCGCCGGCGTGAGGCCCCAGAACCCGCGTGGGCGTCCTTGGGCCGGCCCCTCTCCCGGAGACGAGATCCGAAATCCACCTTTTTCCACAGACACGGGCACCGCATGCGGGAGGAGTGTGTGTGGGGTGCCGGCAAGCTTCCCACTCCCACGTCTTTCCATCCCTTGTTTTTGTCCCACAGCCACCCGGGCTGCGCAGAGCAAGTGCCCACCCTCTCTTGCCCTTGTCCAGTGTGGTGGGTTTCTTAGCATTATTTACGATTGTTTTCCTTGGAATGGCAAAAACGGAACATGAGGACTGCGGGTGGGCACACGCCTTGCACAGGCAGCTGCCCTGGCTGAGCACGTTCCCCGTCGCTCCCCCTGCCCGGCAAAGCCCTGCCTGGATGCAGCCCCGGCAGGGCCACTCGTATGCAAGACACCCCCTACCCCTGAGATCGGCGCTCCTGCCTCTTGCTCCAGACCCACCAGCTCCTCTCTGAAGGGCAGCCATGCTGAAGTAGCAGGGAAGTGCTGAGGGGCCGGGAGAGGCATGCCACAGGGAAGTGCTGGATGGTGGCCCACTTTTTCATAGTGCCTTCGCCTGACTTTCTGCTTCCCCTCTCTGTTTTCCTGCTTTAAGCTGTCTACGGGCACACCGAGGGGACAGTGGAACAGGACACTCTACTCAGCACCAGGAATTGTGAATTTGAGGTCAGAGTGGCCATCACGTAGGCTGAGATGGGGTTTCTGCTCCTTCACGCACTTTGCAAGGATGCAGTGGTGCAAGAGGGCCTCCCTGGGGAAGCACAAGTGAGGGCAAATAGGATGCTTCACGAAGCTGTCCATGTGGCAGCCGTCCTGCCCCTTTAGGGTGGGCTAGGTCCTTGGCTGCAGTGAAGCATGAAGGTGAAACCAAAAAGAGGGTAAGCTGCACCTTGTCTCTCCTTGGGATGGAGGCAGAGCTGAGTTCCTGGATACAATGAGCTATGATGGATGAGTGGAGAAGGGCTGTTCTCTTTGTGACTGGCGCAATACTTAGCAAAGCCATGTGGGCCTTGTGGGTAGTGGTTGGGCACACATGGGACTCCAGGAAAATACCTGGCTGGCCTCTCGGCTGTGAGGGACAACAGAAGTGGAATCAAAATGTCGGGAGGACAGGAAGGTTTTAAAGTGTCAAAGTTACTTGAGGAAGTTGCCTCATCCTGCAGCTCCCTTTCCTGCAGCAATTAAGTAGGTTGTCCACAAAGATTTCACGTTTTGGTCCTCAAATGCATGTGAGTAGGGGGACGTCTAGGAACTGCCATTGAATGAGGACCTTCACTATGGCCAAAGGTGGTCAGAAAAATGACAGTACTTTTCTGGAGGTTTTCTTTTGTCATTCGTGTGCAGGTTTTGCAGAGCAAAACAATGAATAATAAGAAGATCCTGTTCCATTTGGCAAGTAGTCAGCTGTGTATCATGACAAGTGGTTTGTTTAATGTCACATATCCATGGTGATACTGGTATGCCTTTTTGCTCTCCACTGCCTTAGGTTTGCAATCCTTTTTAAAGCCAAGCACACATCGTATCACCGACGTGCAAATGCCCTTTCCTATTTTCAGCTTTCAGATGCTGAAAGCTGCCAGCTTGCCAAAGTGAGTTATGGACAATTGGCATGAGACTGCCAGAAGCAATAGTAGTGAAATCACAGCCTCCATGACACCTCACTCATACACAGCATATCTTCAGGTATTTACAGCCCACGTACAAAGAATTAGGCAGTACAGTGCTTTCTTCCTTGGGGTCGAAAGGGGGTCCAGATAAGACTCAGCAGAGCAGTGGCAGATGAGCCAACTCTGTCATTGTTTATGGCCGTAGCAAAGTGGGAACACAACCAATTCGTTGCTTTCCAGGAAATGGCTGGAAAACTTGTGACAGGCAGCTAAGGGAATGCACGACAAAGCATGAGCCCATCACCAATGAGCTCGCAGGAAACCCCAAATCTCATTTGTTTGCCTCTCCTGATCTAAGCCATGGTTATTTAAAGAAATCTTTTCACTCATATTCTTCAAAGGCTTCTGCATACATGAGTTGGTTCCTTCAGTGAAACAGCAAGAAAGCAGGGCACTGTGTATCAGGAGAAAGCCAGAGATGTCCAGTGGTGGGAATGAAAGCAGCAGGATTCACAGAGTCGATTCTCAAGTGAGGAATCTGAGTAGGGTCGAAAGCAGAGTGTGGTCATGTGCCCATCTAGGAAGAATCACTGAGAAATATCAAACACAACAATGGAAAAGAAAGGGATGGGTCCTCGGCTGAATGTTAACATTTTGGATTGGAAGGTCAGAAAGGCTCAGAAGCTGGCTTGCAGATGAGGCCCTGCTCACTCCTTCCGGACTGGAATGTCTGTAGAGTGTGGTGAAAGGAAGGAAAGGAAAATCAAAAAGGAGAATCCCAGATGGTGTTTTTTCAGGTATTTGCCAGAGAGGTTTAAGCTGAATACTGGGACAAGATACACAGGGCAACCAATTTCAGGGGTACTTGGATCTCCAGGCCCTTATTTGCAACTCTGAAAATATAATCTCCAACTCTCTGACGCTTGTCTGTTCCAGATGATTGTAGAGGTGAGTTTCTGTGTGTTCCCTTCCATGCTGACACAAAGCAGTCAAGAAAACCCAGCTCAGGACATCTGTTAGGGTTATCTGATAGGAAATTTTATATTGGAATGATATCCTGGAAGAAATGCCCTTTCCGCAGAAATAATTACGCTCTGCTATTGAGAAGACGAGCCGTGATTTTCTGGCTGTTCTTGCTTTTGACCTCTTCACAGCTTCCTTCAATCCCATCCTTCCTGGCACCTGGCAGTTGGGAGGGAAGAGAGGACTGTGATACAAAAGGTCCCCAGCTCTTTGCTGGGTGGCTGCCCTGGTTTCACTGCTCACTCCGAGGAAAACAATGACAAGTTTGTTCCAGATGGGAATTCCCTTTGTGAGAAGAACAGTTGTGCTTTTTTGCCCTTGGGGTTTTGACTAAAGGGAGTTCCATTTTCTGACATGCTTTACTGAGAGACCAATTATTCTTATGTGATTTGGGGGAAAGACTGGACACAAGATTAACCATGGGTCTGGTTATGAGATCCTCCACATATCCAGGTGGGAAGGAATTACCTTGGCAAGCTTGGCTGTTTGAACAGCACCGAAGTCCAGACTAGGACAGAAAACACAGGATTAACTTAGTTCACTTAGTTAACACCAGGCACAAGCTTCCTAAAGCTATCACAGTTCCCCTCTGTTGGCCCAGAAATGCTCCACAGCTGAGCATCTGCCCTCCTAACAATCTGCTCTCCTGGGGAAGGCCACTGTTTGGTGAAGTAGTGCGCATGACATACAGGTAGGCAGCCCAAGTGTGGAAGAGATGACCCACTGAGTATCTCTTTCGGTGGTGGCATGTGTTGCAAGGATTTACCGGAGTGATGTCAAAGCCAACCTATATTGTGTTCCTAAGAGCTAGCTGGTGTGGAAAGCTCAGTGGAAATACAGAGGGAGACACACACACAATGTGCCGTCTCCATTATTCAGCATGGGACTAATTTTTTCTTTACCAGGTTTCACAGGATAAACCATCTCTCTGTGCTGATTGGAAGTAGCTACTGTGCTGAGAATTTGGGTAACATGTGTATATTTTAAACAACAAATCATTCTGAAAAGCAAAGACTTACCCAGAGCAAGGAATGCTTCCTTGGAACATTAGGAATTTCATGTGCTTGCATCTCTTGTTGGTATGCCAGGAAGCAAAGATGTATGCATCAAATTGCTGGTTAAAATTAAGGAACACAGACTATATAAATTGCGCTACTCTTCTTCCACCCACAATTTTCGTGTTTGTTTTGATGTCTCAAGATAGTAACATACCAATATATCTTATTTCAGTAATAATGAATGTAGCTTTTCAGCCTTCATCTGCATTATCTTTGTGTGTGTGTGTGTGTGTGTGTGTGTGTGTGTGTGTGTGTGTGTGTGAGAGAATGTCTTTGGAAGCATGACAAACTTCATTGTTTTACCCTTATATGTCCTCTTAGTGCAGACTTTCAAACCTATGTGATCACAACCATGATTCTTCCTTAAGTGTAACTTCAACGCAAGGTATCTTCTTTGAAAAAGAAACTCAGAAAAAATAGAAAAACTTATTAAGAACATTTTTTCCAGAAGAGGCTTAAGAGGATGTAAATATACAAAAATTAACACACACAAGCAAATAATTAGTCTAGAATCATTCCATTTGCACTTTGTCACATCGAACCCCAACACAGACATTTTCACTACTCTTTACTTTTGGGTATCAGTGAGAACCAGAAATAACAGAAGAAACATTCAGGTGCCTTTGATAAAGCAATAGTAAGCTTCTGTAGTAAACTGAATGACACAAGGTTCAAACTTAGCACAGAAGTGGAAAGTGGTCACCAGCTAGGCTGTATGAACAAATATATGTTTTGTTTGGACACTAAGCCAAGTACTAATGCTACTGGACTGGGTCAACCAAAGACTTTTTAAAATACTAGGTAGAATGAAATATTTTATTTAATTAAAAATTATTAGAAAGCAGTGTACATACTTCTAAGTATATATTAGACCTGGATGAGTACACCTAAAGCGCTCGTTGCATACATTCTATAATTAATTGAACTGGTAGTTGACAAGTAATTTATTTGAAGTCCGCCAAATAATTGAAACTTATTATTAGAATGAATTGGAATGTTCCGAAAAAAGAAGATTTATGATTACAAATATAGGCTCCAATACAGGAACATTTATATACATGATTAACATTCCTGTTTTTTTAGGCAGATAATTTCACACAGTGCATACAAATATTGTATTTTAGGTTGGTGAGGCTGTGCAGGAAGTAAGATACTTCTCAGTGTGAGTAAGGTTGACAAAATCTTAACTTCTCAAACTGCCAGCTGATCAAATCAACACAACTTAAATCCAACAACAGTCTGCACCAAAGACTGCATTTTCAGGCATTAACCTGAAAATGGTCGTCGCATCCTTACAGTACAACAGTCTACTTGACACATTGATCTGTGTGAGTGTCTGGCCTGGAATTTAATAGTACCCAATCTAAAATATAGTTGTATTATTCCATTGATTAAAACCACATTTTATCTTTGAAGTTTCAGTATTTCTGATTTGAAGAAAATGTTAGTAAAATTAACTTAGTGGTTATATAAGAGAAATGTTCTGTTGCAATGCTAAACATCAATTTAGATACGGGTAACCACATAGTTTGGATATGCTTATTGGACCTAATGGTATCATATGCAGCAGAATCTCTCTAAATCACAGAAGAAATGCTGTCTTTCACAGGACTCTACAAGGGTTCAAGGGTTCATCAAGGGTTCAGTGTACAGCAAACAAGTGTGTGCCAAAGCGGTATTGTAGTGTATAGGAAAGTAGTTTTTCCATATCATCGCCATGATCATTAAGGCTTCTCCAGCATCTTTGCCACTTTGAATTTTTATTTAAATAAATAGGGAAGTAGTTAATCCTCCTCATGATGATAAAGGGTTACAACCTAGCTGTGGTGTGGGTCACGTGTCACACATTGTCAGCAGACAGTTGCAGTTTCAGTTACATTTTCTTCTTTGATTTGATTATGTTGTGCTCCTAAATTCAATAATTATAATGTGTGTACTGTGTGGTAATGGCAGCACCATCCATTCCAGGCCTTTAGAAATATGCTGTGGGTTCAGGAGAATTTGTAAGCAATAAACCTTCTCATCTTTTTGGCATTTTAGGCAACTTACTTTGCATACACCTTCTCCAGTGGTTTATTTTTTATGAAGAATCTGTGAATCGATCCAGTCTGACCTGCCTTTTCAATGGATTTTCACTGCTTTTATTTTGTTGAGAACCTTTTTACTACAAACCTGTATTTTGAGGCTTTATATTTCAAATTTGGTCTCATTTCAATCCAGCACTTCACATTGTCTGTTCTCTGAAACACCGATAGGTTATCTTTGTTTTCTCTGGCAAGGGTTAATCTCGCTCAGACAGGCCATTCTCAGTGTAGAAGATGCCTATCTGTTCTTCTCCCTTCCTGAATATTTGCTGCAGAGGAGCCTTGCTGCCATCCCTCTCAAGATTAGTTACATACTTTCTATGTGGATTACTTCCTGTTTTCCCTCAGCCTTTAGTTTTGGTTGGCCCCAGAAAGTGTTGTTTCCATTTGTGTAAGTAGCTGTTTCATGAACCATAGGATTCAGAAACAATAAACTTGATTTCAGTGAGTTTTAAGTTTTGGTTTGAAATACATACAGTAAGTCAGTCAAACCCCTGAGAAATAATGAAATGTAAACAAAGTAAATGTAAATATTCAGAATAGTTTATATTTCCTAAAACTAGTTAAAACTCAAGTTTTGTAGCCTCTTATTTGGAAATATAAACCTTGTTTTCTTATCAGACATATCTTGGTGATTGTTGCAAACCACACCGGGTTTTTTTCAATTGATTGTCTTTGGTTTCAGTTGTTTTTAGGAAGGCACAGCAGATGTATGTAATTTTTCACACTTGCTGTTATGCGTCAGCCTGATGATATCATACTCAAGCACTAATAATACTACTATTCGCCTTTTACATAAATTAGCACTTTACAGCTTCAGAGCATAATACCAACATTAGCTAATTACTCCAGAATTGAGCATGCACTCTTTTCCTTTCAAAGTAGAAGCTGATGGATTTAAATGGTGATACGTAATCAGAAAGGAAAACAAGTCCTTTAACAGCCTGTGTAGTGGTCTCATCAAAAGGCTAGGAGCCAGAGTATTTGTTCTCCCCCTCTCCCCGTTCCAGTAATGTAATCAAACTCAGACTTAAGCACCCAAACTCCTTTCTCATCCTGAAAGTCTTAACAGATCTCAGTTTCTCTTTCTGTAAAATAGAAAAAACTGATACCTTTCTCCTAGAAAATGCCTAGCAGAGATCTTTTGGGGTTAATGCCTGAGAATGACTACTGTGACCACAGATTTGACATTAAAACCATTGTACACGAATCCTAATTTTCTGCTTTTGTTTCAGATCATGAGTGGGACTCTGGCCACCTTAATGTCAGTAGAAATCGTCATTATGATCACTGACTTCAGAGTTGGTAAGGTCCACTTTTAATCTCACATGAAAGGTAGCCCTTCCAATAACGTTGCACTTAGTCCTACCCAAGCAACAGGACAAAATTCTCTCCTCTTCTCTGCCTTCCCGTGTCCTAAATATTCCATTCCCAGTGCCTCTTACCAATTACCTCTGCAAGACTCTTTGGAGGCTCTTTCTTCCTTTCTGCTCCAGGATGAATTATCCCTGCAAACTCAATCCTCATAGCTCTTGTCCAGGAAGATCACTGCAATTTTCCTTCCAAATAGCCCATTTCCTGCAGCTACATGTAACACCCCCACCAAATCTCTCACAGGGTGAATGGCAGCAGTCCAGCAACGTATTATCTATCACAGTGAAGTTGCATTCTTCGAAGTTATGTTCCTTGGTGACTTCTTTGCATAACCACATCCACTGCCTCTTTCTTCCCTCCAGACTCTGACACCCCAAGAACCAATTTCCATCATAAAGAAAATGCTAAATCCAGTAACTTCCCTCACTATACTGCTCATATATGATAAAACAAATCCTCTATAGTTTGCTCTGATATGGAAGTTGTTCAGCAATGGCACAAATATGCATTATGGCTATTGCATCTATCTGAAGTTGTCTTCAAGATCTTTAGTAAAATATTTCCTCCAAGGGTGAAGGCTGACCTATCCTTTTAATTCATGAGGTTGTCTGTTGTTCCAATCCCCCCACCATTCCCCTGTGAGGGTAGGAAGAGGAATATTACTTCTAAAGAACATATATATATATGGCTTGTATTCTTCCAAGAATTTGAAAAGTATCCACCAATCTGTATTTTCATTTACAGATTTTCTAAAAGTCTATGCATTTAAGGACAAAACTCCTGCCAGTTTGTAATGTTTTATGAACATTTCATTCATTATCTTTCATGTATAAATTCTCCAGGCTCAAGAGTATTATTATTGTGGTCTTGAATATTGTATTATGGTCTCACACAATAAAACAAACTGCTCTGTGATGAATACAGACTTAAAATCAGTGTATAGCTCTGATTAATGCTATTTTTAACTGTAGTATAAGGTTCATTGCTGTTCATGTATTGCATTGTTAGCAATCCCTTGCTCATTTTTTTTAGTACAGCACAAGGGAACTTGATTTCAGAAAGAACAAATAGCTAAAAGGATATCCAAAATTAGTCATATGTATTTTGCCTGAAGATAGGTATTCATAGCACAGAAAAAAAGTGCTGGTACCCTAAGGTCAGTATCTGCCTAACTAGCAATGCCAACATTAATGTCTTCTGAAGAACTCCTGATGCATCAGGCATTCAACAGCACTATACCTGGGGAAGGATTCCCTTGTGGCCGTACAACTTAGAGGACAAACCTCTAATACAAAGCAACTCACCAGTTATATCATCACTGATGGAGACATAAATCTGAGGGATTTCTATCATAACCTGGCTGACTCATGAACATTGGAATTGAAGGCTCTTGTCATTTTTATTTTTTGTACAACTGATGAAATGATACCTCTGTGTCTTATATAATTAGTTCAACAGATTACAACAGTTAATGGACTGACTCTATTTACATGAGCTGAAAGACTGTGTTTCCTTTTTTTTTATGTATGCTTAAGTCTTCTTGGTTTTGGTGGTAAACAAAGCTGTTTAACAGAGAAACAGTTTATGAGCAGTTTTCTACACATTAGTTAAAGGCTGCATTGGTAAACTATGTCCTTTTACATGCTTCCTTAATGTTGAACAAGGTACACAAGCATGCCATGTACCACACATGGTCTGTCCTTCATTCTACAAACTTTCCTGTACTCTTTCTTTAGAAGTCATCAATCTGCTCAGTTAAGGTGCTGAGATGCTAGGATGCACTGCAGTCAGTAACTCAGGAGATAACTGGCACTTGGCAGGACTGGCTTCTGCAAGGTCATTTGGTTTATTCTGTAGACAGAAGGCTGGATAACTGAAATTTTCTGTCAGTGTTTTTTATATCATAATTTTACCATATCTTCTGTCATGCATTTGTTTTATTACAGCTTATTTTCTGGGTTTGACCACTGCTGTACACGGGCAGGCATCTTCATTAAGCTGTCCACACTGATGCCTCAATATTTTTGTTGAAAGGTTACAATTAATTCAGAACCCATCTGTGTATATGAGTAGTTTAAATCATGCCGTCCAAGGTGCATTGCTCTGCACTCATCTACACCACATTTTCTCTGCCAGCGCATTACTCAGTTACTTAGTGTTGTCAAGGCTTATTGAGGTGCCTCACCAGCCTTGTCTTGCCCATTGCTCTTATGTATCCAGCCTTTCTAGTAGGACCTCGATAAGTATATTAAACAATGCTGCTGTTTGTATTGATCCTAGAGGCACCCCACTACTTAAATTCTGTGAAGAGAACCAAGCAATTATTCCTGCTCTGCCTCTGCGTGCTATCCCCTAACTGGATTTGCATCCATGACTGGCAGGGTGTTACCTACTCTTCTCCTCCTGGCAACTGGGTTTCCTTAGTAGCCCTTTGTGAACACTATTCAAAGCCTTTGAACTGTTTAAGTAACTTCCTCTGATTCCCCATTACCCTGCACTTTGCTCTGGCTTCTCAAAATTGCACAAAATCCAAAGAACTGACATCAAAGCCTTCTTTCTTTTCACAAACTTTTGTTTGTTGACCCAGAAGTTTTTGTTCCTACGAGTGGTGTTCTAGTGTTCCATACGGGCAACTTTTAGGTCTGTTCTACTGCAGTGCTGCTATGATTGGGAGCTACTTTATAAATTAAGTCCATCACAGCAAGCTGTTGTGTTTCGTACAAGTAGAAATCTCTGCAGGAGCAGTTCTGTCAGCCACTCAAGAACTGAAAAAAATAAAATAGAGAAATTAAATTTTCTCAGCAAGGATGCATCCGAGTACCCACAGCCCAGTTTGGGGCTTGCTGAGGGTTCATTTTAAGCCCAAGGTCCCATGACTGTGTGACTAAATTTGGTACTGTCTGGTCAGCAGTTACCGTCTTCTCCCTGAGGAGAGTTCCTCAGGTTTCTGTTTTGCCTGCAGGAGAGGCTCCTCTTAGACACCAGGCCTGCCAGCTATGCAAGCCTATGCTTCCTTTCCCCTCCAGGGCTCCTCTCTGCCTGCTGCCCCACAGCTGCCTCAATCAGCCTTGCTCATCTCTGACACCACTTCTCCTCAGGGCTCACAGAGCAGCCTCTGCAATACCTCAACCCTCAAGTGGATTCCTCTCCCTGACCACTGCCCCTTAGCTGGCAGCACCCAGGTGGAGCATCCCTTGCTGTAGTGCCGGTTGGGCAGGTGGCTGTGCATGTCTGGGGGATTTGGAGCAGGCTTTGCTTTCACAGTGGTGTCTTGGTGTCCCCATGAGCTGGGACCTGTCAACCTGGAGGAGAATTGTGGTCTGGTGTGGTCAGTCCCTTGGCTGGGCTTAGGGAAACAGCTAAAATTGTGCGCAGAAATCACCTGACTTTGTGGATCACCTTTAGCAAACTCTACTTCACAGGTGTGAGGAATGGAAAATTACTTAGAAAAAAGAAAGGATTTGAGATCACCTGGTGCCAGAAGATAACAGCATAAAGTACTAGATACTTCTGACAGTGTGTGGGAAGTGGTGCAGCACCCGAGAGTAGAGATGCTCTCAAATTAGGGCCTTTCACAGGAGGGGACACACTTTCTTCCTTAAGGGGATTTTGTTGTGGGTGTTCGAGGGTTTTTTGTTGGGTTTTTTTGGTAGTTTTGGATTCGTTATTTTGTTCTTAAATGATTTTTGTTTGTTTTTGTTTTTATTTTTGTTTTTATTTTTTTATTCACAGGCTGTTAAGCACTGATAATGGGTGTGGCACAGTTCGTGTTAGAGCTTTGGGAATGAGGATGCAGATGAAACAGCCACTCCTCTATGTAGGGCTAGGGAGCTTCTTCTGTAGCTGTGTGCCCAGAGTCCCTGGTACTGATGGCATTAGACCAACCTTGTCGGTCCTCAGACTCCAGAAAAAAACACTGGCGCAGACAAGGCTACTGCTCCCCAAACAGCAGACACTCCAGTTTTTGAATGTTGCCTTGCCTACTACTTACTGACTTTTGCTAGCAAAAAATAACAGGTTTAAATGTGCAAGATCAGCTGTATTTCTGGTCAAGAGATGACCACTGTGCCAGCTTGGGGCAGGAGGCAAAGATGGGAGTTCGGTGACATGGGCAGAAGGTTGGACTGCCTATTTTGCTGGCTTATACAATGCAGAATAACTGCATGACAGGACTTTTTTGCTATTCCATGTGGCAGAAGGAGAAGAAGCAACTCATAACCTGAACAACTAGGATGCCAATTCAGTTCCCTCAATAGAATATACTTTAGGGCAACATACATACTGTGTGGATGCTACTGTTGATACTGCCTTGGTTTCCTGAAGTTTTTAGTTCATGGTATTCCAGTTTGGCAAATAAAAAGATTAAAATATTTTTACTTTTACATTAACCTTAGAGTAGAACTGCCAAATCTGACACACTGAAAATAAGCGATACTCATTTTGGATTAATTTTAAAGCGCTCTTAAAAAGCATTACCTTCTCCCCTCTGATAAAAGAATTTTGCAGTTAGTTTCAATGATCCATTTAAAATCTCCTTCTGCTTTTGAGGTTCTTTTTGCAATCTAATTCAAATTTCTACTGCTTGAAAGACCTGCTAAGAATTCTTAATTGGCATATGGAACAGTAAATATAAAAATAAATGGCAAAGAATAGAACAAAACAATTTGAATACAATAGAAACAAGGAATGACTTTGTTGTCACCATTTCAGCAATGTAAACTTTTAACAGCATGCTAAGTGTCAATTCTCATCCATAACTTTTTACCCTCTTCTTCTACAGGATTTTTCTTTTCTGAATTATTTTTGGAACCATGGCTCTGCAAATTCGATTTTCTCTCTTCACCCCTCTATTCCTCACCCAACTTCCTTGAAACCAAGAAATTAATTTCTCTCTCTAATAATTGCAGTGTGGAATGGAGATTATATCATAGAAATTAGAGATGCAAATGGGCAAGTTAGGTCATTCAGCAATGCATCTGCACTGTGTGTGCATGATGACTCCCTATACTGTAACATGTTCTCTAGTGTTTTGTCCAATCCAATTTTGTAAATTGGGTTGACTTCTATTTAAATTATGAGGCTGTTCCATAATACAGAGAGATTACCAAGAGGAATGTCCTACATATGACCCAATTTTGGGACTTTATTTTTTTTTAATCAAGCTTTTGCCATATAAATTTGAAAAACTTCTTGCTAAAACCATATGGTAAAATATACAGAAACCATCTAAGATTACTGGAATGGTGATGCAGCTTGTAATCACTTTGAAGGAAAACTGAGGATTAATCTTGTCAATAAGTACATTGTGGGGACTGCTTCCACAGCAGTTCTTTCCACACAAATGCCCATTGCCCCAAACGGGAGGTGCTCAAGTGCAATAGCTGCAAAATCAATCTCTTTATGTAGCATCTCTTGAAGAACAAACTAACACTGCAGTGTATTATTAGTTTACCTACAGTCTGAAAATCTCTCAGTTGTTCTTGCATTCGAAGTGATGAAGTGAAAATTATTATATAACTGCCTAAACAGAGATCCATTAATCTAACCCCTGAAATTTAAAAATGATTTGCCCTAGTTTATTTGCTGGAGAAGGAGACAGAAGGCATAACGTTATTTAGGCACCTCACTAGGCTTGAGTGATTTCAGTGTGAGCTGGCCATCTACACAGCTGCTTGGTGCCCTAGACTTTTGTAGCTTTTGGCCCGAATATTTGGCTTCCCGTTCCCTGGTCTAAACACAGCTTAGGATTTCTAATTGAGAAATATATCATATGAGGCATTAGAAAGCATAGATGAGGCTACAATATTTCTTTTGTGTTAGAGGGTTTTTAAAAATTAATTAATTGGTCATTGTTTATAGCTTAATGTTATAGTTTTGTTTCATAAGATAAACAGTCAGTGAGTACTGCTGGCACCCGGTGGCTTTGGAAATCAAGATTCGCCTTTCAGGTGCCTGAGGCTGTGCATGGTGTTCCAGATTGGATCAGCAATGCAGTTTTGAAGTTATTTCCCCAATTGTCTCCACTTACAGAGCTCTGGTTTAGTTTGCAAAGTGCTTTTAGTATGAGCTAACTAAATTTTGTTTCTTTTTGGGGAAACTAAACCAGAAGCTTTGCTCTGCTTGCACACTAAAACCACTTTGGCAGCTGGGGATTGTCCAAGCCTGTAATGCTGCCCTTTAACAACTTAGAATTGTCTGAACATTCAGTTCAGGGAACTAGACTAAACCTAGTCTCAAGTTCCTCAAACTGCTTGAATTGAAGATATAGGGGCCTCAGTACCAACAATTTTGATTGACTTTTATGCGTGTATAATGTCAAATTAGTGGCTATTGATATTAGCCTGAGATTTTAGGAATACAGTGTTTGGCCCCTCTGTCTGTTAGTTTGGATCCTGGAGAGCATTACTGATTCTCTACATGCCTCTTCCAATTCTACTGGAAAAATAAGTAATCTTTCTCTCTGGCTTAATCACTTGGAAACTACATCATCTTGAATTAAAATTGCTTTTTCCTATTTACAAAATCAGGAATGGTTTCTAAGAGCTCTGCCACTCCCACATTGCTTTCTTTGCCTCTTTTCCAGCTGGGTCCAGCGTGATTCCAGTGCTACGGTAACAAAGCACCATCCGCAGGGTGATGTGGGTGGAGGCACGTTGAGAGGGTGTAACTGCCCACCACACATTTAGATATCTTTTCACTGAATCAGGTGAAAAAGATAGTACTTAATGCCTTTAAGAAAGGGCTGCCTGCATGACAAGCACAAATTATACTTCATGTTCCTGTAATTTGACCAGTCAACACCTGGTCTGAAACAAGTGATATACTGTTAAAAGAAAATTCCAAAGCCACATCTAACAACAGACATATCATTTTCCCGATGAAATAAACAGGCAGTTAAAATCCCCATCTGCACTCACACCTTCCCAGAAACCAGAAAACCTAAACACTCAAAACTGTACAAATAAAATTTTAAAAGTGAAGAAAATGTAGGTAATAACACATCAGTCTATGTTTACAGATTTTTAAAAAATTAGTTATTAATGGCTGTAAAAATACTCTTTTCAGTTTTTTAATCATTATAAAAATAGAAACATTTTAAGATCATACCTAGAAAATAAAAATTCAGGAGATAGGGTCTCTATCGATATATGTTTTAGGTTGGCTAATAAATATAAGTACTTCTTTAGTTTTGTGTATATAAATAAGAAAACTGGAGTGCTAAGGTGACATTGGTTTAATAACTTCTGCTGAAAATAATTCTTTAAATTCTGTTCACTGACAGAACCAAGTGTGGGTGCTCAGCAGATCAACAAAAAACAAAACAGTAAATAATTGTTCAAGAAAGTATTTTTGAATTGTGGCACTTGGAGTAATAATAGTTTGGCTCTCTATAATACAATATATAATTGAACCTGCTTGTAGGAAAATTCAAACCAAAAGAAAACTTGCTGAGAAACAAGGACGTCTCCATGCATCAGAATTATGTGGATAGAACAGAATTCAGGAGAGAATGAGAACTTAAAACCAGGGCAAGGAAGGAAGGTGTCTGCAAGATTCAGTGACTATCATCGAAGAAAGAAGTTTGGGGGCTAGTAGTGAGGAAAGTGCAGCCTAGTCTGCTTCAGGCAGTCAGCTGAGTGAGCTCAACCCCCCTTTCTTTACTGCTTGACGAAAATCAGCAAAGCTTGAACAAGTTTAGGACTGACTCCTGTGAGCCCTCCAGTTCTGTGAGGGCAGGAATGTCTATCAGAACAGAAAACAATCAGTTGAGAGCATCTGTCCACAGCTCAGGCTTTAAAATGTAGCTGGAATTGTCCTTTACATCTGATTAGGTGTATATTCTGGGGATGTCTCGTGGTCTTGTGGCTGGAGCCATTAAGTGAGGGATGTCTTACACCATGTTCTGTTAAGAAGAGTCTGTCCCAAGTGGTGCTGAGCACAGGCCATTCCTCCTGATCTTGTTATCACTCCTACTGCGAATAGGGGCTTGTTTACACATAGAGCTACTTCTCATTAATGCCACATGTGGATGCACTGGCCACACATGAGATTAATCAGGAACAATTAATCAGGAACAACTCCATGTGTAGACATGCCCAAATTTAATGTGAGGGTGGTCACACAAAGGTGTTCTCCATAAAAGTGACCTGAGCGCAGATGAGTAATTGCCTGTCATTTCCATGTGGATAATACTGCTCTTGGCATGGAATGAACAGACATCTGAGAACGATATAGTTTTTCATTACCAGGTACACACACATACACAATTGTCAACAATACCCAGTCCCAAGAACACTCAAGTGCGGTCACAAAAGTGAGCATCTTTCACTGTTGCAGCCTAGTATGCACAGCGCTAGGCTTTCCATGCATTATTAGACTTCTAAGCATAGCCGTGTTGGCCAAAGGTAGGAATAAGTGCATTTATTTCTTTATCTCAGTAAAGGATAAGTGCAGAAAACCTAAACCTTTGTCACTAAATGGCTTGTTTTGCTCAGGCCAAGCTTGGGTTAAATTTTCTTGTTTACAACCAAATTATTGCTAGTACAAGGCTGTTGAAAAGTTCTTATGTGGGCAGCTTCTAAAGACTGAGATGGTTCAGCGTATCACAGGATAACCTCTTCCTGTTGCCATCACGGGAGTTCGCTGTGCTGGGGCTGGTAAGAAGCGAGATTATTCTGGAGTGCTGGTGTGCTCAGAGAACGTTATCTGTACCTGAGATGGCTTGCAAATTGGCTGTGCTGTATTTCTATACCATTTTGTAAGGAGCCAATTGCCCATGATTACCTAGCACAGCGTGTGACCAATGCTTTGTCCTTCTCCGTGCTTTTTGGTGCTCAGACCACGAGGGTGCCACTCTGGTTCACTTCCTAGTTGGGTTGGTAGGACTGTGGTTGCTCAATGCTGGGATAATGTGCTTTCTCCTCAGAGTACTTAGTGGAGTTCACTTCATATGTAACTTCTCATGAAACAAAAAGAAATCTCATGGCAACCAGTGTGTCACAAATTAGGAAACAGAAATTTTATTTTATTTTAGAGAATATGAAATAGCAGGAAAGTATTGAGACCATGTTTGTATTTGGTCTGATTTGGAGTCACATATGAACACACATTTCTAATATCTGAGGCCATAGCACATTTTTGAGCAAGTATCTCCTGTTGAAGCTGCTCTGCCTCATAGGGAATTACAGCTTGTGAGACTAATCTGCTAGTTAAAATGGTCATATGGGAGACCCAGATTCACGTGTGTGTCCCAAGAACTGTACAAAGTGAAGCAACTACAGTGGGACAGATTGAGACTGATTTTTTACAAAACACTGAATGGCTTTGACATTTGACCACTTCCTGGAGAAATAGGAGAGTGAGTTCAAGTTCCTTCAATGAATCGGGCAGATCATACTTCACAATGTATTTCTAAATACACACGTATGTGCCCTGATCCTGACAGATGTGTGCATTGACCTCGCTGCTCCCTCCTACCTCTCCCTGCCAAATGCTGAATGTGAGTTTTCCCATCAGGGATTAGGCATGAGGTAGGACTGTGAGCAGCTTCACAGCCTAGCGTGTGCCTACCTGTTGATCTCCTGCTCTACCCATAAATATAAGCAGCAATTAAAAAGGCTCTGTAGGTTACAACGGTGCTGAAATGTTAACTTGAGATCTCTAAAGTTGGAATTAGGCACTCAATTAATTTGTAGATTTAGTTCATAAAAGCTGAAGTGTGATATATCTTAATAATTAGTTTCTATAATAAGCATTTCATTTTGGAAATAAAAATGTGTTTCATTTATGTATATATTTGGCATTTTTCATCACCTATTTTTCTAATACTCTTGTGATAAAGGTCTTTTCCAACCTTCCTGGTTTTGTGATACAATTTATATAATGTCATGTAACTGTAATTCTAGGAATAGCAGTTTTGGTGTGAATCGGGTTTTTTCTTGTTACATTTTGCTGAACTGTCTTAAGTTTTAGTCAGCTGAGAGAGCTCGTGCGGCTTTTTTTCGCAGATCACTTTTTATGCTGACTCTACGTGCCCAAAAAGCTGAAAAATAGCGACTCGGCATTATTAACCTTTCAGTAGATTCATGCTTTCAAAACGTCATAATTAGCTCATGGTGAAATGCTCATCATGGTGGCACACTTTAGAGGCCACCTAAAGCTTCAGCTGGAGCAGGACGTACCTGTTGTTTTGTGTCGTCTATCCAAGGGTGCCGTGCTGCTGCTCTCTGACCTGTGCTGCCTTTTGATGTGTTTAGGGTTGCGACATAAAGAGTTAGCGTTAAATCCCACAGCCATAAATATGTTTTCCATAGTTAACAAAAAGAATATCTTCTCTGCATCTCTAATATAAAGAATTGGAGAAACTTGTGAAGTTTGGTTTAGCAGTGAGTTGAGGGGTTGAATACAGGGCACAGGTGAGTCAGGAATCTCTTACCATGGAATTTGCTTCCTTTATTTATTGCCAGGGCATGAATCTGTTGACTTCTAAGTAGTGCTGTCTCTTCTACTACATCTTCTCTTAGAAGGAAAAATGGAGTATTGAAGACATGTTTCTGGGAGACTTTATTTTTTTTTAATAATTTTTTTGGAAATAGAAAAAGGAAAGTCTGTGTTTGGACATGAGTACTGTTCATCAGGACCTAGTCTTAAATGGATGGGATACCGTTGTTTTGACTATACTTAAATAAATAAACAATATAATAAAGCCTTTAAAAATGTCAGGTATCAAAAGTTATTACAATTTTGTTCACTTAAATTCTTGGAAGTGGCATTCACATGACATATACCCAAGGTTTTGCTGACCCTGGGAACATTACCGAGTAATCAGTCCTTAAGTAATCACAAAGTGTTCTTGAACAATGTAGTCAATGTTTTCAGCACTTACCATAATTTACCTTGAAAGCAGGAATCTTCTTGCTCCATCTTCTATTTGGGACACGTCCTAATTTCCTGGTTTGCTTTTTCCTGTCACATCTCTTCTTAATGGGAGTAACAGCCTTCTGTTTAACTTTTGACTTTGCATACATCTTATAAAGAGTATAAGAAAATTTGAGATTTATGTCTTGACTGAAGAAGGACTGAATTCTGGTTTCCTGTGAGAAAGTGTCATTCTTGAAATAAATGAAACTCAAGCATATTTCTTGCAAAATCCTGTGAGGAACGTGAGCAAAGCATTACTATACCAATCTTTGCAGATAAACTGAGACGAAGAGGATTAATGAATTGTCGAGATCCATTGAAAGAATCATTAGTTAAAGCTATTACTGGCACTCAGGAGTTCTGGGCTCCCAGTCCTATGCGCAATCCGTTTGTCTGTAATTCTGCAACTAAGGCTAAGGCACCCTAGAGTGGTGGATAACTTACTCTGCCAAGAGTTACATGGAAGGTTGTTCAGATTCTCCAGTTTAGTGTGCAGACAACCAAATTGGTACTTGAAGCCACACACTGTTTTGCAGTTTATGGAAGCAAATCAGTAGTGAAGGAAAGTCTCTGGAAGCCATGGCTGAAGGATGAGATGCAATATTTGGTGTACCACTGTTGATGCTCAGCACACAGAAAGCAGGGCAGAGTGAACAGAGAGGACATGGAGGAAGGAACGCCATGATGAGAGAGAATAGGGTGGTAGTGGAAGGAAAAGGAAATGGGAGGAGTATGACAGAAAAAGCAGAATGTGATGAAAAGGGATTATAGAGCTAAATTAAACAAAAGTGTAATTTCTTATTGTTTAAAGAGTGCCCTTTATATATATCTATCTGTTTATTTTCTGTGCATCATGACAATATTTTGGAATTATTGATTGCATTTGCAACACAAAAACATACTTTTAAATTTGATTTTCTGAGATTAACAAATTTACTGTTGTGGTTTCTGATAGACTGCAATCAGAATTGCGAACCGAAGCATGAATTAAACTGATTCCTGAAAAAATAAAGTTTTGCACTTGCTCCTACTGATAGTATTATCAGATTTCAAAATTACTTTTATTAAAGCAGGATTGTGGTCTTACATGAAGGCCCTGATTTCCTGAGCATTAAGTTTTCTATTAGATGCAATGGGCATCCATATTTTATCCTTAGAACTCCAGTTTAAAATCTGTCTAGGGCCACCTGCTTTCTTGTTCTGAACTACTAAAAGGGACCCTCCTTAAGATTTTCTGGTTAGAATTACACACTTTCTGGTAAAATACATTTTAGGAATATACTCTGAATGATTAAAAAAATCATGAAAGTTTTTAATTCACTGGTGAAATGCATGAGATCATTGAGTAAGGGAGAAACGAGAACTTGAGCAGGCAAAACATACCTATACAAGTTTATTTAGGATGGGCACATAATCAACTGTTAGAGATACAGATATATATTTCTCTGTTATTTCTTTCAGTTGCAGTAGCCTTAAGTGTTATTTTCACTGTTGTGGATACCACATTTGATAGCCGTAACAAAAATGTGGTTTCCAAGCTGACCCTTTTAAGGCAGAGTAGCCTGAAGGAAATGCACCCATCCTGCTTCAAAGAAGATCTGTCTGTAGGAAGGAGGAATAATATGCATGCATAAGTAATTAATAATGATCTGAAGCTCTGATATCTTGTAAGGCCCAGAAAATTACATTTTTGCAGGATGTAATATATTGTTGGGTTAAAAATGGCTTAATTCCATATCCTGTGACAAAATTTCTGTTGAGATAAATAGGCATCGCACTTGAATAAGGACAGAAGTATCAAAAGCACTGGTTTGAGTGCTGTGCGTGTCCTTTTATTACACCAGTGAATACAGTTGTGGGTATCACTGCAATCCTTAATAGGATAATATGGATGAGAAAGATCTTCAATACAGAGTATAATGAGGTGCTCAAATAGCCTGACTTTTCACTTAATTTAAAGAATTCATTCCCCTGAAAAGCTCAATTTCTACATACCTAATAGTACAACATGAAATTCAGAGTACAAATCTCATTGACTAGATTTTGTTTGAATATGTTTTAAAACATCTGCTTTGACTTCATTAGATGTCTTTAATGTAGCCATTTGTAAATTCCTTTTCTTGTAAAACAGATTAACTTGCAGAGAGGAACTAGCTGATACAGCAATGCCTTTTGACAATCCTATTTTTAGAATCAGAGGGAGGTACAGTCAAATAAAACATTAAAAAATAAAAGCAATTAATACACTGGTAATCAAATGTGGATCGTTGTGAGGAAACTCCTGTTGTATTTAAACAGTCCTATGGGGCTTTCTGCCCGTCTTATGACCACAGAGAATCCTACAGGCAATGTTTTCCTGGTAAGAAAGTATTTTATCCATTTATTTGTGAGAGGTATATACATATATTTCTTCTTTTTTTTCAGTGATAAAAGATGAGAACTCAACTATCAACTTCCATCATTCATTTATGTCTCCTCTGGCATGTTGTTTCAGCTGGACATAAGGACACTGAACTAACAGGTAACAACTCTATCATATGCCATGGCTACAGCAACACCTGTATGGTGCATAACACAACGGTCACAGATTGAGTTTTGAAACCCTTGCAAGTATGTNATTCAGGACCCAAATAGTCAGTTAAACAGAAAAATGGAAAAATTCAGGAGATTTAATAATAGCACCTCCCAAAAGTTTTAGTAAAAGGAAAATTGTAATTCTGGGATGAAAGGAAATGGACTAAGCATGGCTTAGCTTAGTGAAAAGATCTTCCCGATGGCAGTCTGATGGCAGATTACTTTAATTCTGTGCCTGAGATATGACTGGCAGAGTTTAGATGTTGCCTTAATTGTAACATTATACATTTAGAAACTTGAGTAGCAAGCTGATGACACTTGCAATTGAAAACATCTATATGTTTTTGTATGGATGAGCTTTCTTTTGTATGCAAATCAAGCATGGTTAATTTGATATTGCCAGAATATGGGTATTGCCGTAGAACAGCTTTTCACTGAACATCTCTTTCCATTAAAGGTATTAGAGAAGAAAACATTCAAACCTAGGCTTCCTTGACTGGAAGCTTGGATTGACAAGATGAGGTTAGTTAACCTACTTTAGGAATCCATCCCCTTTGGTACATTGATGGGTTGTTTGGTGAGAAAAGCTGAAGCAAGGCTGAATCTATAGATGCAATTTCCTTGCAGGTCATCTACACTAAAATGCCTCAGTTCTTCCAGTGTGTTGTACATTCTCCTTACTTTTTCCCACAGATGCTGAGATAAATTGGCTCCCACAGATGCTTAGGCAAATTGGCTGTGCATTCTCAGTGAGCACTGAAGGAGAATGTGCAAAGCAGCTAATGGTGCAGGGGATGAGCTCCCAGAAGTCCTTGTGATGCATTTCATGATGACATTACCTCTGTCAATGCAGGTTCTTGAAGGCTATGGCACATTTTCTGAGTATATGAGGCATTCCTGTTATTTCCAGTTTGCACATATTTTAGCCACATTCAGACAGCAGCTTTCAAGGTCATTAATAAACAACAGAGCTAAACAACCAAACTTGTTACTTCTGTCTTCTGGAATCCATTGTCAGCACATTGACTTTTTGTTTACTTCTTTTGGAACAGTTTGTTATCTAATTCTGTATACTTACATCGTACAAACAAGTTATCTATTCTAATGCTTTGTCTAGACAAAGACTTAAAGGTGTGATGTTGGCATGTGCAACCAACGTTAACCCATGCTAACCTGTTAGAGCCCAGGTTCCCCATGATTCTTTAACACAGTCTATTTAGCATGTTTTAAAGCTAATGTGTCCTGTCTAAAGCTTAAGAAAAGTATAGTTTGACAAAAGCTTTAAGAAGACAGCAGTGTACATCACTAGTCTCTTTGTGTAGCTGCTTGATTCCATCCCCCCCCCTTCAAGTTGGTATAGTATTTTTTTGTAAAACAATGTGTCTTTGTATTATTTATAAACCTGCCTATCACTTTTGCCTTTGTGGAAGACTTCACAGTTTTATCTAAGCTCTGATCACAATGAATTTTTAACTGATGTATTTGCAGTTGCATTTAATCTTTAGTGTGGACTTCTAGTTCTGCAGCAAGCTAGACAGCCTGTCTACATTAGGTAGTGTCGCAATAGTTGTTCTGTATAAGTTGTGCTGAATTATGTGGTCAAACTTGTGCCCTATGCAATATATGTTGAATTTAGTTTTTCCCAGAGCAGCTATCACAGAAAAGCAGATTTTCTGAATATAGAATTTACTTTTATATAATTTTTCTCATCCGTCATTTATTAGAACAGATGATTGATGTGCAGAGTACTTCATTCTGAATTAAATAAAACATGTGCATAACTTTTCTCTCTAGAACTGTCTTGGATTTCCATATTTAAAATCTGACAGCTGAAATGAGGGATTTTTATCAGTGTGTAACCACTGTACGACTATAACAACACAAAAAGAAAAAAAAAAGAAAAAAATTTAATGTCTATTGATAACAGGCAAAGATTCATATCCCCGTGTTGCCTTGATCCTTCTCATTTTCACAGTTTCATTGTTTTTTTTTTTTTTTCCTTACAGGTAAGGGAAAAATAGGAGTCATTCTTTGATACACATCTTATGTGATACCATGTGTTTCTTGTTTGTGCTAACTTGTTTACTTGATCATTGAATATTGTCATGTATCAACCATTTAAGATCAACACTTAAGATAATAAAGTATTCTAAGCTCTTATTTGTTTAGGTTCACTTATGCTTTAATTGTTTGAGCCTGATGATGGCAGATGCTGTACTTGCCATCTTTACCTCTTATTCTCCAATACGCTTAAACTATATTTTAGGACATATTCATTATCTACTTATTTTAATGCTTGCCTTTATAAAAATCTATTTCACATCCTCAGACATTCTTATGTCCTCTGTCAAGGTCTCTGCCTGTTCAGTTTTCAGTATTCCTACATCATCTTTTTTTGCACTGCCATGCCCTTTACACATTTTTTCTCAGTGATTCTTCTTATACATGCTCTACATAACCCACTAAAATCAATCTCCATTTCATTCTCTTGCCTCACTTTCAGTACCTTCTCACTTTTTATAGTGAATTCCTTGGTTTTGATTATATATTTTTAATATCTCTGGTAAACTCGTTTGTGTTCCTTCTTGTATTCTTAAGAACAAAGATAAACCTGCTCTGAATGATATATAGAACCAAATTTGGTAAGTCCCCACAGAACTTTTCCTATCATTGCAATACTGCACTGTAGTTCCAGTTCAGCATTTTGAGTGCGTAGACCTTTGTTTTTATTTCGCATCCGAAGAGTTCTGTCTGGCCTGTTTAGCAGCCAGAGAACCACATTGTATGACCAGTGCCAGTGCTGCCAACAGGTCCTCAAAATCCAGTGTCCACAGTAGCTTTGCAGTTAAGCAGCTCCTAGCCACCTGCAGAACTGCAAGGTAGTTCTTTTCTCACAACTCGGTCAATTGGAAACAGGTTTTGTAATCCATACTATAATAAATAGTTTTCCTAATTGTCTTGGATTTATTCATGTAGTTGATTTCATTAGGCAGCAGGATGATGAACACTCATTCTGCCTCATAAACGTAAGTTGCACTAGCCTAGTGTCACAATGTGGTGTGAGTTACATGATTAGTGTTCTCACACATTCTTGGGGGAGGAAGTTGCATTTCAAATACAGACAAAAGAAATTTGACACCATTTTTACTTGATGAGAGAAACATGCAAGTGTCCTGTCATGGACTGGGATGCTCTACTTTATCTTTTAGCAAAGAGATAGCATTTCATCCATAATGTGCACAAGCTGTTTCAAATGATAAGGCAGAACAAGAGGCATGGTAAAAGACGGTCTGCTTTTGCCAAGGTGGGCGTGAAACTCCTGTCTCTGTATTGTTTGTCATTTCCCTGCCAATGTAACAGTAATGAGATAAGAAAAATGCTCCAATTCTTCATGTTATAAGATGGAGAACTATTTTAAATAATAATAATAATGACAACAATAATAAAGAACTGGGTGCTTTCTTTTGTGGCAGAGGCTTTCTCTTAGGTGGGAGGTGTGAGCCCATGGACTGGTTTTGTAGGTCTTTGGCCCTTGCCCATAGGATCCGAATATTACAGAGCAGTGGGAATACAGAATAATCTGTAGAATAGAGCTTTATTTTTTCTTATGCTGCTGTCCTGAGTAATATAACATCAAGGTAGCCGTTTCTTCCAGAAAGAATAGATCTAATAAAAAAAAAAGTCACCTTTCTGTGTAAAATGTGGTGATACGATCAGTTCAAGGTTATAGGTGCCAATACTGTCTAATTACTCTTGCTGCCTGTAAAGTTCTAAGAACAGCTTTACATTCTTACATTATTTTGAGACAGGTGGAAACACTGTTCATTAAAAATTTAGCACTCTTCTCGTTTATTCAGAATAGATTAACATAGTGGTGCACTATGATAGGTTGTTGCATATGAAACTTGTGATGCTGTTACCTTTGAGCCAGACATGTGGCTCTTTATTAAAAGGATGCTTAAATGCATACAGTTCTCTATCAATCATGGTAAAGGCACAGGATTTTTCAGAAGTCTCTATTAGTTTCAGGTACATCACTTCTCTGGTGCTTATCTTCATACAGCTTAAGAGGAGCCTGATTTTCTAAGAACAGGTGTCCATCATTTTGTAAAAATCCAGTTATATTAAAGTGTCAGTCAACTTGAGGTATCCAGATGTTCTAAGCCATTTTTTGAAGCCTTGTTCAAACCAATGTCTTCTGCAAGACCTTGTAGTCTAATTCACCAAATACAATCTATAGAATAAGAATGAGTCTTAAGAAGAGAGAGACATCAAAGGGAACAGAATGAAAACAGATTTTGTTGTATCAGAGCAGACCGTTGATCTAAGGAGGACTGTGTTCTGCTTCCAACTGTGGCCAGTACCTTGTGATTCTAAAAGAAGGGCCAAAACATATGATCCATGGTGTGCCATAGAAAAATCCCTGCAAAGGGATTGTGCTTGTGTTGTTCAATGCAAATAGATTGGAAGAATGAGATGGAACAAGAAGCCATGCATGCCAGTTGATAGTTGATGAAGGAAGCATATCTGTATCTAACATACAGGCAAAATGATACTGGACTAGTTAATTTTTAGGAAATTATTATCCCTGTAATGCTGCCAAATTTGGTGCTTACATGGGTTATGTCTGCCTTGAACAGAAACTGCTCAGTTTGCAAGGTGAATTTCTTTGGAATTATTCATCTTAATTTTTTTCTGATTGCTCAGAAAACTTTGTGATATTTTGATATCTCATTCATTTCTTCTTTGGGCAGGAACTGTTGCTTAAGTTGGAAAACAGAACTTAACAGCTAATGCATGACTTCCTCAAAATGCACATGTAAAGTTGAGCACCGAAGGTCAAGCTGTGTGTCATATCTTTCTCATTCTTGCATCAGTTCAAACTTGCATCTTCCTAATTGTGATACAGTAAGAAAGTTTTTGTAGAAATGTGGAATGGGCTAGGTTATCGGGGATCTTTGGAGATTATCAAGTCAACCCTCTCCTGCTCAAAGCAGTGCTAATATTTGTTAAAATTACTCAAGACCTACTCCAAGAAAACTTTGAATATTGCCAAGGATGAAAGTCTTATGATCCCTTTGTGAGCCTATTATTTTGCTTGACTATGCTTCTTTTGCTTTTTTTCCCCCATTGTATGTAATTCCAGTCTGCCATATTGTAAGTTTTGAGGATTGCCTCATGGCCTTCTGCTGTGCACTGCTGAGAAGAAGCCCTCTCTTCTTCTCTTTGACTCTTTTACCCCATATGTCATGTCCTGCACTAACATGATGGAACTTCTTAGTTTGTAAATATCTGTTTTGTCCTAGGCAGCCCTGAACTATGCACAATGCTCCAGATGGGGTTCCTCAACTGCTAAATTGACAGGAATAATTGCTTATTTATAAAATGGTTCATGATTGTTTTCCTTCTTATCCCTCTACATTTATACAAAGGCAAAGACAAAGAAGGAAAACAAGATTTTAGAACTAAAAGAAGGGAGAAAAGAGATGTTGTGAAGCTGTGCTTAATTTTCCTTTCTTGTTCTTTCAATTTTGCCTTTTTTTTTTTTCCCCTACATAGTGACACAACTTCAAAAGAAGGGGCAGATGGTGCTGCTACTGATCCCAGCTATTAAAGAAACACCCTTCTGGGAGGGAGGTGAGTGATAGGGGTTTCAGCCAGTTCCAGCTTTGTCCTGTCAGTTGTCTGACAGGAATACACTATCCGTTCAGAGATGATTTTGTATCAAGTTGAATATTCCCACAGATGTCTTTCTGCATGCAAAAATGTTAATATTTTGGATTTTGAAGCTTTTCTGTACTTGCAGATGCTCTGCTTGCCCCTATGACAAATAGAATGTGTGTGCAACACATTTAGGCTGGACTTTTTTACCTTTAGAAATACTGCATCTATTGCTTGTTTGAGAAATGTCATGCTTCGGTGATTTAGACATAGGAATTGCCTTTCTAGTTTCTAAGTTTCATTGCAGCTTAGGTCAGGGGAAAGTTGTGCTGGAGAAGCAAGGCACTTTTCAAGACAAAATGAAAGCTGAGTCTGCCTGCTGTCAGATGTGGTGTCTAGGCACACTGTGTCCTATTTAATTGTTGAAATTCTCTTGTGGGTAGGTCTTACCTCAAGAGTAATTTTTTTAGAAGTATTTAGGCAACTAAGTGAACAGATAAGAACATAATGTGTTTCAAGGATTTTTCAGCCCTGCCATACCTCGATTTCCTGTTTTTGACTTGGACATATTCTCTTCTTGCAAGGGTTTGTGGAGATGAAATTATGTATTCAAGTCTACAGAGTTCTCAGACACTATGTTTTGCATGGAGGACATAAAGTTATTTCACCAGGTACTATGATAGAGGTGTTTAATGCTGCTCCTATCTCAATCCAGTCAATCCTTTCCTTCTGCTTGTTTGCCTTTTCTCTCCTGTTTTCATGTGATATACTTCTGTTCTTTGAGAAGTATATGTTGATGAATACTGATGGCTGAATGAGTGTTTTGGAAGAGGTATATACTAGTGGATTTCTTTTCTCCCTGGCACTTCTACAAAAAGTAACTGAAAAGCCATTCATGAATAAAACCCAGGCACTTGGTATAACTGTGGAGAGTATAAATCACTGAAGAAGCAGCCTTATGTTTGACTTCATAATATGCAGCAGAAGTGTCTTCACATCATCAGATGTTGATACTGTGGCTGCCATTCCTAAGTTGTTCCCCCCACACCCCAAGCTGCTGCTAATAAATTACAAACACATTTGCTCTCATTAATCATTCTTTGAAATGGCAGAATCGTCTTTGCTGATTGAAAATAATTATTAGCTTCTCAAAAGGATTAAACAGCCTGTTTAGATTTTCATTTATATCACCATTTTGATGGAGTGATGTGGGGGTATGTACACAGCCTTTGTCTTAAAAGTAGTAATAATAATAATTAATGCTGTGTAACAAAGAGTTTCAGAAGGACTTCAGACAAAGAAAGAAAGAAAAGGCAGGCAAGGTGAGCTGTGGAATGAATGTAGGACACAGAACTGAGCATAAGCTTGTGTTGTGCAGGAAACCTCCTACTGTAGCAGAGCAGTGATAAACACAAAGGAAACTACAACATTCTCTACATAGCAATGGAGAGACTTGAAATTTCTGGCTAACGTTACAATCCGAGCAGTGTAATTAATCCGGAATTGAAAGAATACCACAGATGTTTAAAATTATTTTTTTCTACTGAGTCAGTATCCTGCACATTTACAAATTGTAGGTTGTGGATTAATAGCCCCTGAGGTTCATTACCCGATGGGCCTTGCTCCAAGCTTTGAATTTACACTCAGCAAAGTGTATTTGGGTTGAGGCAATTTCCTGAAGTCAGGCCCCAAGACTTTAAAATAAAGTGTGTTAGCTCTTAAAGTGTTCTGTGGGCACTGGGAGGGGAGTGCCTGCTAGAGTGCCAGAGGTATTAAAATAAAAATTAGAAAATAAAGAGAGAGAGAGGGGAAAAAACCCACCAGATAAGACTTAGCATGTGTATTTCAGAATGGGATACAGTGTGTAGATGGCCATATAGTATACCCCTATTAATGTCTTATAATCAAAGTGTAACACTGTTAGTATGATACTATATTTGTCTGCTGAAGGGCAGGACTTATTAGCTAGATCCATGTTCTACACTAATTTGATTGCACTGTCTTGGGATGCGATCTGACATGTTCATGCAGTGCAATACACCTCTCTGTGGAGGTACTTGCTACTTAGGGTTCATTATGTGACACAGGCAAGCCTGCTAAGATTCTGGGTGCTACAGAAAGACTGTGGGTCACGTTTGCCTAGAGTGAATTCCATCAAAGTCCTTCCTATAGGTTCTCTGTAGGCATCTCTCTGTCTTGACCTTCATTTTAGTTCTTTTAAGTCATTCCTTAGAGTCTGTCAGCTGCCCAGTTCCCTAGGCATTGCACTTAGATGTAAATGGGGCTGTGAAAATAAATTCCTCTGTGATTGTCATGTTTCATTCATCCTTAGTGGCGTGCTTAAAGTGAGAGCCCAAACACTGGGAGGCCAATAATGGTTTCTCTTCACCTGGGGGAATGGGACATATGGCATTCCAGTTTCTACTCGGAAATATTTACATAGATTTTACAAAATGAAAAAGCCCCAGCAAGAACTGTGAAAGTGTGATCTCCTTGTTGGGAAATGATGATCATTTAACAGTTGAATTAAACCTTTTAAGCAGAAACGACTTCCATAGCTATTCAGCAAAGGAGAATCCAGAATTGTTCTTTTATGTGCTGCTGTTTACTGGTGTGGACTCCTGAGAGATGGAAGTACAATGCCTTTATCAGTTTTTTTGTGACCAAGTAATGAATTGTTAATCACTATTTAGATGGTTGTGCATCTGCTCAATAGCACCTTGTTGACTTTAGCAGTGGGAGAAGAGGTCATTTTAAGCACTGAATGTTCAAATGGTGCCTTAAATGTTGGGCTTAGAAACCTAAAGAGTCACTTGTGAACCTAACTCTGGTAAGCCCCAGCATTCATTTCCTGGTGGTAACCTTTGAATCTGACTTTTTTTCAACTAAAAGAGAAGTTGTACACAGATGCACTGAAGTAGTGTATCTTTTGTTCCGTGTCAAAATTTGTACCGAGAATCACAATACAAAAGCTTACCTGGATTTATGGTTGGATAAATGATCTTGTAACATGGGTCAAGGAACCCTTAACTTAATTGCTTAACTAGCCTCTGGAGCATTATTTCTCTGAATGTACAACGGGAATTTTAATTTCTCTTGCACTTTGCTATGCTTAATTAGGGTGCAAGGTCTTCTGGAAGGTCTAGTATCCTAAAATATATGCAAGGACCTGTGCACTGAGATCGCCATTTCCGCTGAGAGCTGCAGCGAAATACGTAACAAGATGGGCTGTGTGACAGGGTGCATGGCACAGGGTGCTCTCAACCATAAAGACTGTGTGTACTCCGGAGAGCTTGCCATCTAAATACTGTTGATTTATGTTGGTGGCTGGTTATATAATTCTTATATCAGTGTGAAAATGGACTGAAAGTATTTAAAAGTAAATGCAATTTATTCTCCCAAAGTTCGGTATCCAGTTCCTCAACATGGAGATCCTGATGAAGGTTTATTTACTAGAAGTGTGTCTGTAACATTATGTATGGCAGTATATTCTCTTCCTTCCTTTTTTTACAGGGTGTTCTTATTCCCATGTGCAGGTTCCAGTTTGAAACAACTCCATATCAAACATTTTATTTCTCAGTCACCTTGGAAGAGATTTCTCAGATCTGTATATATTGAAACAGGTTCACAACTTCACTGTTTTTCTCACAGACCACCTTAATAAATATTGCATTGATTCTTTACTACATTATTTGCTACTGTTGTGTCCTTAATTCAGACTTTTCCATTCACAGCTGTTGTTTAAATGTACAGAGATCCAGAGGATAGAGTAGGTGAGACCTGGTTGTATTTTGCATGCATATATCATTTGATTTTATGAGGGGAAGGAACTCATCTAACCTAGTAACTAATAGTTACAGGTTGATTTGCATAATGAGTTGATTGCAAAGCTTCCCTTGTCAACAATGAAAATCAGTATTGGATTAAAATTTGCAAAGTTGTGGAGTGATAAACCAAAATATACTGATCCTGGGAATTAAGGCAACAAAATGTGTGTCTGCCTTCCACATGTTAGGCTAATTCCTACTTTTTCGGGATTCAGATCTCCTTTGCAAGTGCCTTCATGCAGCCAGATGGGAAAGCTATTTCCTCACCTCCCATGTGTGCAGGGAAGATCCTCACTCCAGTGAAAACCATGATCCCTTGATGGCACAGCCATCTGATGTGTAGGTGGGAGGACGCTTGACTGTGTCTCTTTCGACACAATCAGCATCATGTAGAATGGGAAAGACAGAGTAGGAGATACGATTTGTTGCTACATATGTCCACTACGGGTCCAGAACTTTCTGAACTTTATACCACAAAACTTCTTTGTAAGTTGAATTTGTTTGCGTGTTAGCTCCCTTTGGTATGTTCCTGTATGTGAGCACCCAGCTACATATTTCTACACACAGGTCTTAAAATTAGACAGTGCATGTTATATAATTTTAACAACAGAGATTTTTGGTTATAAAAAATTCTACTATTACAAAGCAGAAACACAAAGAATGAAAAAATAAGGGAATGAAAAACAGTAACCTAGAATGGTAATTTTCTTATAAATCCTTGGCATGATTTATTAAAATGTGGGATTTTATAGAACAAAATACATTTACACCTCCTAGAGATATTGAAAAAGTGGGAGTAGACAAGGTAGCATTTAACATTAATTCTTTATTTATGCACTTTATTAACTTTGGTTATACTATCTATTTTATTGAGCTGGTTTTATTTTCATAAAGTTTGGGCCTGATCCAGTATCTTCTTAGCAGGAAAGACTATCCTTTGAATAGGGAAAATAGGATTTCATCTCTTTGTTTGTTGATTTTGACTGCTCGTTAGAGTTCACTTTTGTTTGAGCTGTTAGCAACCCTCCCTATATCTTGAAAGTCTCCCTTTCTGCTTGATTATTGCTTGATAATTGGGAGACTATGTAATACAACAAATTATTTTAAAAAAAGGTACAGTGTATAACAGAAGGTTCCTCAATAAATTGTTGTAATTGTTAGTTTGACTCATTAGTCTATTCCAAACAAACTTTACTGTTTTATTGCAACTAATGAATGTCAAAAAATAGTAAAAGAAAAAAAATCCTATTTGCTTCTATTTCAAGGGAGTTATTAGCAGAAGAACCTAAACTTAACTACAGCATTAAAATACAATATCTGTCTCTTCCTTTTTAAATGCAACAAAAGGCAAATAAATTGTGTGGATGAACCTGAAGTGTATTTAGACTGTTATGTTTTGCTTGGTGCTAGGATAGAATGTGAAACTAAATATGTTCATCCAAAGATAACTGAAGTTCCTGCTCCTGTTTAGATTTCATTGTCTGTTAGAAATCTCCTAGGTGATTAAACTAATGCACTGTAAAAGAATGAATCAGCCCTGCAGAGCTCTTCTCTGTACAGAGAATAACCTGCTTGGTAAAGTACTATTGGGGTTTTACTAAATTAAAATCCTAGGAATTTTTGTATGTAATATATTTTATCTGTGAAAGCTGAGTAAAATTTTATATGTGACTTTCAAACTAAATTCCTATGGTAATTAATAACGAAGATTTGAATACGTTTCTGGTAGAGTCATCTTTGACCAATTTAATAACTTGATTTTCTTAACAGAGGAAAACCCTTATCTCTCAAGGCTTGTAACACTGCGATACACCATGAAATTGTTAAGAGAATCAGAGTCTTTCCTTTGTTGTGAGAAGATGAATTCAGATTGGAAAGTTATCATTTACTGACTCAGGTGGAATGCAGCCTTAGTAACTATTTATTTTTTAAATTCCAGTTCCTGTGTAGGTACCAGTAGATCCCTTAAACTCTTATCAGAAGCATCAAGTAGGCTGCTTGCCTATGCAAAGCCAACTCATTTTAACTACTCACTTGTTTACAGAGAAACATAAATATTGGTTTTTGCATGTCTGTAAAGACAGTTAAAAATTTAGTCAGGTGTATATTTTTCTAGCATATCTAACTTTTTTTAGTAGATTTATTAAATGTTACTTATCCCCACCCCCTCTTGGCCTATTTTTTGTGGCTGCTATGGCAAGAGGGAATGACAGGAGCTAAAAAGAGATAAGGAAATGATCTTATCAGTCAGCTCAGAGATGGTATTTCCTGAGTAGCATTTTGCAATTGTTGCATGGAATAAAAGTTCAGATATATAATAAATTCATGCTTTTCAGTGGCTTTGTTTTTCGGCTCCCAGTCTCCGGCCGCAACTTACTCTTATCCACTTCACTCAATGTAGTTGTAGATAAAGACTACAAGAAATTAACTGAGATCAAACAAAAGCTTCCTTTTATAATATGATACATCATTTATGTGTGCATTCATTGTCTAATTCTAATACAGTTTGATTTTTGATTGTAGTGGACATAAATAATTATCTCAACTTTTTTTTAATATGATATTTATTTATCTTACTGTGTTGTACCCAGTAAATACCTGCATGATGTGAACACTTCTGTAGATTGCTAAATCAATGTAAAATCTGACTAGAGTTGACTGAAATGTGAAAATAACCCCAAAACAAACCACAACCAAATATATTCACTCCTTTGAATTCAAGAGGAAATTTTAATTCAATCATGTTTGCTGCCTTTTTATACTTTCTGTTTGTGAACACTTAAAAACTTGCTCCTTGATTCTGAGAATATTCCAGAAACATTTAAGACTGAAGATTTTATGGACAAAAATGTTTAGTATAGTATAGTAGTAAAAGGGTGAGATTCATTTTGTCCTTTTGTAATAGAGCTTGCAATGGCATTGTGGAATAATGCTTGTCTTTATGAAGAGCTATTTGATGTAGAATTTGATTTAGAAAAGGGCCTTTCATAGTTAAATTCAGTAGTCTTACACCAGCTGGGGAAGATAAGCCTACTTGGGAAGAAAAGCTGATAGTTTTTTATAGGAATGTTACAAAGTGCTCTATTTGATCTACTTGAAATGACCAATATTTTCAGGAAAGGGTTTCTTGTGCAATAGCACTTGGCAGAATGGAAAAGAGGATTGCACAGTCTGGAGAAAGGAGTTGATAGCAGCTGTACAACGCTTTCCTTAGTTTTTTTGGAACAGTACGTTTAGTTGGCTTTTGATCTGGTGTTCTCCTAGATCAGCAGTAAAGGTCATACAGATAAATAAGACAAATTTGATGCACTGGTAATTAAGAAGGTATTCTGGATTCAGGGCAGTAACTTAGAGGAAATGAAGAATGCAAACAGACTGATGAAAACAGAGTGGGAGAGATTTCCCAAAGCTACTCCAATAACCTTTGAGCCTCTGCAGAGTACAGTACTTTGCCCACTGTGGAGGGAAGGCTGATTTAGTTCTCTCTCCTGTTTTGTTTTCACTGTAGAGTGACTGCAATAATCTCTGTTTAAAAGATGTTAGGGACATGGCAGAAGTTGCTGCTGAGAAGCATTACCCACACAGCTTCTGTGTATGAGTTCTATTTCCATGACAAATATTGACCCAACAGGACACCAGGGGTAGCTGATAGATTAAGCCAGGGCAGATCATGAAGGATTCCTTTCAAGAGATGGGGTTTGGACAACTGGCAAGTCAAGGAATTTCATCTTTAATGGAATGGAGACTTGGAAGTTCTTTCTACCCATCAGGGAAGGTGACAATCTAAATTGCTGAAGAGTCCAAAGGTAGCAAAGTAATGAGTTAAGGAGAGCATCAAGCTCAGTGGAGCATAAATAGACATGTTAATGAATTTAAGAGTAAAATAGCTGCTAACTAAAGCACACAATCTCCTATTTAAGTCAGCAATTATACTGGAAGATAGCCCCCATAATAACCTGAGGTATTATAGACCAGTTAGACTTACTTCAGTTCTTCTCAACATAGCTGCTAGGATGATTAAAATGCAGTTAAAAAAATAATCTCAGAAACACAGAATTTGATGATATGTTAGCAGGAAAAAATGGCACAAATTTTGTAAAGGATTACTGCACCTGGCTAACTCCTTAAATGTACAAATGATACCATAGATGAATGCAAACAAGTTGATGAAGTATATTTCTCTACATAATCACTGATACTTATTGAAATGACAGCTAGGGAAACAAAAGGATGTAGATTTCCCTAGAAAGGTGGCAAGAGGAGATAGAAGTCTGAGATACAAGTATTCCTTATGAATCACTGCAGAAAATAGATTTGATCTTGCATTCTCTGTATTCAAAAAAGCTGTTCAAGTCGATGGATTTCTGAGATCCCAAGAGTGAATTTTTTGTTTCCTTTGTTCTGATAGGATTTACAGTGCCTGGCAGAATGCCTGTTTCAGCTGAATTGATGCCTGAACCCCACCCATTTCCTCTATTTCGCTGCTGACTCGCTTAGCAGTGTCACAGCCAGCCAGCTTTGTGAATCTCTTTAGCTGCATATTAATTGCATGCAAGTATGCCACTAGGCATCCATCAGGACATGACTTTAGTTAGGCATAGTAACATTTTAGTATCTTTGACGTCCTGAGCAAAGTAGTAGTTTGAGAAAGTAACATCCTCTGTGGATGAAAGACTACAAAGCAAATAGAAAAGAAGGGAGTTCATTTTCCTCAGGAGAAAAAAAAATAACTTTAGGAGTGTCTCAGGTTTCCACATATGACTGGAATTTGATATATTTATTAATAATTTGAGAAATGGAAGACCAATGATGTATCAAATTATAAATATGCTTCAAAATAATTTAATTAAGGTTGAAGAAATGTGAACAAACTTCAGGAAGAACTAACAAAGCTGGCAGCAAATTTGACACAATTGCAGGAGAAAATCAGCGTTGATTTGAAGTAGTGATCTCTAAATCATTTTATGGCAAAGGACTCCTGTCACACCTTCAGTTTTGCCATGGATGGCTTTTAAAAATGTGAGTGCAATGAAGGCAGATGATAGAATCAGAAAAATTCAGAATCAATTTAAGAATTGAGTACTAGTAAAAGCATGCACTTTCTTTTAATCAGATTTTTAATGCATGAATTATAGTACTGTTTGATATGTTCCTGCGGATAGTCCACAACCTACTTTTCATGGCTTAGCAGAACTCCATGGAAACCACTAGAATTTGGTTTGGGATCTCTTAGCCTAAGAAAGCACTACATACTGAAAGGTACAATTTTAAGTATTTTTACACTTAATGGTTTCAAAATGCAGTTTATTGTTACTTAGTGAGGTGCTTGGTGCTGAACTCAGGCTGACTGTGTGCCTACCCATGGGCTCAGGCAGTAATGGTTTTTCAACTTTTTTGGATGTGTAGTACCTTGAGAAATTTGTTGTAGAAGTGTGGGCTTTTGTGTAATAAGTGCAAGTGTTCTGATTTTAGGCTTGTCTTCTTTTTTTTTAAGACTTCTTGCTGATCCCAGCAGTTATCCATGGAGATCCACAGATGATAGGAAGAAAAAAGAAAAGCCCACCAATTCAATATGAGTTTTTAAAGAAGGCTTTAGTTGAAAACACTGATGATTAGGATTAGAACAATTGTATGAAGGCATGCTCGAAAGTGTATTTTGCATTTCATGCAATAGTTATTTTTAGCATCACTACCTTGTTTTTCAATTTGAACACAAGCCCTTTGTTTTCATTGAAGTTGGAAAGGAAGACATTCTGGACTAATTAGAACACAACTGTTCTTTCAGTCTCAGTGTTCCCTTTATTCTTACAGTTAAAAAAATCAAACTAATGGACTTCTGAGCATTGGAGGGTGCATGGGCCGGCAGAAGCAGCAGGGAAGCAATATATTTAATGTGGCAAAAGGTGAGATGACAAACTTTTATGTACCCTGGGTAGCATGTATTAATCTCCTGATAACTGCTTTTCACATTTGAACCTCCTGTCTCTTATGTGAGATCCAGCGATCTTTGCTTTTTTTCTGTTCTGGGAGCAATTTTCTGAATCATTAATTTTCAGTGGCCAGGCTTCAATTAGCTTAATCAGGCATTGATTAGATTTCTCAAATCCCTAGCATTTATTTTCCACCTTGCCTATATGGTTCCTTGACTCCATTACCTGATTGTTCACTTATTGCATATAAGGTTGATTCCTCTCCATTAACATTCCCTGATGAGAGGTCTCGTTAGCCATCCAGCTAGCCACTTTCATCAGTGATGGTGGCAATTCGTGGTAAAGGCCAGTTTCTACTGCCTTCTAAGTTGTGTTACTATATCAGCAATTTACTTGTGGATGAAGGTGCTGCTTATGAACAGTTCTGACCCAAAGAGGAAATACTTTATTTGGAATATGCTTCACACTTTGTTTAAAAAGTTGTGAAATTGTAGAAAATGAGTGAAAGAAACTACTAAATTTTCAAAGCATAATTAATTCAAGTTTAGTTTTTTAAATTTCTGCTTTTCTTAGTGTCTAGCCTGATTTATTACAATGCATTTTCATACCCAGTACTCATGATTTTTGAGGGAGTTTGACATAGTTTTATAATTAAAGCTGGCATGACACACGTGTACACTCCATGTCCCCATGGACTGCTGCTCCCATAGACCCATGCCCTGTTTCTAGGCAATACCAGTTTCTCAGCAGTAACAGCCTGTGTGCAGAATCATTCCTCATGATACATGTCTTGGCAAGGTGTAACCATGCAGCAAGACCTGTGAAGAATGAGACTGGAAGTGAGGGATTGGACAGAGCTGGAAAGTGGCCTTCAGATTCAGTGAATTTTTTAGGTTGAAAAGCACCTTATTTTCTCTAAATTCTGTTAAGATTCTCATACTGTCTGTGGTCAGATCTGTACATTATGTTTTTTGTTTGCAAATCATGTCTTCTAAAGGCACAGACCTCTTTTTGAAATTCTCTTTTTTAAGTCAGGTGTGTACACTGGCTTGAACTAGACAGACCTGAATGTAAATGAGCTTGTATGAAAGTCAATAGCAGGAAAGTTCTGATAGCACATTTTCAATTTTAAGAACTTTGTGAAATATATGCTAATTAAAAACTCTAGTAATTTTTTTAACGATAAAGGGTGGTTTTGAATTAAAAAATATGCATTCAGATATTTAACCATTTTTTGCTATAGGTTTTTTGAATTGGGAGAGTTACTAACATTTCCTTCTCTTTGTAACCAAACTGAAGCTGCTTAGTGTCACTTTTAATGAGTCAGCATTTCTGAAAAAATTACATATTGCCAGGAAGCTTCTAGCCCACTCTAATTTTCACACACTTATGTAATTAAATATATGATTTGTTTTATCGTAGTCTTAGGACATATAGGTGCCTTCGAATTTAAACATAGAAAGGAATCTTGTCAAGGTTTAGCATGTGTTTTTTTTAAATTTTCCCAGAAATATTTTGAGTATCAGCTGCAGCTTTTGGTAAAAAATGTTAGCACAAAAAATTGTAAAAAGCAGATAATGATTCCTTTCTTCTTAACAGCTAGTTGAAACAGTTAGGAGATTCAGTGTGAGACTGTTCTGAAGTTAACTTCCTCTTTTTGTACTCCTTGCTGTAGAGATTCATTGTGACTTGCTGAATTTTTAGACAGAGAGAAAGCTCTTATTTTTCTTATTCACTTTATTGTTTATGCTTCATGTCCTTATTTTGACCCCTCCAGACTGTAGCCACTTACTTGAGATATATAAAATGTAGGAGGTTTAATAGGTTTCCTGCCTTACTCTAAAGTTGTATTTTAGGTGATTGTAATCTCACATATGAGAAATGTTCTTTGGCTTTCTTAAAACCTTCTCCCTCCCCATTTTGAATCTTCACCTCCCTTTTGAATCAGAGGTCCCTTTCAGCAAAGAAATTTTCACGTCTTTCTATGGAAACCATGGTCTTCTGTGATGAAAAAACCCTTAGAAAAAAAGGGCAGTGAGGATGGTGGAGGGGCTGGAGCACAAGCCCTATGAGGAAAGGCTGAGGGAGCTGGGGTTGTTCAGCCTGGAGGAGAGGAGGCTCAGATGTGACCTTATTGCTGTCTATAACTACCTGAAAGGAGGTTGTAGTCAGGCAGGGGTCGGTCTCTTCTTTCAGGTAAATGGCAACAGAATAAGAGTTCACAGTCTCAAGCTCCATCAGGGGAGGTTTATAAAGACTTGATTTTGGGAAGAAATTCTTCACACAAAGGGTGATGGGCCATTGGAATGGGCTGCCCAGGGAGGTGGTGGAGTCACTGGCCCTGGAGGTGTTCAAGAGTAGCTGGATGAGGCACTTGGTGCTATGATTTAGATGATGGGCTGCTGTTAGATTATAGGTTGGACTTGATGATATCTAAAGTCTCTTCCAACCTTGCTGATACTGGGATACTGTGTAATATCTGACAGTTCATCTCTGCAACTAATAATTTTCGGTTACTACATTCAGAATGGAAAGGAGTGTTAACATATAGCTGTCTCAGACATCACATCCAGTGTCATCACTCCTTCAGTTTTGGTCATTAGCTGTCTCTGAGGTTTCTAGGCTTATTGAGACCATTCGCAGGGCACCATCAGTTTGGACCTTTGTCTTTTCTGACTATTGAAAGCCGCTGCTGATTCACTGCATTACTTAGGCACATAATACTCTATGAAGGACTGCTAGGAAGAGGTGTTTTGTAAGCTACAGAGGCAATTATGTGGGGCTCATGTAACTCCAGAAAGGCACCATTTTGACAATCTTGCCAGCTGCCCAAGCGTGTCTCATTTTCAGTTTTGCAGTTGAAGGTTTTTGATAGACTATGGGTAAATGGCCTGTTCAACAGTGATTCTTTCAAGCATAGCTTTATGTGGTTCACCCAGCTGAACCACCCTAGCAAAAAGCAAATGTGAAAATGGTTGTCCTGAAGTACTTTTTCTTCCTTCTTGGAGGATGGTCCCAATGGTCATTGGTGGGTGCTACACTTAGTGCACTTTTTACAAGGATATTTTAAGAATCTCTTTAGAAATTCCTCATCTCCAACATATGCAAGAAATAAGGTGCTTGGTGAAAGGAGAAGCTATAGTCTTTGATGGACAGTGCTTGTTAGAACTTGCCTAGTTCTGGCTACTCTTAAAACTGTGGCATGTGTCCCCTCACTTGTGTTTTTCATGCTGTTAAGGTGAATAGGCCTATTTATTTCAAATCCTCACCTTGAAACACCTTTTTGCTTTCTGAGTGGTCCATGAAAATGTTCCTTCAACAAGCAGTACATGAGCTCTCAAAACTGAGCTTAGCAAGGGTGCTTGGTTTATTGAAGTGGGTTCTTAAGGAAGTCCTCTGACATCTTGTTGCTGACTGCTCAAAGCTTCTGACTAAAGATGAAATTATTTGTTTTAATTAGATCTGGATGAAAGGAACAAAATCATAACAAAATTCTCACAAAAGATCATTTCCATTTTTCATCAAAGCTTTCTTTCCAATGAAATTTTCTTAGTGGCAGAGATTAGATCTATGTAAATTTAGGTGCTTAACTAAGTTGCCAAAGATCAGAGCTTAGTGGGTTTTTTTAGAATCTCTCCTTAGTAAAGGGAGAGAGATGGGCTAATCTCAAAAGATTATAAATCTGGTTTATGTGGGCTGGGCTGCACACTGAAGCAATTTGTCTTTCTCCATTGACTATAGAGGACAGATACAAGAGTTGCATAATTTTGAGGTTTGTGAAAACAAGCTTAGATGAAGTGCAGAAATGTAGAGAGAAGAATCTGGACCCAAGCATTCTTACAGCAATGTGAATGAGTTGGCTAGACCTCCAGTTGTCCCATATGCTCTGCCTGAGGGAATGGACCTGATTTAGGTAAGGAGATAGTGATGGAACAAGCAATGTGAAACATTCTCTTCCCAAGGTTGTATGTTGCATAAATGACCCAGGAAATATTCAGGATTGTTAAACAGACCTGCTTCTGCCAGAGTGGCATAACTGTGGCTGAAAGGCTCCATCTAACACCAAAGGGTTAGGTGTAGAGAATTTTATTCCTTAATACTTTTTTCCTTCAAGAGGGAAAGAACAAAAGCCAAAAGAGCTGGTCAAAACCCTAATACCTCCTTATCCCTAAACATGTTGAAATAGCTTGAACATAAAATTTATGGCTGAAATCCATCGCTGCATAAAACAAGAGGTTTACAGTGGTATTTCTTCATGCACATTAGTTCTTATTTTGTCTTTCAAAAAAACACATGCCAATAGCATGTTGTGATAACAATACATGTGAATATTGTAACTGTGAGCATTAATGCTCTGAAATAGAAATTACTGCATACCTTATTAACTGCTTCACCTTATGATTAGAAATAAGAAGGCATATGTTCCTGCTAGAAATGAAAATAAATGTGGTACATTTTGTGCAGGATCTAAATGTAAAAAAAAAAGGTTTAGACCATGAAGAGTACAATTGTATATTTATTCTATATGTACATAAATAGAATACATTATATCATGATAGGTGTGTTTTTCAGTGTGAATTTGAAACAGCCATATTATTAATGATTAAAATATAGTGGGTCATCTCTTGCTGGTAGGAATAGTATGCTATATCACTGCACTTTTTACATGAAATATGATGATATTTTCAAAACAGCTATATTAAAAAATTTGGAAAAAAAAATTGTTTTCTGCATGTAAACTCTGGTACTTTCCACCTGTATATCTATCCCAGGCCTTTGAGGTAACCATAAAAAATAACTTTAAAATATATCGAGTTTGAAATTTGATATTTCAAGAAGTTTTAAGAACTAGATACATTCACAAGGACCTGTTGGGAAAGAAGGGGTTTCTCCTTTCAGTTACCTTTTCTGCTTTACAAGGTTGGAAAAATTTCAGGCTTTGAGCTATGATTTTTGTTAATACAAAATTTCTTTTGTATAGACTTTGCCTTTTTCCTTATAAGTAATTTGTGGAGGAATAAAATCAAAGATTTTTGGAACTTTTATGGCCCTGAAATATTAAAATAAGTCCCAGAGAGCAAGATTAATATGCAGAGGTCAACAATGCTTGATAAATGTTTTTTCTTACAAAGTTCATTTCTCATGTGGCTCTTACTGAATGCGCTATTTCGCCATGTCACTCTACAATGACTTCTGGATAAATGTATTAGATGATGAGTGTAGGAATTTCTGCTGGCCGATTGATTCAGCTGTTTTTCCTGGCCGATTGATTTAAAAAGAAAATGGTTTGTCAGTGTGCAAATGCATCTGGAGAAAAAATGGTAAAGGAATGAATTAGAGGTCCGTCAGTTATAATCATAAGTGAATCATAGAAATGTGTACATGTGCTCAGGCTTTGTAGCCAACCTGACTGAGTATTCAATGTTCTCATGAATATTGCACTGGACCACTATTTTCCTGAAGAATATTGGAAAATGTTGATTCAGTGAAACCAAATCTTTATATAGACACATACTTGCTTTCACCTGGATTTGTCTGAGAAGGTTTTCAGGTAGTAGGAGAGAATTTAAGTGCCAGGAGAACACCAACCTTTCCACTGAATAATGCGCTGGCTGAGGCACCTGGCGTGGATGTGGGCTAGAGAGTGCAGCGCTAACTGTCCGTGAGCCCACCTCACTGGAGGAGGTGAACATCTTGCCCGTGCCTGGGGTAATGTCTTTTCCCATCCTCCTGGCACTGCACAAGGAGGCTGTGCGCAATGCTTTTATAAAAAGCACCACTTTTAGGAGATTTATGTGGGGTATTTGTTGTTTGGGGTTTTTTTTGCTGGTTTTTTTTTTTTGTAATCTGGAAAGTTATTATTGACTCTGAAATTTCAGAGAGAAAAAAATTCAAATTTTCTGCAAGTTATCCTTGAATCGTCATATTTGCTTTTAATCTCATTGCATATTTAAGCTCTTTCACTTAAGAGAGCCCTATTTTAATAAGTAAATCTCTATCTATATTCCTCTGAATGTACTGCTTCTTCCTTTTGATACCTCCTTTTGTTTTCTTATACTTCTGTATCCTGTCATAGACCCTCTGGATCTGAGGTAGCTTCCTTTTCCAATATCCCGGTTTTCCCTAAAATTCCTGATCCAAACCACTCCTTAACACTTTCTTTCCTTCTTTTTTCTTTCACCTCACTTGCAGTTATTCCCTCGCACTGCTCCTCTGTGTTGTACAGATGATCCATTTTGTAGCTGGGTCTTATCCCTTGCGTTTTTCTTTCAGAGGTGTTCTTTTAGGAAATCCATAAAGTTTCACAGGTTTAAAGGCCAAACTTGAGAGGAAGATCTGATAAGGGTGCAAAGGACTTTGCTATTCTTTCCTTTACCCCAATTTTTTCCTTTTAAAATATTTTTTCCATTTGCAGCTTTTCTCCATGAGTAGCAGTCAGGAGCCTCTGGGGCCTGTTTATCCAGTCACCCCTATTCTTACACCTTTGGGGTGGAATAAAATGGACTTCAGATGCCATCAGCTCTTGCTATTTGGTAAAAGTCTGACTAATGTTACTTTGATAAAATCCAAGGAGCCTTCCCTTCTTCTTCCCCCTTCTCAACCCCCTCCCCCTCCAAGGGATTCTTCATTTATTTTATGCTTTTAAATTTAACAGAAAGGAGCCATCATTTCATTTAGTGTTCCTTCCTTCTAACTGATCTTTGAAGATTGGGAAAGGTGGGGTGTACAGTTGGAGCACCCCTTTTTTTGCATTACCAATTCCCTTTGCCTCTTTTCTTCTCCAAGCACAGACAGGCACACAGGCAAACAACAGCCTATCTGCAACCCAGTTACCACTGCGAGCAACTACAGCTTTTTTGTTTAACTGTATAAATGCTCTCTCGGTGGGTTTTCGTTTCCCTCTCTCCATTCGTTTTCTTAATAACTAAGACCAGTACATTTAATAGGTCCTTTTTTTTTTTTTTTGTCTTTTTTTGTTGTTATTTTTAACAAGCGTACTGGATATAACAAGATACGCAGCTAAAAACATTAATCATATTAAAACTAATTAAAAACTGAAAAGTGTCCGTGCATTCCAAGCACTGGGGGCGGGAGGGGGCGGGGAGGGCTTTGGTCTGAGAACTGGCGTTTCCTGAGCGCAAGCAAATGCCTGACACATGGACTTCGCAGAATTCAAAAATGCAGCAAAACAGTGCCTGCGTATTTGGCAGGGATCACCACCAGTTCAGGTCAGTGTCTGTTTCAGCAGAAGACTAAGTCCTGCATGTTAACAGAGGAAAATAATTCAGAGGAAAAGGGGAGGAACAACATGTGACATTTTGTAAGTGCAGCACTTGCGTTACCCAAGGCACACCACTCTGTAAACACTTCCGATGCCACTGCCTTCGAACGCATTTTTTCGGATTGGAGTGGGGGGAGGCAGCAGGACGGGTGAAGAGGAGGTCAGGGCTTTCAAGCTGTTGTGGTATGAATGGGCCAGAGTTTTTCCCCTTTTTTAAAATAACTTCTTCTTTTTAACTGTTGAGTGCAATAAATGTTTTAAGGAGATACCAGTGAAAAGAAAGGAAAGATGTGCAAATAGTGCTACGGGACACCAAATCCCAAATCACTGGAGGCTTCGAGAAGAAAGGGCCAAGGCTGCAGGGAAGGGGGTGCAAGTGATGGGGCTCTGCAGTGGAATCTGACAACACCAAGTGCAGGAGAGGCCAGCTGGGAAGAGTGGATGACCCTCTGATCCAGCATCTCACCTTGCTTCCATCTTGCTCCTCCATAAGCCTGTGTCATGGTTCTTGATCACTGATCCCCGATGTCATGAGGGGACCCCTGTCCGCTCTAGGGGCACAGTCTGACACCTCCCTCCCCACTCCCTCCAGTTAATTTAAAAGCAAACCCATTTTTAAAGAAAGAGTAGGTCAAAATTTAAAATACTCTTTTGTTAATTGTCTTCTTGGTTCTTTCTTGAATTTCGGCACCTTAAGCTGCTTTTGTTGTTGAGGAACTCTATTTCTTCAGAGATAGGGCTGGATCACTTGTTATTGTAACACTTTTTGGTGATAAAGTTCAGTCTAAAAATTAAGCAGCTGCAATGTTGCAGCACAAATTAGTTTAATGTAAGCAGTCAGGAGCAGCTGTTTGGCTCGGGACTGTGCTCCGGCGGTGGGGGAAGGGCGCTGTGATGCTGACAGTGTTTTTTTCTCTACATAAACATTTTCGGCTGTTGCAGCTTTTGTGCCGATCATGTGACAGTGTCCCTAGGCAGATAATTTATTTCTGTAGCTTTCATGAGCAATCATTAACCTTCAGACACTGAGCTTGCTTTCTGCTTTGTGGCATTTGTTATTTTTTTTTGTATCCTAACTAGTTTAATTCACAGAGTGTCAGGAGAAAATTACAACCAATTTATAATAGACTGTAATACATAATACTTATGTTTCTATTAAAACAGACCTTGCTTACAAGACCATTCTTAAGGCTTAGCTTGTGTTCATGGATCAGAATAATTATTTTCAGTGATGTAAGTGCAGCTGTCATCATGATACTCCCATAGTGTCTTATTGTGAATGCAGAGCCCTTTAGAGTCCTGATTTGGGACCACCCTTTTGAATCCCCCTTTGCTGGAGACACTGCAAAGTTTATTTAGATGCAACAGGCTTGGTAGAAAGGGCATAGCATTTACTCTGGTGACTGCTGTTTTCCCACCATGACCAGTTGCTGAACAGGTATTGACTGCTGCAGAAAAGTGTGTCTAGAGGAGAGGCGAGGCATTACTGATAACAATTACAGCTCGAATCTCTACTAACTTAGTCTGGGGTTTTAGAGCAGACTGAACAGACAGGGTTGGATCACAAAGCAGTTGTGACTGTTGGAAAAAGACTTCATTTTCATTCCTGTCCATTTTTTTACAGCAAGGGAAACAATAAATTAAGTGACTTTGTCAAGGTCACCGAAGAAATAAATGTCAGGATAGGAATTTCCCTTTCCCTAATCCTTTTTCCCAAGTTCTGTGCTTTTGTCTAGGGAAGATGACAAAAGAGTGAAAAATACAGAGTCTTGGGCAAAAGAACTAAAAAGTAAGCAATAAAAAAAGTGTGTGTGGGGTGGGAGCTGGGGGGAGGGGGGAAGAGGAATCATAGAGAAAGCCAGGATGACTGCTGACTTACCGTGAATATAATTTCCCTTCAGATCTGAATGTAATTTTTGCTTTTGTTCATTGCCTCCCTGTCCTATCTTAATTCCCTTTTCTAGCTGGTCACTTACTAGCACTAGGAAGTTCATCCTTTTTGTACCAGAGGGCAAGATACTATGTTTATATATGCTTGTGAATAAGGGTAATCTAGACATGCATATTCTTTACTGTATTTCTTATACCTTGTGCCATACTGGAATCAGACATTTGTGATAGCAGTGCTACCAGCATAATGTTGCAGATTAAATGCCAAGACAGACACAAGGTGGAGGGGAACATAGATGGAAAATCAGGAGATTTTTCCAATGCCCAAAGAAAGAAAAGAGACTTCATCATAATCTGGTTAATGGAAGAGTAGTACCATCCAGATAGCTCAACTATTGCTTTAGCCCCCTAGGACTCAAATGAAACTTTGTCTATCCTGTGATTGCTCATTAACGTATGAAAAAGACATGTTACTGTAATAACACTTAGTCTGAGATATATGACAGAAGTACATGCTATATCATCTTGTAAAATATACAAATGGGTGGACGGATTTTGCTGTCAATGTCAGGAAAAACATTAGTTAAAAATAATGTCTGAAATTGGTGTTTTACTGATGCTAGGTTTCTGTGTGGAAAGATGAATGAATGAGTAGCTCACTGTTTGAAATCTCCATCTTTCAAAATGTTTAATGAAAATGAAAGCATAACATATGGTAAATGTGGACTGAAATCAGGGATGAAAAAGCAGAAGCCTGAGACACTCACTGAAGGGCAAACGCTAATACAGAGGGACTTGGTGTTGTGTTACGTATAGAAGTGAGTAACATTTTGGGATGTATTAGAGTGATTTAGGAGTTATCATCCCATTGACTTTTGGCTAGAGTCAGGATGTAACTGCCTCAGTCAATTTTGAAAATGGGAATTAGATTTCTAAGTCATTTTAAGGTGCTTTTCAAATTTTTAACCCTAATCCCAGGGTGATTAATTTGTAACAGGGTGATTCATTCGTATCTTTCTTGTCTTCAGAAGCCTGAATGACACATTTGAGATGCACTCTAAAAGCACAGGTAATAGTCAGAGTGCTACCTCAGCGACTTTAAAAGACAATTGATTAATTTGAAATCATGCTTTTATTCATAATTTTAAAGGATTCTGAAATTAATAATAGTGCTTTGGAGCTGCTTGGTTTGAACTTTTGCTTCCATGCCCTTGCCTTCATTAGGGTTTTGTCTTTTTTTTTTTTCTTTTTTTTTTTTTTCTTCCCCCCTTT
>VXBA01005569.1:0-163945 GCA_013399895.1 Serilophus lunatus | reverse complement strand
CCGGAGCAGTTTGTGAGAGGAACTGTATCCTGTGAGGGATGGACCCCATGGAATGCGGCTGGAAGGGCTCTTCTCCCCAAGCAGCGGCTGAGAACAGCAGCTGACCACAGCAACACCTCCCCCCCACCTCGCCTTTTCCCTTGACCGCTGCGGGAGAATAGGTTGGATGTAAGAAGGAGGGGGTGGGGGATAAAAGGTGTCTCTGATTATTTCTCACTCTTCAGCTCTGATCTTGTTAGTAATAAACTTGACTATTATTCCCACATGGAGTCCTGTTTTGCCTGTGGTTAGCAAAGAATCTGCTGTAGTCCTTATCTCAACTCATGAAACTTCTCGTTATATTCTCTCTATAGCTGGGCGAGGGGGAGTGAGAGAGTGGCTGTACTGAGCCCCTGGCACTCAGCCCGGGTTAAACCACTACACCCTCTCCACTGCTAACAGCAGTGAAGCCTTTCTGGTCACAGCAAAAGCAGAAAAAGCAGAAGGTCTAAGATAGTAGCTTCTTTGTTGAATGGAATGGGCTGAGTAGCTTTAGACAAAACAGTGTCCAGGAACCTGCTGAAAACTTGTCTCTATTAGGATGCACTGGAAACTGTAGGTACTTTTGCTGGAGTTGTCCTACAGTGAGCAATGTTGGGAGAAAGGGATGATACATTAGGACAGGAATTTCTTACAGTGAATTCAAGCCACATAACATGCTAGTTTGTTCAAAGATAAAGTAAGACTGATTGCTTTGGTATTTCACCAGATTTTGTTAGAATCTTGCTAAGAACATACTGTAGTATTTTATGAACTTAATTTTTTTGTTATTACTGTCTTAATCTACTGTTGAAAAGCTGAAACTGTAGTAGCACTTGTATAGCTTTGAACAAGACATTATATAAATCTATATATACTGCTGCCTGACATCAACATTATTGCAAAGGTCAGTTTCCATTGCTTCTGTGAGTCTTTGTGTTTTAGGGTGTAACTGATGACACAAAAACCTCTCTGGAGTGAAAGGAAGCTGCCAAGTCTATCTATGGGACTTCTCGAAAATGTTAGTGCTTACCAGAAACAACGGACATCAGAAACAAATCTAAATATTTGTCTCGACTGTACTTTCAGAACCCAAGGATCTTATGATCACAACAACTGTACTTTTATCTCCTGGTACAACTGCAACCAAACAGTTGTATTAATTAATTCAGAAGACAAGTATTTACTGTTTTCAGTAAGGAGGCCTGGGTTTGCTTGCATGTCTTCAAGCAGAGAAGCAGAGTAGAAGGACTGAATGAAATACAAGTTAGATTTATGGACTAATTGGCAACTTTTGACTGTGGAAATTATTTGGTGGAATGATTTGTTTCATGCACTTTGAAAGCAATATCCCTGAGAGCTAGGAAGTTACCTGTTTTCTGTGACGTAGGCTGGAGAGACTCATGTTCCCAGGGATTCCTCCTGGATTTTGCAGTGTGTCAGCAGTCTCAGCCACTACTATCTTGCAATGTAAGGATTCGTAAGAGGTCCTAAGGAATACTGGGATTTGTAAGTATTAGGAAAACTATGCCTCTAAGAACATACTCTAAAGCTCCCTACTCTCATTCACACAAGGGTAGGAGAAGAATAAAGCTTCATCATAGTCTGGGCAGCAGCATATGGGCTTTTCTTTCCTGAGCCCCTTGTCTGGAAAAAGTGCTGTACATCATTTGGTCCTTGAGGAGTGGAGTGCCTTGCATTGAGAGCAACCCTTGCAGGCACTTCTGGCTCATCCTGTTGTTTAGGACATGGAGTACTAAGTTAATGAGTGACAGAGCTTTCCTTCTTGGTAGCCCAGAACTGTAGAGGGTGTATCTAGAAGATCTAAAGGCTACCATGAATTTTAGCACCATCAGTTCTCTGAACCTGCTTTTTAAAATATAAACTGATACAACATGATTATGTATATAACACCTAAATGTATTCTAAACCAGATCCCAGATTCTCCGCTGTGCTCTCATGAGAAAAAAAAAAAAGCAGATTGCTTTCTACAGTAATAGACACAGATCAGAAATGGTGACAAACACAAGGTAATAATGTATATGGAGGATAGTAAACCTGCTCTTTGAAGGACTTGAACTGATAAATTTCTTTCCCTTGCATTGCTTAAAGAGGGAAAAAACAACCAACACCCTGAAAAGGCAAAGCCACAGAACAAAACCCTAACCCAAGACCCTGCAGAGGAAATGAAACCACAAGAACGTTTTTCACACTAGCTGATTTCAAGGGTCTGGCAAGCCTAGGAAGTTCACATGTGTATTATACCATTCTACAGAATGCTGATACTTTTGGCTTTCCTTTGATATACACATGTGCTTTAGTGTAGTTTTAAGCATTTCTTTATTTTCACTTTGATTTTTTACCACCTGTAATCCACTTATTCTTTTCACTGCCATGCATATGACTAAATCCAGAGGCTTCACGATGGAGTAATCTTTCATCCCAGAATGTGTATAATACAGGGAAAGTTGAGCAGAATAAATTTATTTTCACAAGAACAAGGGACAATCCTTATTTTCACAAGGACTACAAGTTAGTATTTCATTTATCTGAACTAGAAAGCATAAAAGAAGGGAAGAGTTGGCCGGAAACAGGAAACAAGGATCTAGAAAAGTATTTTGACAAGTTAATCCCTCTTGAAAAATTAGCAACACAGAAAAAGCAATGGTTTACTAACCAGAAACACTGAAGAAGGCTCTTAGGAGACCTCATTATGGCCTTCTAGTACTTAACAGAGGGCTTATAAAAAATGAGGGCAACATTTTACACAGGCAGATAGTGATAGAACAAGGGGGAACAGTTTTGAACTCAAAGAGGAGAGATTCAGCTTAGGTGTTAGGAAGAAATTCTTTACTCAGGGGGTAGTGAGGCTCTGGAACAGGTTGCCCAGAGAAATTGTGGATGCCTCATTTTTGGAAGTGTTCAAGGCCAGTCTGGATGGGGCTGTTTACAACATGGTCTAGTAGAAATTGTCCCTGGCCATGGCAGGGGTGTTGAAACTAGATGATCCTTAAGGTTCCTTCCAATGCAAACCATGCCATGATTATATGATTGAATCTTCTGTATAAGGTTTAGTTTCTCTTAAGGATATCTAACCACATGTTGAGGAGTCTGACTACAGGTATGAATATTTTGTCCTTTTTTTTTCCCCCTCTTGAGCAAAATGGTCAGCTTGAAAGAAGGTAGTATGGTGAGACCAATATCTTTTTATGGAGAATGTGTTTCAAAGAAAAGGATAAATATCTCAGGGAAACAGCAGGAAACATCTTTATCATTTCATTAGCTCACTTTAAAGTTAATATCAAGCTTATGAAATTGTTGTTTGCTGGCAGTTTGTTTCCACTTTCTCCCTGCTTAACATTGGTTGGAAAACTTGTATTTTTATTCATAGGTTTTACTCACTGTTTCCTGAGGGGGGAAAAAAAGATTTTTCAATAAAACTTTCACTTTTTTTACAGGGAATTGAATGTTAAAGGTGTTAGATACCTGAGAATGGATGAAAATAAAGAAGGGCAATATGCATAGTATTAAACAATATTACTTAAGTGCCTACATGGTTTTCTCTTGCTATACACCAGGAGGTCTACTTCACACCATTATTGACAATATTTAATTGACTCATCTACAAATGCCTTCTCCAAAAGAGAGTGAAATATCCAAAATATATCAAAATGGAGAAAAATTGCCAGAATCTCTCAATTAGGGAAAGTCAGAGAGAGGTATAAGTAGTGTGTAATTGAGACATAAGCGGTATGTACCCTATTGTGATCTTCTGCAGAGAATACATTCACCTTTAGCTAAATATTTGAGTAAAGATATGTCTGGTATTGGTCCTGTAGTAAATAAAAGACATTCCTTCCCTTTAAATGTGAACTACTATATGACTTGCAGCTCCAGCAGCTCAGTTCAGTTTTCTTGGAGGGGAAGAATCTTGTGCCTGTAAGCTGCTTTTAAAGTGCTTAAGTGGATTTGAGAAGCAGGCGGCCATATACTTGAAAAAAGAATCCTTTAAGAAAAAAATTGATTTTCAGATTTCCCATTCAGATTTAAAGAGCAATTCTCTTTGTTTGTGTGCTCAATATATAGCAAAAATAGGACCTATTATAGCCAATTGCTACTTTGAGTTTACACTCAGTTTCTTCACCGAAGCTCAGATTTAGCCCAGTATCTACCTTGGGAAAGAAATGTGTGTGAGAGATGAAATGATGGAATTTGATGTAATACAGAAATAGTCCAACTAAGTAGAACTAGAAATAACAGGATGAGAGTGAACAAAGAAAAATCCATGCTGATAATGAGGAAAAATTTCATAGCAGTGAGGTCTGCTAGTCTGCTGAATGATCTCCCCAGAGAATGAGTTGAACCCTCATTGCTTTAGTTATTTTTAAAATGAACAAAACAGTCAAAATCCTTGTAAGGAGACACTCTTAATTAACAAGAAGACAGGGAAAATGACCTAATGGGTCTTTTTTCCCATCTCCACTGTTCATGACTATTATTGTAGGCAAAACCAGCTTTGGCAATAAAATTAAGGATTTCTGATTTTCACAGCAATTTTGCAGCACTTTTATTCCATAATAATAGCAGTATTTCTTTCTATAAACTTATGTGTCTTACTTTTTCTTCAAAGAGGCTATTTTGCAGCTATTTTAACTAAAAAGAGCTGTCAGATAATTCTGCTTGTAAGTATAAGATAAATATTAGGACCTTGTGCCTCCTGATTTTCACAAAAAACTCCTCAGTCAGGCCTGAAGTCGTGGGCAACAGTACTGCATAATATGTCATTGCCTATATGGTGAGGGTTGGTCTCTTCCGCCGGGCAGCACCTGACAGAACGAGAGGACACGGTCTCAAGCTGCACCAAAGAAAGTATAGGTTAGGCATTAGAAAGAAGTTTTTCACAGAAAGAATAATAAAATATTGGAATAGTCTGCCTGGGGAGGTGGTGGAGTCACCATCCCTGGATGTGTTTAAAAAAAGGCTGGATGTGGCACTTGGTGACATGGTCTAGTCTAGTCGAGGTGTTGGGGCAAGGGTTGGACTCGATGATCTTGGAGGTCTCTTCCAACCTAGCAATTCTGTGGTTCCGTGATATCTGTAGGTCATGACGTGAAATGAGGAGCCCTGTATACAGCAACATCTTGGGCTCATGTTGATTTCCACAAACACAAATTATGAAGGCATGAGAAACATCACATCTTTGTGACTAGTATTTAGGGCTCCTTATATGATTTCAACACTTTTTATCTTTCCATAGAAACCAGTCTTTGACCTGGAGCGTTTTGACACCTGCAAGATTTCCAGGCAAAGGTCACTCTTGTTCCTCTGTATGGACATTTCTGGTACCTGTGACCTCCCTGGACCCCTTTCTTTGTTCTCAGAAAGCCCTCATCAACTTGTATGGTCAACTGGTTCAAACAAATGGTAGCTCGGCAAAAATAACAGGTATGAAAATAGTGCAAGGAGAGCAGCAATGGCATATGGTCCTTTATGGACCTCATTCTCAGCAGCTATTTTTTTCAGATGATAGTGACATGAATTTTCATGGTTAATGCTGATGTAAAAACTGAAGTAATGCCGCAGTGAGTCAGGTCCCACTTTTTCGAAGTGCTGTACAAATATTTGCCAGTTACTTTTCCCAGCAGCCGACAAGCTATGCAACCTTGTTGCTTCTTTATCAGAGGACAGATTGATTGAGGTAAACTGCAGGAAGTTCTGACTATGTTACAGTCATACAGCAAGGATGGGCAAAGAGCATTGAAGCCTGTACTTTATAACCAGCCCCAGATAAACTTGTGAGTAGAATGACCAAGATTACTGGAGTATAAAATAGAGAAATGGTGCTAGTGTATATTTATTAGTGATTTACTGACATGAACCGTCCCAAGAGTTAATCCAGGAATATCCAAACCACTGTAATTATCCCTGCACAAAGGCTCTCTATTATTTGCCTGTTAAATAACAAAGCCTTTTCATTACCTAGAACTGACATAACTATAGCTGTAGTGGTAGGTAGGCATCGAAGTAGCTTCCCCTGTTTGTGGGGGATGGGATGTCATGGGATGAAGCCTTCTCCCATTCCTGCAAGTTCTAGCAGAATATAAATGGGATGGCCAAATTTTTCTTTGATTAAAAATGACTATTGTTGTTAATATGCCAAATTTTCTGTACTACAAACAGCTGAAATCTTCTGAACAGTACAAAAAGAATAAACGAGCAAATTCCTATCACACACTGAAATGAAAATGTAGAAGCACTGGCCACAGGAAGGTAACTATATTAAAATTTGGAAAGGATCCAAAATCTGTAGTAGCTCTCTAATCTGCAACACAAGAGGAGGGTTTTCATTATGTTTTGCATTCCACATGCGCCTTTGCTTTGGAGCTCTTATGCAATTTGTGATGCAGTAAAACCATTGTATTCATAATGATTTCAAACATGTGGATGCTTCCAGGGTTTGACCTATTTTACCACTCATGCATTATACACTGGATAAAGCTACTCACATAAGGCAGAGTCATTAGTACTTAAAATGTATCTGCCTACTGCTTTCCCTTTTCTCTGCAAGGCTGCTGATTTCTTACAATTCTAAATCAATTATTCTTTATTCAATAATTTATGTTTACATGCATCAATGAAAACTGCCCATGCACATTTTCAGGCAGAGTTTAGCATATAAAGATAATGTAGGGGGTTACAACTGTTACTAGACCATAGCAAATACTTCTGTTAAGGGTTCCGTAACCAGAATCTAAATAGTCCTTTTCAATTTGCAGTATATTTTACTTTGGAGATATAAAACCATACCTATGGTCATTACTTCCAGAGCAACAATACAACTCAGGTTTTTTAGAGTCTCAGATTCAGCAAATTTCCCAATCCCATGCTTTACTTTCAGTGGGATGAAGTCTTCCCTAGTTAGGTATGTCTACAGGTCTCAAACTTTGCTCTTGCTACAGTAAGGTGCAAAGTTCTTNGGAGAAGAAAAGAATTAATATCTGATCACCAAATTGTATAGTCCAGGGCTTATTCTCTTTAGATCCCTAAGCCATCCTGTCTGATACTGCCAGTAAGCTTGAATTTGGAAACTGCACTGATTTCTTCAGGCTCTACCATAGGTTGCCACAATAGTAACAGGTCCAGGACAGATGCATTCGCTAACTGCTGAAGTGTTACCATAGTTAAGGCATACAGCATCTCTGAGAGATGATCTCCAGAGGTCCCTTCCAGTCCTAACAATTCTGTGGTTCTGTGAGATAGTGAAAGAAGGCTCAGTTCAAAAGTTTGCTTGCACTGGTGGGGGAAGTTAGTGAATAGCACCCTTCCCCCTCCGTCCTCCACAGGGATCTTGTTTTTTGTGGGTCAGTATTCCCCTTTCTCCACAAAAACTGGATTAATCTCTCTGAAGCAGCTGCACAACAAAAGCTTAAACGTCTGCCCAGAAAATCTTTCCTCTGTACCAGCTGCATTAGTAGTGCTGAGGCACAGTAGACAGTACTACTCCCTTTACCTACTGGGCAGAGAGACAGAGGCCCTTCACTGTCATGTTGCTCCTTGGGACTTATCTGACTATTTTTGAAGCTGGTGTGAGGAAGATGCCACTGCTCTGCTGAGGAAGACCATCCACTGGTCACTTCAGCATTAGGTGACCCAGGGCAGACACCAGAGCTCCTGGCAGCGAATTCATGGCAGGACCAAGGATTTCTGTGCTTCTCAGTTCTGGTTGTACACCTCGGCTCTGAGCTGAGGGAGACGGTGTTTCTCTGTCTGTCCCTGTGCTCTTGAGTGCTTTGAGGCTGAAATGTGGTCTCTAATGAGAAGTTAAACGAAACCTGTGCTGTTTCTGTGACCTCCAAAAATAGGAGCAGAGTGAAAACAGAGGCAAGAGTCAATCAGCCAGTGATTACATTAAAGAAAATGGTTCTCTGCGGAAAGCATGAAAGAGACAACAGAATGAGTGCTGGGATTGAAGAAAGGAAAACAAAACTTGTGGGTTTCTCAGGTCTTTTACTTAATTTTGATCCTTTCATAGTGTATTTTAAATTCATAAGTAATAGTATAAAAAGACACCATCAAAACTCAGCTAAATGATCTTGAGCCCTCAAGCCTCAGTCAAAAAATAAACACTATAATGCTTTTGAAAGGAATTAGTAATGCACAATTATAGTATTCCATGTTTAAAAATAAAGCTGTTGAATAAATGAACAATACCATGGCTGAAAAGTATTTCAGCTGAAGAGCGAAATCCCTGCAGAGAGTGATCTGTGAGATTCTGCAGGAAATCTGCATTACAATACACCATTTCCATTTCTAGGGAGGGACTCAGAGAAGGACACATAGAGGAGAAAAAAGAAATGAAAAAGCCCCAGTCCTTTATGCCTAGGTTGTAGGGGGCCTTGGCTTATCATTCTCATGCTAAACAGTTACTTTTCTACAGGTACCCAACTGAAATGGGAGTATATTTTTGAAGGAATAGTGAATGTGAAAAAGGCTAACAGAATTGGTTCTTTGGTTAAAGAAAACTGTCTCCATAGCTCACCTAGAAACAGCGAACATGAGTTTACTTCTCTGCCTTACTGAAAATGAAGTACGGAGTGTCTGAAGCATTGGGCTACTCTGCTGCTCTTTGTCTTCTGCTCCTCCATTCCAACTACTCCACCTCTTGTTACTAATTAAATATCTTCGTGGTGGAGGAAAGGTTTTGAGTTAGATCATTAGCCCAGTGGTCAACCAGCTTATGTGGCATGTGGAATTCCAAGATCCTAAGGCTGGTCCAGTGACAATCACAATCTGGTCTTGCTGTTCTCTGGTACAGAGGACGACAAATAGTGTCCTCTGGGCCTGAGTCTTCTGGCTGTTATTTATCAGCTGGGACAACCACCATCCAGGGATTTGAATACATAAAGTCCTGGCTGATTGCCCCATCTCAAGGCTAGGGTGCAATAGGCCAGCCTCACTTGTGTGTGGAAAAATTTACACAGGGCTGATTTCCTTTCACTGCATTAGTGGGAAGGTTTGTGAAATCTTGGTTAAATTTGTGAGATAGGAAAAAGGGAAACCCAGCAAGTGGAATAAAAAAGAATAACATTCCTAGCTTCTAGTCCTCCAGTTATTAAGCCAGCTGTAGCGTAGTGTGACTAGGTCATTTGCATTAGCAAATTCATGTGGTTACGTTGGTGAGGAGTAGCAGTAAACATACCATCTGCACCATGGTAGCAGCCACAGAAAGTGTTTTGGCAGATGGAAAGAACTCATAAATATGTTTGTTGCAGACTGTACTATAACTAATACAATGGACTGCTGCCTTCTTTGTAGTAGATGAAGACAGTCTTGAAGACAAGTAGATGTCATGTCTCTCTTTGCTTAGCATATCATTACCCACAGAGTGTCTTCTGCTTGGGCATGTATTTAAAGGAAGAGAAACCACAAAGCAATCAGCATCTGGTTATTTCTGCTAATCAGAACTTTGTGGCAATTCCAAAAAGACACAAAGTTTGGCCCTAATCTCTACTCCTTGAGAGCTCTGAAGATCAGGTGTGTTTCCTATGTTTTCCCTTAGAGTTTCCCTCATCTTTTGTTTATAATTTATTGTGGCTCTGCATTATACCAAAATACAATTTAATTAGAGATTGAAATTTCTGCATTTGTACAAACACAAATGCCTAGCCTCATACATGGGTTTATTCACATCTACACAGGTATAACGTGTTTCATGTTGTAATGTATATGCATTATGTCTATGGATTTGTGTATTTATGTTCGTGTGAGCGTGTATATGAAGGCAAATATTATAAATAGGTGTATATGTTTTAAAAGCATACCTTACATGGTATAAAATATACTGCCACATAAAATCACAAGAAGAATTCCATCTCTAAATTAAAGGACACTCCAGAAAGAGCAATTATTGCCTCTAAAATGTTTCTGTTAAATTCATGAGACACCATACAATTTTATTCATGTTACCATCTATGGGTGCTTGAAAGTGTAAAAAAACTCCTTAGCCACTAGCAGAGAAATGTGCAGAACACTGTTAAAGGAGTGACAAAGGTCATTTCTGTTGCCTGCCTTTCTGTGCAGTTTTTGCAGGTTTTTTTGTTTGTTTCTCATTGCAGTTTGTTTGTGTACATTGAAAAACTTTAATGGAAGAAAATATGAGGGGGCAAAATAAATACAAAGAAACAGATTGCTGTTCAGCAGTGCTGAGCTGGTACTTCCATGAGTGATGTTAGACTCGTGTTTAGAATGAAAATTTTGGAAGTCCACAAACAGAAGGTTGCAGCAATGCTTTTCTCCTTTCCTGTCTCTTCTACACTTGATACATTTTAAGATTAACATCTATTTCTGTGTAGTTGGATAAATGTGTTGCACAGCAGTACTGATTCTGTGAGGCACAGAGAGGCCATGAAAAAGCTGGACCATACATTTTCTTTGGTACTGTAGATGGCTCATTGCTCTGTGCATAGGATTTTGTTTGTGCAGATTCAAATTCCAAACTTGCTTGCTTAACCCCTGCAATAATAGTAATTGATTAGGGTACAGCATGTACTAGTTTGAAATCAAACTAGTGGGAGATCGCAAGTCAGAATTATAATTCAATAGGAAAAAGAAAATTAAAATAAATAAATGCAGTAGTACAAGAACACTGACACTCTATGGTGGTAGCAGTCCAAGCAAAGCAGTTCCGTTGAAGCGGTGATCCTGTAGAAAGAAAAGGGTGAGAAAGTCCAATGGCAGCTCTTGTCCTCTGGGAGTCCAGTAGGTAAGCGCTCCTGTGGTGTTCAGAGTCTCAGCTTATATCCAGGATGGAATAGTTGGCTCCTCCCTCTCACAATGGGATGGTGAGTCGTGTGATAAGGCCTGATGGGCCCATTAACAGGAGATAGTTCAGGAGGGAGTTATCTCCGAGTCATGGGGCGAGGCATTGATGGCCCATTAACAGCAGATAGTACAGAGGGAGGAGGCAAGGAACACTGCTTCACCTGGTTTCAACAGTCACGGAGATGGCAATAGAATATACTCCAACCTAGGACACAGCAGTAACAACCTTTCCATATGCAGGTGCCTAACGTCAGACATGGAAACCCCCGTTTGAGATCCCTAAGAAAAAGGCATCATTTTCCAGAGGTTGTAGCTAGCATTTGTAGTTTTTGTTGAATTCAGTTTTATCAGCTTGTCCTTCATGTTGCTGAGAAGGAGAAGCTGTTAACTCTGGTTAATCAGTTGAAATATAATCTTGATCTTTTCAGTAAAGTGCCTTAAATTCAGATGAGCTTTTCTTGTTCAGAATCGGGCTTAGCAAAGTATATAAATAAATGCTGAGGTAAAAGGAGAGACTGAAGATAATCAGATACTTAAGTGCTTTGTTGTATAAGGGCACATCTTAAGTATTTCCTCTTGTCAGTCCCTAATTGTCTGTTATGCCTACCTTGAAATGAGATTTATAGGTGTTTTGACAATCCTGAAAGGCAATGTAGTTTTATTTGTATAGCTACTTCTTTTTTTGCTGTAAGTTTGCTTTCTGTCTTCTTACTGCAACACTCCTCCAAGCAGTAAAGAAAACTCCATATGAAGTATGAGCACAATCCTCGAAGGAACACTTTATTTCTTGAGATAAGAAAAAACATTTTAAATAAAATGTGATGGATAAGTTGACCTCTGTTAAAAAAAAAGTGTTCCTGTTTCTGTGGAAAATGCCATGCAGTAAGTGATGATACAGGTTTTTCAATCCTTATGAGTGTGCATAGTGGTAAACCTACAAAAGGGAAAAATAGTGCAGAAACAGTGACATTACAGTTAGTGGCTGCACCTTCTGTGCCATTGCAGAGATGACACCAAGCAGAACTTGTGCAAAACCTGGGTGAACCTTTCCCAAGAGGTCACTGCAAAAGAAGGGTGAAATGGTACCTGAAACAAAGGTGTTACTGGACATTACTTGTGTGCCAAGCAGTCTAAGCTGTACTGCCAGGACCATAGCAAAGGCAGATAACAAGGTGTTATATGCAAATATTTCTATCAAGAAGGTAGAAATTCCTGAAATCTCCATATTTTGAATATTCTCAGGCGAGTTCCAGCGTAGTTTTTCAGATCAGAAACTGTAAAGATCCAGAGGTTTTAGATGTTTAGACTAACTGGACTGACACTAAGACCTCTAGGGTTATTTCATAGACAAGAACGAAATACTGACACTCCAATCCAGCAACATAAATAATTTGTCTAGTAGCAACAGTGTGTTTTAAGGCAATTTCATATTTATTTCACCTATGGAAAACATTAGATCTGGGCAGGGAACATATTCCCAGGCCTATGAAACTGTTTCTGGTTGCAACTGTTTTTTCTGTTGGAACAAATCCAACATAATTTTTCACAGAGAGAAAGTGCATCACTGAACTGTCAAGGGCGTGGTCATAGTGAGTTAAACTAAGGACCTTACAGAACTCAGAGCTAGAGTTTGAGTATTTGAATTCTGGACAATCCATATATGAACCTGTAGAACTGATGTTCTCTGTCTCTAGAGTTTTTATGATTAAAAAGACAAGGAGACAATTATACCTCAGAGAAAATCACTGTTTGCAAATATTGTCCCAAAATGGGTTGAATCCATATAATGGAGACAACTACATATCACTCAAACTGTTATGTCTACCCAAACTTCTGGCTGTACTGCCCACCTACACAGCCTGTAAATATAACTGGCACATTTCATCACTGATGTAGAATTAAGGTATCAGAAAGTCCATGTTTGCTTTCATCTGGTCCTGGACCGAGTTCACCTGATTTCTGGCATGAACTAAACTCCAAATTCCTTAAATCAGCATTGGCTTCTGACTCAGACACTCCTACCTTCTCCCTGAACTGCAAACACTAGCCTAGGCCAGCCAACTCCCCTTCCTACTGATATACCTACAAGAACACATTTTAAAAAATAAATAATCATTTATCTGTCTGCTCCCCAGTAAAATAGTTTTGTCAGTCTGATTTTCTCAGGCCTTTATGAAAAGGATTTTCTTTTTAACTGTGACTTGTGCAAGCAACTACATGCATAATTTCTGTTTGATAAACAGTAAAAACAATGCTAAAATTAAAACACTCTTTTTGTCAACATATGTAGCTGGAATGCTAAAGGCTCTTCTGCTAGTAGAGAGAGATCTTGCACACATTTATTTATCTGGTTAAACTTTGCGGCTCATCTTTAAAGCCAGCAACTTCTCTACCCCAAGCAGCAGAGCACAAGTAAAGGCAGATGGTCGAATGAAGCAGAAAGACTGACTATAAAAAGCTCAGCCTTCCAATAATGCTGCTGCTTCCCAGTTTTTTCATACAAATCTCTCCATTTTGCCTTCCAGAGACTCACAATTAAAATTCTATTCTGCCTGTCTAATCAAGACAGCAAATCTATTGAATTGCATAATGCTGGGGATAATCAAGGAGGGATGTGACATGAATCCATTTTTCTTTACAGGTAGAAAATGAAATATTTTCTCTCTTCCCCTATAAACAGATGGGTAGCTAAGGAATTTTATTTGGCCTGTCTTCTCCTTCTTGTTCCTTTTGGGCTTTTGGCACCAGCCATTCACTGTTGAGTAGATCTGCTCATCAGGGACCACCCGCATCAGGGCAAAGAGGTTATGCTGTTTCAGTGGTGACAGTACCCTATTGGTGTGGGAGAGGCACTGCATGTAGCAAGTGGATTTATGTGGCAGTGTTAATCTCCTTGCTGCCCACCTCTTTACTGAAGGTTATTTTCCCCATAGTTGGGAGAACTGAATGTGTATCTACTCCCTAGTTGCTGTAGCTAAACCCTGTTTATTAATGTGCTCTAAATCCCTTCTGCACCTCCTGTAATTCATGTTGACATCCCTTAGGGCTGGGCTGGTTCTTGAGAAGAAAACGGGCTTGCAGGATTTGGTCCTGCAATCTGTGGGTTCTCACACTTCACTAAGTGACCAGATGTAACTCTGGAGCGAGGGCACGTTGCTGCCATTGAGCTGTTTTAAAAGGAGCTATGTGAGCTTATGCAAGGTTTGAAATTAGCACATAGCTTCCTATCCGCCAGTGAATCCCAGTGCATTGAGGTGAACAAGCAGACTACTTTTTGTGTAAAGTCAGAGAGACAATCAACCTAACTGAGCAGAATTGGTTTGTAACCCAATCAGGCTTAATTTGGTTATAGGAAAAACAAGGCCTATGGAGTTTCAACTGTATTCCTGTGCAACATCAGGAATCTGATTTGTGCCGATCTCATAATCGGGTGCAGACAACAAGGAAAACAAGTCCTTGCAGTGGTTTCTTTACTGAGCCTAACAAACCACATCTGATAAGCTATATAATTTGCTACAGCAATTTGTGCCAAAAATAAAAGGCACAGTCCTACAGTGCAGCACGTTTCTGAGAAAAACAGAACCCCACCCCTTCCTTTGCAGCATCTTTCTCTTGCTTTTGCTCTCTCAGTGAGCCTGAGCAGATGTCCTTCATCCTGAATGACTGCCTCTGTGCTGCTGTTGGGAATACCTTGTCTGCCCTGCTCACCAAACTGATTTTATCTCCTCTCTTCTCTGGAGGATGAGCCAAGGCAGTGGCACCGTCAGGATTGGGAAACAATGACAGTACCAGGATGACTTGAAGAGTGAAGGCTTTTTCTTGGCTCAATGGCCCTGACTAGAGAGGAGGAAACTGAAGACCTGAATCGTCAAGCAATATGCTTCACAACTTTTTCTATAAAAAAACCTAGGTGGCTTTTTTGTTTTTGTTGTTGATTTGACAGTTGTTCTAAGAAATGTAAGAAATGTTTCTCTTTGTAGTTCAGTGTCCAGAAAAGGAACTAGTTCTTCATCTGTATTTTACGTATCAGGCCCCTAATGGAGAAAAAAATTCTTATGCTTGTTTTGGGTTTGTTTTTTTTTCTTTGTCATGCTGCTTACAAAGAGAGAGGGGAAGAAAGAAGCAAACAACACAAAGTTCTGAAGAATGCAGGCTGTCAGCTATGCTGTGAAATAACTTGGAGGTTAAATGTGAATCACTGCAGTGTGTTTTCTAATTTGGATTTTGCCAAGGTTACCTTAAAAACCTTAATGCTTTTTGCAGTGTTTACAGCAAAAACTGCAGATGTGCTTCTTGGTTATTAAAGGGAAAGCATATGAGAAGGAGGTGGACTAAGAGGAAAGGAGAATGGAAGGTCAATGATTTTAACTTTACCTTGCTGAATTCCTAAGTTTGAAGGGATATATTTGCCCGAAAGGTCATGCTATGAAGGTAAGCACCCTGAAAGCAGCATGTTCAGGGTTGTACAGTGGAAATAAACAATAAGGTAACTTGCCGGGATGTTTGTGTGTCAAAGGTGACAAAAAACCTGCCTTTCTTTTCAAAGCCTCTCAGCCCTCTGCAAACTCACTGGGATCAGGACTGGAGTTTAAAAGCAACAGACTGGTGTTTGTTTTAACTCCTTAGATAAAAGCCCGATCCAGAAGCCAACAAGATTTTATTTCTTACTGAAAGCAGCTAAAGGAGAGAGCAGCAGGCTTCATATCAGAGCAATATGTGGAACTTTCAGTGTTTGTAAGTTCAGTGAGTTCAGTGAGTTCACACTTTGTTCCTTTAAGTATAAAAACTATAGAAAAACAAGCACTGGGCAGAAAGCTCTGCAGTGCTGACTTCAATTTATCCAGCATTATGAAAATCCTTCTGATGATAATTTTGAAGCCGTATATATCATACTTTGGTCCTTTGCTTGCACAGAACCCAGCACAGTAGATTCCAAATTTATGACTAGTGGATTTGAGCACTACTAAAACATGACAGTGAATACTGATAATGTTATTTGTACTTCAGTTAAAGTTACCTGGAAGGGGTGAGACCCTTCAAGTCAAGTATCAAGAAAGTTTTTCTTTAATATCCACCCCTCCCCTCTGCCCCCTGGCCAATTCTTGCTTGGTTCATTAATGGATTTTAACTATATAGCAGTACTGGAAGGAAGGAAAGTTCTTACAGGCAAGGACAGCTGAGGCACAGGACAGAATAAGTGACTTATACAAGGTCATGCAGGAAACCTGATGCTGTGCCAAGAACAGAGTGTAAGTTCCTTGAGTTCTAGTCAAGCTCTTTGTCCATTTACCCATCCTCCTGCCTGCTTGCCTAAACAAAATAAACAACGGCAGCCACACACGCATACACACACACACACATACATGCACGTAGGTACGTGTGCACACATTACAAGACAGTATGCCTGCAAACAAACTCAAATGTCTGGAAGCAGCAGGCAAAGTGTGCTTGTGCACCTTTAGTTAAAGCAGCCCCATCTATGTGCATTTTAATGCATGATGCTTAAACAGACTCAGCAGTTTAAAACTGCAGCCCATTGGGCATATGGAAAGTGCAATCTTGGAAAGGTTTTTTTATCTGGCAGCATTTTGGTGGAATATGGTTCATCTCAGAAATAAAGCACGTGGGATTTTCAGTTCCTTCCCCAAAGTGCATGGGCACAAGGGCTTTTGAAGGAATATCACTTGACTATTTTAACATGAGAAATAGCTTATTTAGCCCTTGCCTCATTGTCAGAAATCTTTACTTGAGACTGAAAAGTACCAGGAACATTGTTAGTCCTGAACATTACAGTCTGGCAGACACAAGCAATGGTAAACAGAATTGAGTAATGATGTCAACAGATTTAGAAGTAGCTGGTGCTACTCAGCCCGTATTTAATCCTACAGTGAGTTTGAATCTGTGATTAGGCCCTACTCCTGTATCCCTGCAAACAGCTGAAATTTTGTCTCTGCCTTAAACGAGAGAAGGATCAGGCCTTAAAGAAAGGGTCTCTAAATTTTTTGTAAAGCTGTACTCAATGAGAATGTTTTGGAAATACATCAGCATGACCTTTCAGCAATGTGCCAAAAAGTGGGAAAAAAAGGAAAGACTTTGGGAACTGCCAACCAGGAAACATTGTTTTGTTTGTTTAAAAAAGAAAACCAGAGACTCATCCAAGAATTTTTGTGTAAGTTAGAGGCTAAGTCACTCTCCTTTATAATCACTCATCTTTTTCTGGATACTGTATTTTCAGTGAGGGTAGATAAAATCTGGCAACATGCTCATTGGCTCTGTGTTTGGATTCAGTCCCCTTGACTCTCATCTGCCTGCATAAACTTTCATCTCTTAAAGCAAGTTCACCCAGGAAAGGAAAAAGAGGGAAGGGGGCTGGAGAGAAGGCTGGTGAACTGCACAATAAAAATCCAAATTGCAGCTTCTGCCATTTCTCAATGAAGAAAACATTAGCAATGGCCAAGAAGTGCAATAAAATGCCATAAATCACCCAGCTTTTATTTCCTGTATAGGAGGCCTACATATAGATGAAGTTCTGGCAATTTCTAGATACACACAGGTTTTGCAAGCGTGATTATTTCATCAGGTTGTGTTGCACTGAGTGATTTCATAACACACACACAGAGTGAATTGAATAGAGATCGAAAGGTGAAAAGCTGTATATACTACTCCTTCATCCTCTCCCTGCTCCCTTCCCCCTGTGCTGGCTGTTTTGCAGTGTCAGCCTTCCATGCATCATCAGCTCTCTACAAGCAGTGGAAACCCCCTCCCTACAAGTCAGAGGCCTTGTGCAAAGCTGTAGGATTTGGCTATCCCAAATACGCTCCTGGTGCATTTCTTATTCTCCTCCTCCCCCCTGCTTACATTCCAGCTAATTTCTCAATTTCCATGGGAAAAAAAAAAGATATGAGTAGGTATAACAAGGGGCGCTTTAAATATTTCCTGGTTCCCACTTGCTAATGGGCTCCTGATACATACTGTGTTTTACAGAGGTTCTCAACACAGTGTTCTCTTAATAGCAGCATAACTCTTTTATTGAAGTTTTGTTAAAGTGGGGAAAAAAGTTCAAAGTAAATTTTAAATTCTTTTATTGCTAACTGCTAATGTAAAGAGGAATAACTGCTATTCTGTTAAATACAAATGAGTCTGACAAATCCAGTCTTCCAATTTTACTTGGAGCTTGATAATTTTTCTTATGCAACTGTTCAAAGGGATCCTGCCACTTGATGTAGCCCCCAATTTAATTCACTTTAAAGCTTATTCTAATTTCATAGGTAATTAGAGATACCTTTCTTCATTTTAAACATACCTGATCTCATGGAATGATAACAAAATCCCCAGCAGACAATGTTTATATAGGACATACTAAGACACCCCTCAACATTTTATGCCCTCTCTGGCTTTACAGCTCTGATCAGCTAGTAAGCACGGAGCCAAATTCTGCCTTAGTGAAACAGATGCAGCCAGGCTCCCCCTGACCTTAATGAGTGTTCTATGCCTACATCTAAGGGCAGAATTTGACCCATTTTTTTCCCAGGGTGGTAAGGGGCTCAGATGCATCTTCCTTCTATTTTGCTTTGCTGATGGATGAGTGCAGTGTACCAGCACAAACAATTGTAGTATGGATCCTAAACATAAATGCAATGTTAATTTCAAGGTCTATTAGCAATACCACAAAAAAAAAAAAAAAAACTTCGACAGGACAAAATCTGCAGGGGAAAAGAAAACACTATTCTCAAGCTTCAGGGAGGTTATTATTACAAACAATGGAGAATCGATAAATTATATTTAACACTATTAAAGGTAGTTGACAGTGTTCCTTTGAGTGAGCACACTGAGGTCTCGAACACCGTGTGACTGCTGCCTGTGTGCCCAGAGCTTGGTAACTCACCATCAGGTCACGTTGGGAACACTCTGCGCAGCGTTCGTGGAAGAGCTGTTGGGAAGCGCACTGTGCTGAATACACACACACACAAACACGCACACACACATCAATAAACTGAAACACAGTCTTTCCCCCCCGCGTCAGCCCCCGACCTTGTTATGCTTAATTTCTGAGTTGGTGAAGTGGGCTGGTGTGCATTCTCAGGGTTATTTTTTGTTTCATTTGAAAGTGAGTGGAAACGCAAAAGCAAACAGGGTTTTGGCTATGAAAGGATGACCTTCCTTGTAAAGAATTTAAGTCTTTTAACTTCAGAGGGGAATGAGTCAGGAATGCTGTTTGTATCTGAGAAGTAACATGGTGAAAGGGAGTAGGGGGAGGGAAGCGGCATCTTCCTGCTATCACTTCAGTGCTTTCAAAGATCCTCATTTCCCAGAACTACCTCTGTAGCAGGATAATATAATTATTAGCAGCTGTTAAAGCAAACAACAAACAAAAACAAAAAGCGCAGGCCGGGACTGGCATGTCTGCAACATGCCTGAATGCTCTGACCGTTACCCTGAAAACTCAAAAAGAGGCCCCTTTCCCCATGCTGCCGCTCAGATTCAGGCCTGGTGGAGCCGGAGTGTGGAACGGCAGGGTGAAAACAGCAGCCAGAGGCGTTTATTTTCATCCATTCATGTTATGAATGCCGAACACTCCTCCATTTGATGAGTGGAGCATTGATTCTTTTGCTTCTCGAAAATGCTTTCCCATAAGTAAAGGGCAAAAGAGATGACTTATTTCGTATTTAGAGAAACACAAGGGGAACAAATGAAACTACAGAAGGAACAAATGCAAAAACTTCCATGTTTTTGGGAATATGGGGAGAGGGGGGGAGGTGGAGAAAGAGGTTAAATGATTGCTTCCTCTGATGGCTTTAAAAATCTGACAAGTGGTCGGATTTCTGTTCACATCTTTTGTTGCCACGCGGCTCTTCCCTGGGATTGCAGGAGGGGATGCAGATCTTTCCTTCACTTTTAACAAGAGCCTTTGGGGCCTTATATTTTGGCTAAAAGTTTATAAACATGATCTTGGGAACCTGTAGAATCCCAAAGCAAATAAAGCATTCCCGTGCAAATTGTTTATTAAAATCACATGATTTTTAAGTAGCTCTCATGATTCCTGGGGTCAGTTTCACAATTCTGAATGCTGAAGGCTGGCAGTATAATTTCTACATGCTCCCTGGGACTACTTTTTCTGATTAGCTGGCTGTAGGCAGCTCCTTGGTCTGCAAATTCCTGCTAAGAATCCTCCCTTCATTTATTAACAAGGCAGAGAGGCACAGGTAGAGTGTCAGCTCCATGAATATGAATGCTCTGCTTGACTGATCCGAGTGGCAGGCACCAAAGCAGTGACTTACAGCAATTTAAAACGTGATTGCCTCCAACAGTGCTCTCCCTCCCTCCCTGCTTCGAGGATTCCACGCCCGGAACAGCGATCCCATGTGTTAGTGCAGAGCTGCCCTTTATTTAAGCTGTGGGCTGTGGGCTGCAGTGGCTGAGACACGGGCGTATGTTTCGGTTGTGTTGCTGGAGCCGTAAGGGAAGGCAGGTAACATCTGGCGCAGGGGTAGAGCGGGCAGGAGGGTTTGAAACCGCTGTAGCAGGATACACCGGCTCTCATCTCTCAGTCTGCAGCTGGAATGAAATGCAAAATGGCACGTATCACATGCATGTCCCCTTTGTCTGAGAGGGAGAGACTTCACTCTTTAAAGGGGCAGTACGCAGGAGCAGCAAGGTTTCTGACGCTGCTAAGCTTGCTGGTGTCTTTCCAGGCTGGATAGTAGCTGGCAAATGTCAAAGTATTAAAACATATTTAGCAGTAATTAAAAATGTGACTAAACCCTGAAGGTTGACATTGAATCCGGGCAAATCCTTTTAATATGCTGGGCCAAACCCTCTCTAACTATTTCTGAAACTTTGCAGCTTGGACCCCTCTCCACTGATAATGATGGTCAGTCTTGTTATCATGGACCTTTTCCTTTGTCCTCCCCTTGCCTGCCAGGCAAAGAAGCTCTGCCGCATACATTTTCTTCTTGACCCTCCTTGTCCTTTTCTCAAGTGCCTCTTATGTTGGTTAGATAAAAGGTAGCAGTGTTCTAAAACGCTGCCTCTGTAGTTTTGCTATGTAAAATGACATTCATTCTCGAGAGTGGTAAGAAAATAATGATCTCATTAGAAGAGAGTTTAGCTGTGTAGTGGTTCCTCTCTGTAGTGGAGATTAAATAGCAGCTAACTACAAACAATAGTCATTTAAACAAAGAGCCAGCATCAAAGTTATTATCTCTCTTTCTGCCCTTCAAGAAGACCATCAGAAATTGATCCTCTCACCACCGAACATTTTCATCAAAGGTCCTGAATTTTAAACTTGAAAGACTAATTTTTTTGTGTGTGTGTGTGTGTGTGTGTGTGTGTGTGTGTTGTGTGTGTGTGTATGCTGTTCCTAAACCGGTTCCTTGGGTTAGTGTTCTTAACTAATTATTGGTGACATTTCATTTTTTTCCTAATGAACTTCCACAATTGTTTTTTTTTCTTTCTTCCTCAGAAAGAAAGAATACAAATCCTGACCCAAAATAGAGAGGTGAGTTGGCAGAAATAAAGGGAATAATAGTGCAAAAAGCTTTTTCTCTTCTGTGTATGAGAAATGGTAGGAGTACATGGCCACTGCGTATTTGGGAAATGGAATAAAAGAGATGGTTCAGAGTTGCAGACACTGACCAGGCTGTAATCAGAATAAGAGAAGGATGGGAGTGGTGAACCAGGGATTTCCAGTTTCATACCCATCTAGAACATTAAAGTGGAATTGCAAGACATGAAACAAGGAAGCCTTGAAAATAAACAACCACCTCTCTGTCCTAATACCTTCAGCCTCCTCTGGTGAAGGTACATAATTGTTTTCCTTTCTGAAACAAGAGTCTACTTTCCTTGGTTGATGCCTGCTCACAGCAGAACGTCTGCTTTTTACACTCATGCAGCTTCTGAGCTGCGGATGGGGAGAGGCATGACACATAAACCATACAGGAACATGTTGCATAAAACTGGAGCTGTCTAGTTGCTTCTCATGCTGTTGCATGAGAATTGCATGAAATTGCTGCCATGCAACACCACTGAGGGGCCTGTGCTTCAGGGATGACAACAAACAAGGGGGTGTGGTATGATGATGATGAGGATGTTGTTGGTGCATATATACATACATGCAGCAAACCATAAGTTATTTGATTTGTGGTTGACTCAAGATCAGGTATATATTTTATGTCATTTGGGAAAGAACAGCTTGTCAGAAAGACACACTGTAGAGCATGAAAATGCTTCATTATTCTAGACATCTTTGTTCAATGTGAAGACTCAGATTAATGAAGACCCAAAATACAGAGCTGTCACTGTTTTTTTAAGGGCAAATGTATCTATGCAGTCATCTACGTTCATTATGACCTCCAAATGCCAATTATATCTCTAGCAAATTTGAAAGAAAAATGTCAGCCTTTTTGTTAGAGATTTCCTGTGAAAAGTGAAAACGGAAGAAATAGCTTGTTTGAAGCCTCAGTCTAGTTTGGCTTGGTCTGATCTGAATGGATTTCTTTCTGGAACAATCCCCTTTGCCTTGGAAAATGTAAAGTGTACATTTTTCTTTCCTTAAACCTACATTTTTATTGGAAGAGACTTTGAAATGAAAAACATTTTGACCAAGTCAGCTAGGGACATAAAAGTGCCCATATACTAGCAAGTCTAAATTCCTGACCTCTGATCTGGAGAAGTTACTGAATGCATAATGTTGAAGAATAGCAAAGAGGGAACAAGTGGAATAAAAGATAATAGCAGTGACTTCTACTACCCACATACAATCAAGAAAGAAGTTATCTAAGGACATTGCAATACTCACAGAAGCAGCTAAAAAGAAAGCAGGAGGAAAGAGAAAACAAATTATGATTAAATGGCGGAGTTCAAAATACTGTTTGAGGTAAGCAGGATGCCCTGGAAAATGGAGAGAGAACAGGAATGAAGCCAAAAGTAAAGAGTGCAAGCTATGATAAGGAAAAAGAAGATGAAAATTCTGAAGAATGGCAATTATTTGATAATAAGGGTTATTTAAATATGTGAGATACTGTAAGCCTGTCCATCCACAGGATTTCAAGAATGCAAGGAAAGCAATTAAGGGGAACAGGATTCTTCCAGAGAATTTTGACAACTACTTTGATTGCCAGCAGGGTAGATGGTACAGAGGAATTCAGTGAATTTGTGGAAGAGTCAAATTAGTTTCACACCGGTCCCATGCAACAGTGCACAAAAGCATTGCCTCGCGCAGCACTGTCAGGCCATTTGTGCAACTTACCTGGGGTTGTGGCTGGAAACCCTTCATCAAGAGCTACAGGATGGGGACTTGCATGGACGGGCTGAATCTGTGTGAGCTGCCTCTGCTATTTCCAAAGATTTTTTCCATGCTGTTACAAACCTTTGGGAGTTCAGCTCTACTGCTTGCCCTGCCTCTCTGGGGAGCAAGGCAGTCAGGACAGCACTGGCTAATGAACAGAGCACAACAGCAGGAGGTCTTCCACCCTGGTTTATTCATTGTGGCCCCAGGTTTTACTTAGCAAAAGTGTTTCACTCACGAAACAAGTTTAATGCTGTCTCTGATACAGTGTATGGCTACTGTACCTTGACTTTCAATTACATTAAATCCTATTATAATCACTTTCTTTATAACAAATCCTCTTTAACACCTGAAAAGCTCAGTTCCCATGGGTGCAGTGCTGCGTTCTTGAAATAAAAAAACAGAGGAATTCTAATGGAAATGCATTAACTGGGAGAATACTTTGAAAATGTGCCTGGTATGAAAGGCCTTCAGCACGCAGCTTACATTCAAATAGCAGTGGAGAAAAAAAAATCCCAGAGCCAAGCACTTGTACACCAGCTGCCTTAAGATAGAGTGTCTGAATCAGTGTTTTATCACAGTAAAACATCTTGTATGGAAAATCATCACTATCCAAAGACAGGTCAAGTACAGGTTATCTAAGTACTATTATTATAGAACTGAATGTTTTCCATCAAAACAGGAGCAAGAATTTGAAGAGATTTACGGCAATGGCCAAAAGGCTCAGTGGTATAGTTGAAAATCCATGAAGCTTCTTTGTGACTTTTTTGTTGGTCTTGTGGTAGCTGCTTTTTTTTTCCGGCTGACAGGAAAGCACCAAAAGTAGCATGCCAGATTTTGTTACAATTCTTTTCATGGTTCTACCCTTCCTGGAAAAACAAGAGATTGTGTGAATGACTCACATGATGTTTGTTTTTTCTTATATAAAAATCACCCTACTGTTTACTATTAAAATGAGAAATAATGACCCTGTTGCATTTAATTGGGGGACATAGAGGGAGGAAGAATATTTCCAGTCCAGATGCAAGTATCTCCATCCAAAGAACTGGGTTCTTCTCATTGCATATTACATACAGCTTGAAAAAGAAATGCTCACTCAAGAGTCCTAGGAGTCATGCCTTTAGAGTACCATACTCATCTTGATTCTGTTTTCTGTTACAGTGGAGTTTCCTGAGGGAACCTGAAAGCCCAAACTACATCTATATGGTTACAAACTGTGTGTGGTTTCCTCGCATTGATCAAACACTGAAGAACAGATAACACATTTGCATAGTTCTTAGCAGAAGAAAAATCCTCAAGTTCTTATCCTGTCTGAGTACTGGTTCATATCTGTGCTTTCTCAGTATGACACCTAAATGGACAATATATTGCAGAGACACTGTTTGTAGTAAATGTTTTCTTGCATATATCTTGTTTGTAAAATAAACACATCCACTTTAGCTTCCATAACTCCTCTTGTTACATACATACTTTCTTTAAAGGACACCAAATTTTGTTGCATTTCAGGAAGTACCTCCTCTCTGACTTACAGCAGTGGAGCTGCTAAATGCATTGCTGAATTGGGAGGGCTGCCTACGTGGTCCTCCTAGACCATCAACAAAAAAATGATATAATGATCATGGTTTTCCAGTGTAGGCAACTGCCTCCTGATCTAGAGCTCTGTTTTGGTGACAGTGCAGCCCTGTATCAGCTTATAATGACTGTGAACCTGCACCATAAGGGGTTGGAGTCCATCATTAAATGCGTGCACACATTTCTCCTTGATTTTCAAACTAGGGAGTCAGGAATATATGCTGTCAGTTTCTGCTGTGCACTGTTTGAATATGGCAAAACATGATAGCATCATTGAGTGGTGAATGTGCACTGTGACATAAGGCAATACTCTCTTCCAAAGGAAAAAACCCATTATTTTTTTCTGTATAGAAATCTTTTTATAGATTATTGTGTGTATAATTCTGCGGAAGTAGCATACTTCTTTTTGCAAAGGGGAGCTAAAAAATTGCCTGAATTTTGTGGAAGGTTATGTAACTGTACTCTTTCTTTAAATAGTACTTTTTATTCATACTGCTTACTTTCTCATCAGTAGGAAAAAGAAATTGTATTTTCCTAGCACAAAAGGTAATTTCCAAAGGACTGTAATTAGTTCATGAAAACTGTGTCTTTTGTCATATCTCCTCAGTTGAAATGGCAAAAAGGATGGACCTTTTTCTTTGTTAAAACAAAAACTTAGCATATAAGGTAAGGGAGCCTAAAGGAATCATAGGACGATTTATATCTTAGGTCTAAAGAAAATTATATTGCAGCAGTACTGTGGATTCATGACTTCTCATTTTGATTGCCAACTTTTGAAAAACCTAGAAGTGGCAACTGTTGTCTGTTTCTTCCTTTGCTCTTCTCTCCTGAGAATGAACTTGGAGCATTATAAAAAGAGAGGTATAGTTCAAGTGCTAATGGGGAGATAAGAAGGAAGCTATAAAAGCTCTAATACTGCAAGGTTACTCTAGTACAGCCATATATTTACTTTTGATCTCTGAGGATCAGCTGAACTCCACATCATTTTTTGGCCCCAAACAGGAGGAAAGAGGTACTAACATAAGGAAAAGATTTAGATTTAGGTAAAAGGAAAGGAAAGAGATGGGTAAAGAAGAAGAAAGAAAAGGGATACATTGATGGCAGTAGGTAACAAAGAATGGCGCCTGCTGAAAAGCAGCAGTCGGCAGTAAACGTATTTACAAAAGCAATTGTGATAATTTAATTTTGGGTGATGTTTTTTAATGCCATATAAAAAGATCATAATTTTTAGCAATAGCATTAAGTCTTATTCAGTTTGGGAAATACTCAGTGAGAACAGGAACTACTTTTCAATTAAAATTAATTCAAAACGTCCTATACGAAATTTATTTCAAACAAAGACAACAAAGAAAAAAAAGAAATTATGGGAATAAGAGTAAATAAAATATTCTCATTCTCTCATGGCTCATCTCCCTGAAACACTGCCAATAAGTGATTTATTTGTAATAATAAACACACGATGCAACTGTTTCTGTTGCATCCCTTAGATTATGGTCATGGATGAAGAAGGGAGAAATATCTTCTGAATAAAAAGTTTTATTTACATAAAGATATAGCTAATCCTAAAATCATTAAAAATCATACTGCAAATAACTTTGGAGTCTACAAATAGAACTCAGTTTTAAAGGGCTTACTTAAATAGGCTCAAACCACAAAATAGAAGTTTATTGAAATATGGTTTTAAATAGAAGTTTATTTGAGTAGGCATAAGTCATACATTTCAAATCCAGATTTAGAAACCTCCAAATTCTAGGACTATTTGGAGCTATGGTTTTTGTTTCATCCCATTATACTGAAGATTACTTGTCATTTAGATTAGGGTTCATATGGATTCAAAATCTGGAGTTTGGTTATGTGCGCTGGTTAAAAGCTATAATTGGAGAATGAACAAGAACCTCTTTATTTTTGCCAGTAGTGTTTTAATCAAATACCTTGATTTTCTTTTGTAGATATGTTGTTGTTCTATACTTAGCATCCGTTTTTAACCTGAGGTTTTTCAATAAGCATAAAGACATTGACCGTTAAGTTAATGAAATTAGTGAAGGTGAGAAAACTATAAAAAATATTACAAGATCTTATTCAACATGCATCTGAGGAAATTGAGAATATTGTATGGTTTATTACTTGAGCAGCAATGTGGGATATTGTAACTAAAATCTCTTTCATAATTCATATACACAAGAGGATAGACTTACAGTTGCAAGTGGTGTAACTCAGCATAAATTTAATGGAACTATGCCAGTTTATATCAGGAAGCTCTCTGTGTCTCAAGAGGGTTGGACTTAGGCTTCTGAAAAACAGTGTCTCCCACTGCAGTTGGCACTGAGGGGCTTGGTGGGAAAAAGCTGGTATTGCCCTTGATGGGAGATGGCTCTGACAGCAAGCGATGCATGCTTTGACTATAGAGTTGTTCCGTGAAGCTAGGGAAGAAGAGATGGGCTTTGATACTCTCAAAAGGAAAAGCAAGAAGGATTCTGCTAGATGAGCATGTTTCCAAAGCTACAGCAGCCCCAGCATTCTTGGTCTGCTAGGTTTCTCTGCTGGGAAGATGGGCACAGGGAAGAAACATTGGTGTCAGGAGGGCAAGGTAAATATAGCAATAACTGATGAAGCCATGTGACTGGAGCTTTTTGGTAGGGCTCCTGGCTCAATCTGATGAATCATTATGCTTTAGGGAAGCAGAAGAACTGGCCACGTGAAATGTAGGGTCCTGTTCATAGGGAACTACAAAGTATTTTTCCTGCTGCGCCACAGGCTGCTACCGTAGCGGGTAAAATGATGCCTCTTAAGAGATGATGCTTGCTTGACATATTTGCTCTTTGCAGCAGCAAAGTATGCTACAGGTTCCTTAAGTAAAAACCTGACCCTGGTGAAGCCCATGATTTTTTTGCTATGACCTGCAGTGCAGTAGGGATTTTAGCCTTCGGTCAAATATACTCTGAAAAAGTAATGTAAAAAAAAAAAGTCTACGTCCTCTGAGACAGGAAGTGCCTAAAATTCCCTTACTAAGATTGCACTATTCTGCCCTTTGAATACTTTGCTTACACCTTTGTAGGTGGCCTGACTACACATGGGAGTTGGAAATTTGAGTGGAGGGGCAGAAAATATTAGACGATATTTGTTGAATATAACAAAATAGACTAAAGGAAATACAGAGAAATATCTTATTTTTTTCTCAATCTACATGGTTATCCTTATTTGACTTCTCATAGACTCCCTGACATTTTACTCATGTGATTCACTATTTAGCCATGTCTGCCTTCAGATCAAGAAGAGATGTTTTGCTCACCATTGCATTAATTCTTCTTTAACTCCTGCTCAAATGCCTGATTCCCCAGGCTGTAGCATGCTCAGAGATGAGACCCTGCAGGATGAGTACTAGCTAATACATTAGAAATAGTGCAGTATCCCTGTGGAACCAGAATTAAGTATTTGATTTTGACTGGGTGTATTGTGAGGCTGTTAGGAGGAAAAAGAAAAAAAAAAGGGATTGCAGAACTGTGATACAGTGTTTTAGAAATTTTATGTGCCTTGTTGTGCAGCTTCAGTAGGCTGCTGGAAACCTAAAAGGAAGCTCACTTCAATTAAAACAGGGTAGCCAAATCTTTTTAAATAGTGGATAGCCTTTGAGTTTCAGGAGTGTATCTTACACTTTTGGAAAAGGTTGATGAGTCATATATATTCCTTGTGTGTTCAACATAAGGATCAGGCTAAAATTAACCCCCTTCTGAGGCAGAAGGTAGGTAACTTGACACTTTGATCCATTATGCTAAAGAGAAATGTTTCTGTCTAAACCCAGAGGTAAACTGCACAGACAAGGAGTCATTGAAATGAGTTATGTGGCCAATCTTGTTAGGCCTAGGCCAGAAGCAGAGATATCTCTCTATATTTCTGTTCCTCCACCTCCTAAGTACATTTAGCCTTTGCACTATTAGACTTCCCTGGGCCCTTTTTTAAAATGTCACCTGCTCCAGAAATTCCAGCATTTTGTATTTTTAGATGCTGGGGTCAGGATGAGTGGAAAAATAATGACATTTCTGCCCTTACAAGTAATTTCTTCTTTTTATTGCTTGTAGGAATGAACCATAATATTGAGTGAAGGAAAACTACCTAGCCATTTTAACCTCTCACAGTCTGAGAGCGGAATTACAAAGAAAATGAGCCTCTCCCTGGCATGGTAACCCTCCTTGTACCTAACGCCTTCATGAAGAAGCCCCTTCCTGGTGTGCTTTTGAAGCTACTTGCATAATGGACAATGGGGGAAAGTATTGTTAAGCATTATGCCCCTCTATCCATTCTAGAAAGCAGCTTTGCCAGAAAACCAGTTGATCTGATACTCTTATTTCACCAATCACAATTTGATTTATTTTTATTTCATTTAGCACTTGCTATTTCTTTTTTTTTTTTTTTTTTTTTTTTTTTTGATTTAAGAAAAATTTTTTTTTTTTTTTTTTTATTTTGCCCTTGCTTTTTTTTTTTTTTTTTTTTTTTTTTTTTTATCAGAGTAAGGTCAAATGCTTGTTCTAGGCCTCTCTTTTTTTCTTTGAATTAAGATCCTTTTCTCCCCCTCCACTCTCCCTTAATGTACAAGGCTACGTTACTGCTCCTGAACAAGGAAGTGAAGCTGTTTCATGTAGAATCAATTATCACTGGCAGACCTCAACACACTACTTGCAAATGGGAGGATCTGATTTAAAATTTTTTTCTTCCAAGACAAGTCCTGTAGCTGCTGAGTCCACAGTAATTTCCATTATAAGTGTGGGGATATTTTCTCAAATTAACATAAGCTTTCAAAACATAAATAACAAACCTTAAACCCACATTTTTCACATTTTAACTAGAAGGTCCATTATATTCAAGACCTGGCCATAAGGATGGATAAAAGCTTCTCGGTGTGATCATGTTGTAAGGTTTGAACCAGTAACACTGCCTCTTACATACTTCAAGGGAAATCACCCAATTTCCCTTCTGTTAAGTGTGATAAATTTTAGGCACATCCAGAGATAGAAAAAAAGATACTGAATACAACATATATATGTTCCTCGTTTTTAATTTCTAAGCAATTCTGATCTTCATTGCTTTATTATCTCAAAATGGGTTTTTCTGTTCTTGCCTTTCACCAGCTGAGACTGCTTCCATATATGAAGAGCAAGACTATCAAAGGGAAAAGACAATCGAACAGATATATTCTGAGAAACAGTGTATTAAACTGAATCTTCTGGGAATGTGTTTTTAAAAATGGATCCGATTTACCGTCAGGCTGCCTTACAGTGGTTAACCTGGTGTAGTTTTCCTCAGGGGAGTACATTCAGTGTGGTGGTGGAGTAAAGAAAAGCATGTGTTTTTTATTAAGAACTTTTAGCCCTTTACCATTTCTGTAAGGAAACACCACCACAGATGATAACTGAGCAAAGGAAAGATCGTATTTTAAGTGAATTCCTATGCAATCAGAGATGATTTTTCATGCCTTTTCATCACTTTTATTAGTATTTTAAAGGAGCAATAAAGAATACATAGCTATTAAACCCATGAAACACTTCACAAACCCTTCAATGAAAAAGAACAAGAAAAACAATCTAAACCATTCATTATAATTTCAACATTTTTCAAAAACATGATTTAAAAATAGAAAAGGAGAAATTGTGTGTTATTTAGCATAATCAGGCTTTTGAATGAAGTTTTAAGGCCCAGATTTTCATAATTGTGTGTGTGCAATTGATTGGAATTTTATGGCAGGCAAGCTTTCCTTGAGGGAGGGAGACAGATTACTGAGTCAATATTTGAGGGCTCTTTTGTTTTGCTTTGTTTTAATGTTATTGAAAAGTCTGGGTGGCAGCCATGATAGGTGCTTTACAGCTCACAGATTATTAAAAAATAAGAAATAATTAGGCATAGCCAACAATCAATTGGTTGCACATGGTCAGTACAGGGGAGCAGTGGTATAAAATATTTGTCTCATGTGCTTTACATCTGTGGTAATACCGTATGAAGCTGTACTAATGATCAGGATAATTTACTTGAGAAGAGACTTCTGGATCAAGTTAGTTTGTATTAGGATTTCAGACCTCCTTCGAATGCTACCTGCGAGGCATTTAGTGAAATGAAGAGGCAGGGAATGGAGGATGTTGTGCTTTCTGCTAAATATTAATAAACAATAAATCAAAGTCTTCCTCAACACTTGAAGATTTTAAAGTATACTTCTCCTGTGCTAAAAACATCCTTAGTATTTCAACAGCTATGTGTAATTCTCAACAATCTATTGGAAAAAAAAAAAAGAGGACATCTATATACATCACTACCTACTTCTATCCATGTAATAGGTAAGGTTAGTCCAGCAGGATGCAGGTGAGCCTTAGACCACTAATGCCTACATACAATATTTTCAGAATTCTGGGAAACACATTAAGAAGTTACACTTCTGGAAACAATACTCCTCTGTCAGATCTTGTAAAGCAATATAAACCAGAAAGATTCCATAAACTTTGCAAGTTTTGTACAGTCATGTTTCTTGAAAAAGGCAGCTCCCCTGTTGGACTTGGCTCAGAGTAAACTTTTTGACTTCTTTTTTGCCATGCACTTGGAATAAAATTAATCCCTCAATTTAGTGAGATATTGTCAACTAAAGTAGTTGAGAGACCAGATTTTATTCTGTTTTATTTCTTCTAAATGCTCTACAGAACCAAACATGAATTAAAGTATATAGATAGATGCACATGTGTACCCACACATATACACACCTATGCGAGTGTGGTCCTAAAGGAAGCAGAATTTGATCTAAAATGACAACTAAGATTTTTTTTTTTAAATATAAAATGAAATCACTTCTTATTTGAAAGAAAGTTGACTTGAAACAAGTTGTATTTTATTCTTTGTTGTTTCCAGCCCTTGTCTTTCCTGAAGTGGAGTTTTTTTATTCTCATTAAAGAAAACATGAAAAACCAAAAGCCTCTAAACTGGGCTTCTTGAGTCTTAAGTACCCTAAATCACTGGTTGTTTTAAGAAAAGTAGACTCATTACCTTGTTTCTTTGTCCTCTTATGCAAAATAATTTTGTGCCAGACTGAACTCCAGAGATTTTGTATTAAAGAAAGTTGTAGAGTTATAATCTCTGGTTTATTCCCATGTTAATTCAGGCTGTTCATAATAATACCAACACTGTCTAGTTCTTTTCTGAATTCTTAATTGGGAAGTCTGAGAGATCTATTAAAAAAAGAAGAAAATAAAAAAATGAGAAAAGGTAAACATAAGTTTTCCTGTTTTTAAAGCTATGGAAGTAGAGGCAAAGAGAAAAGGGATTTTCTCAGTCTCACTCATGTGGCCAGTGGCAGAAAGAGGGACGAAACCCATATTTCCTGAGAACACTATAACATGCTACGCACTTTCCGGAGTCTAAAAAGCATTCTCCCTGACATGGGATGATATCATGAACACTCTTGCTCCGGTTCCTTGTCTAGCAAGCATATACAAGAATGATTTTTCTCTTGTTTATTATCGCTCAATCTATTTTTTAGCCTGGAACTAAGCACAAGATGCCCATGCTAAATTTCGTATCTCTAAATCGGAGAGTTTTGCAGGAGCTGTGTTACCACTTTTTTTCTTTTTACAATGCGGCTATATCCTTCACTCTAACATTCCTCATAAAACTGGCAAAAAACATTTCCTTCAGAATTTCTTTTTAAGAATCACCTCGGGCACTGTATAATAACAAAAAATTGAAAATAGCCGTAAGGTTGAATGTTTGGAGAAATCATATCCATGAAATTGGTGTCTTAAATACAACATGTCTAGACATGGTTGGTTTTGAAGGCCATGTAGGAAGGCAGTCATATGCATGACTATGTACAGAGTCTGGGACATTTTGCAATATTCCAAACAGCAGCTGGCTAAGATTTTTCCCCATAGGAGAATGTTTATTCTGGACTTATTTCTTGATTGCTGTCCTGCATCTCATGGTGAAGAACTCACATGAATTAAGAACTAAAAATATACAAGTGGACACCACTTTAATTTCAATGAAGCAGGTGGCATATCCCTTGAAAATTAGGCTGAGGTGCTAACTGCTACCATTAAACCAGACTTTCAGAGACAAGGATGATCCAGCATTTAAATGCTGACCATAATGAAAAAAAAAAGTAAAAAACTCTGTGACTGTTACATCTTTCAAAGGTCCCTGTGGTTTGCTTTGCCCGATGTCTGTGAAGTAGAGCAGATATGGCATGACATCTTGGCAGCAAGCTTTGGTTTTGTCTGGGGAAAGGTGGGACTGGAATTTTGGCATTGAAGAAGGTTTTCCCTTATAGTGCTTTCTCCTCTTCAGGACTTGGAAATGAAGATAGGAGCAGATGACAGGAAGAGTGAGAAGGTTACAAAGACTTGTCCTGAGTTTCTCTGGCTGTGGAGTATCAGCAGGAGGCTTCTGGGCTTGGTGTCTTATGTACTTTTCTTACATTTTCCAAAGGAAATTCAGCTCCAGTGGTATCATGACCTGGCTTAGTGATGGCTTCGCAGTTATCTGACTTGTTAGATTAGGATAAAATTCACTGCTCTTACAGCCGTATCCTGCCATGGAGTTTCATGCAACAGTGCCGTTGACTTCAGTGGGAATTTGGTATATGAAACAATGACTGGAAATGCCTGTAGTATTGCACATAGTGACATTATAGCCCATGAAAGCAGCAAAGAACAATGGCCAAAAGTCCTCCTAAGCAATAAAATTATGTCTACATTTGTTACTTTTCCCCCTCCCCACCTCCTGGGAAGATTCCATAGCATGAGGTGTACATTTTGGGGCTGTTAATTTCTCAGGTTCCTTTCACTGACTGAGAAAAATCTTGAAAATATACCATGACTTACCCATCCTGCTGACAAAGTATTCAATGAAGAAGCTTTTAATAAAAAAAGGGCACAACTCACATTTGGTCTTGTAAAATTTCTTCTTCTTCCAAGGAAAGGAAATTAAATAGTTTTATTTTACTAAAATTAAATTATGAGGCCCAACAACAGGAATGATACTGGCCTTGATCCCAAGCCCTCTGAAGTTAATGCAGAAACTTACATTGACTCCAGTGGGCTTAGGGTCAGACCAATTTTGAATTAAATACAAAACATTAGTTTGTTACAGAACTGTACTTAATTTCTTTGAAAAATGGTCCAAATTTCCTTGGTGTTGCATACCAGCTGTTCAAGTAGAGCACATCTTTTTACCTGTTTAATCTGCTTCAGGTGTATCACACTTAGAATAGAAGAAACACCTGACCCTCCATATGTAGCATGTGTGAATATTATCCTGGAGAGCAAAGAATAACAAATTTAATGCTTCCTTAGAGGTTTCTCGGCTATATAAAACTGCTGTTTTTCTTGCTCTGGGTAGGGGATAGTCCCCTCCCTCATTATCTGGGCAAGGACTTGCCTCTCAAAGATCTTGTAGGATGAAGAAATGTCTCCCTTCAGCTGTCCTCCTTTTCTCCCACCTAATCTCAAGACTAGGCCCTTATTTGAGGAACCAGGGTTTGCTTAGTCCTTTAAGATGTCCCCCACAAGCAGGATTCCTGAGTGATTTATTGCTCACAAATGTGTCAGAAAAGTGCGTATTTACAGATAGCGGAATTTTTTCATTAATAAACTCACTTGTTTAGGAAGGGCTTTCAAAATATTTCTTTCCTTTACTGTGATTGTGTCATTGTGAGATGACAATTTCCTCCACACAAGATGAGATCAAATTGCCCCACTCAGATAAACCAATAGCAAATGTGACTCCAACAGCCAAAACAGCTTTTCTTCTCCAAGGGGAAAGCATCTGTATTTTTCTTGTCTAAGGGGAAAGCATCCATATTTTAAGTTTGCATTGCATCCTATCAGATAATGTTAGACCTTATAATCTAATGCAGTACTTACAATACCCATAAATCACTCAATCTGACATAAATGCAGAGAATATTCATTCTTTTCTTTGAGCAGAATGCAATCATGCCTTAATACTGCCTTAAAACCAGTGAGGAGTCATATCCAATAACTGTCCCAATTATCTCTCAGCACAATGTTTTCCACCTGCAAGGAATGATTATGTGTCAGTAACGATGATAAAGTCCTTAAAGAGATGTTGATGCCTCATGGAAAAATTTTAAAGACATATTGTTTAGCAAGAGTTCTGCTTATAGACTGCACAATATATATCTGAGATATTTCTTTTCCCTATTTTTTATTACTAAGGACATATGCATAAAGACATATTGTGTGTCAGGGAAACAATCATTATATAGCTAAAGTAAAAACTGGCAATCATGTGTGTTCTATTCTTGTTTTGACAGAGATTTCACAATGACCTTGGGGAAGTTTTGTAACTCTTCTGTGTCCTACTGCAATGTGAAGTATGAGGTTAAGTATTAATTCACTGAAAGATGTTCTATACTGTTGGATGCAGTGTGCCAGGAAAAGGTTAGAGCATGTTCTTACCATTTGTACCACAAGTTATAGTTCTATTCTTATTGAGTTGAAACACAGAAATGGGCATCAGTCCATTACTGTTTTAGGTGCTGTAATAAAAGATGTACTGAAAAAAATGCAATTTAAGAAGCTAAAATCAAGAAAAAAAAAGGGACAGGAAAGACAGTGATATTGGGAGGGGATGATCTTTGATAAAAATTACAGAGCTTTTTGATATCAAAATATGGAAAAGAATCTGTATTTCATGTCTTTGTTGTTACCTCTACGTGTGCAGATAGAAATAGAGCTGTCCTAACCCCATTTAGTCTCCAACCTGCCAGAACTGTTAGATCATTACGTTAGTTGGAGCCCGCTGTGATGTGAACATGGCTAGGTGGCTTTTAGACAAGGAACTATCAGAGTAGTTTTGATCTGTCTGTGCCCTCTGTGTGAATAACTCTGGGTCTTACAGCAAAAAATGTTTACTAAACCACATCCCATCTGACTGCAGGAGGTAGTGAATGTGCTTATGTTGCAGAATTCAGCTTTGATTTGCAGACCTCACTAACATTCACTCAAAATCTGCTTTCCTAGCAGCATCGTTTTGAGTGTGTTTTAGTGAGCCGCACCTCCTGCAAAACAAGTAAAGTATGAGAAATATCTTGCTTCCAGTTCCTTCCCTCTTTTTCTCTCTCTCTCTCTCTCTTCTGGAAATCTTTGGAGAGACCTTGTTATGGAAGGGTTTTCTAAACCATAGGCTCCAAATTTCAGAGTTCTCTTCACCCGTTTCTATCTTTAAAGCAATATGAACTTCTTTGTACTAAATATCAGTCTTCATAAGTAAATGCTAATATCCATAAACAAAATTTTCAAAAGCCAGACTTACAGACAAAAGTTTCATCCACCTGCAGCTCACAGTAACTTTAGTGGGATTAGCAGTGAGTGCTATTTCTATGCAGAGAATCACCTCTCTGCAGAGATCTGTGCTTGAGTTTGGAGGACCCACTGTAAGCAACCAAGGGGGAAATTGTGGTTCTTTGCAGGGTCCCTCCAGCTTGTTATCATGCAACTGACAGTCCAAGAAGTGAACCACAAAGGTTTACATAACCACTTGAACTTTTAATTACATCCCTGCACAGAATTAGCTTCCATATTTTTTTGCATTTATCTATCTCTTGTTTTAATTGACTATGCTCCTTGATCTGCCTGTCATCATGCAGAATGTATTGTTAAATGGTTTTAATAACTTCCTGCATGTGCAGCAAGCAGTATCTAGCATACATTAAGGGACACCTGTCAATCATAATTGACTTACTCTTAAATTTCGTCGCTTTTCTGAGTTTAAATCAGATCCGTAATGCTACTTGAAGTCTTCTTTTGGGGTTATATTTTAGTGCTTTTTCACTAAACCTTCCAGAACAATGTCCTTTCTGGCGGGTGATACATCCAAACCACAAGTGCCAGAGGGGGAAAAACCTGCCATTGAAATGCATGAAGATGTGAATGACAGACTGTTCACTTAACTTGTGTATTCAAAAATATCTACTTTGTCCTTCCCTGAGTGAAATGGCTGCTTTGACATAATTGTGGTCTCTCATATGATGTTAATCCATAGTGTCGAAGCCATTATAATTCTAGTTCAGATGTGCATATTTTAAAAAAGAATTCTAGGAAAAAGTAATTTTACATACTCAGCCACTGACATTTTTATGTTAATGTCAGGTTTAATTTCTTAAAAAAATTAGAAATATGGCACTATAGGGACCTATTGGATTGACTAAATCTGCTGGCTACAAAATTCCTTTTTCAAAGAAGTAAACTTCTTCGTAATTCAACTCTTTAACAAAGTAGTTATTTCTCGGAAGATGTTAGCATTCATGAAATGTATCGGATTTACAATTCTAGAACATCTGTTTGTTCAATGAAGGCATTTGTGTAAACAACAAAAAGGTTCTTCATTTTTCTGCTGATATCTTGGCCTCAGTTTACAGTAACTGTCTAGTTTCAATTTGCCCTTCATGTGCGCTATCTGCTTAAACTCTCAAATGAAATTAGTTGTTCTTTTCATTATTTATGATCTTTATATCTGTTCATTAGGAGTTGTAGGGAGTCACAACCAAATTTATGTTTTTTAGTCATTCTTTTAGAGCCACAAAGAACAGCAATTCAGTTTCATCCAAAGCCAAGTATTTCCTGTCAGTTAAACTGTATTTCATTATCTAATCCCTTTTCATGGTGTCATGTGGTTATTCTCAAAGCTTACTTAGCATTATGATGAAATGTAAATATCTAACATCAATTTTCAAGTAATGTAAAAATGTTAGAAGGACTATTTAAAATGTTAGGAGTAAAATCTGAAGAAATTTATTGTTGGTCTCTTCTAGTGTCCATATTCCTGATATCATAGGACCTAAATTTTTATTGGATATGTATAGCTCACTACAAATATTATCACCAAGAAAAACAGAAATCTTCGCACTTTACAGGGGAAGCACAAATCCACACTTTAGATTTGAACAGGGTATCATGGTAATGATAAAACTCCACAGAGGCTTTGAACCAAGAATACTGTTAGGATTGCTCCAAATTCAATGAGCAGAGAAACTGAAATGATCCTTCCAATATATATTGAACAAATGCCAGAAGAAGGAGGTCTCACACCAATCTGGGAAAGCATTCAAAATTTGGCCTAAGTGTTTTCCGTAAAAAATTATATGATAAAGTTTGCATTGCTTGGAATGATATTATTGAAGGAAATCAGATAAGCTATGAAATTTTAGAAATGAGAAAACTGTGAGGGAAGTATGCTACAATTTCACATTACCTTAGTCAGAATCTGAAAGATGCAATACATTAATATCTGGTTGTGTAAATAAGCAAAAGTGAAGAGAAGTATGCTTTGTCCTACATTTGAATCAGCCTTAGAAAAGGGATGGAAAAGTTGCCAACATCATTTTATGTTATATGCATTGATATATACCAGAGAAGCTACTTGTGAGACCCAGATGCACTACGTAGTGTACAGTCTAAATAAAAAAAAGGACAACAGGCCTGTTCACAAAGATGAAGTAAAAGAAGACAGGAAAGGAATGATACTATATTGCTGTGAATTACAGTTTCAGCATACCAGCAAACTGATTCTGCCAAATCATTTTGTAGGATGGAAATTTTTTTTTGGATGAGCTGATATGAGAGCAGACTTTCTGGGTGTTAATGAAAACTCCTTCCAAACTTAAGGAGGACCTGGGGTGAAACATTCTGTGCCAAGGATGGCAATGAAGCACCTTGAGCAGCATTAAAGACATACCTTGAATTGCAGCAACAGAGAAGATGCTGTTGAAAAAATATAAAAATAAAATAGTATTTGGCTGATCAGTTTATTAGGATGGTCCACGTGTATAGACAAAAGATGATGTGTACAGAGAAGAGATCTTGGAAATGCTACATATGAGGTATAGAACATAGTATTGAGATACTTAGAGAAAGGTGCATGACATGGATATTATAGTACACTAGGAAAAAATATTATATTTGGGATTAAAAAGAATACATATTGAATGTGATATAAAGCTAAATAAGAAACACATTAAAAGATAGAAAATGGAGGCTGTTCAAACCTGAGTCAAGCAGACTGCTGTGCTAGGTGGCTTTGCTCTCTGCTTTCACCTTCAGGAGTGATACACTCCTCTTCTCTTGCACATTAGATAGGAGCCTGGCTACACTTCAGGCCAGTCTTTCCTTTCAGATCAATTCTTAGCTTGCTTTTTGTTAAATGCTTTGATAGCAATGGCCAAGTTGCTGAGAAATTTAACCCCGTCCCCTGCTAAAATGCTACCAAACTGAGTAGCATGATAACCTTGACTCTAAAATAATATTAATAATATTAATTAATATTGTGGCCTTAGACCAAGTGCTGAAATTTAGATATCAGAATCATATACTGACCATGAAATACTGAACAGTTTCACTACCGTAGAAATATACTGACTGACAGGAAGCATATAATCCAAATTCACATTTTACTCTGTATGCTCTAATTGCTACTGTAAGCTTATGGCATTTATGTATTGAGAAGACTGTGTACTGCATTTCCCCTGCTACTTGTGCAATCATATAACTTAAGTATGAGATTCTCACGTGTCTTCTGAAATCATAGAAGAAATTGTAAATTAATCATACATTTTAGCTTGAACCGAAACAGCAAAAATCACGGGAAAACTGTGGTGACTTATAACTGACTCCCATTCTTTTTTTTTTTCTTTAAATAAAGCAATAACACTAGTTCCTCAAGGAAGCTAGCAATCTACTGTGTTGTAGAAAGAATGGCCTAAAGACTGAGGTCTTTCTATATGCTCAGAATTTTCACAACATAATTTATGCTACTGCAGAAAAGCTTGTTAGTGATAGATTGAAAACAAATTTCTGGTGTCTGAAAGTACAGCTGTGGCCTGGTATCTCAGCTTAAATCCAGTCCATTGCAAGTCTCAGCTTCAAAACGTGGAACATTTCTTAGATTTAGATTCAGTAGGGATTTCTGGAAATTCAGATTTTAGAGTGTGGCCCCACCTGTTCCATTTGCCAATTCTATAGGCTAAGTCAATCTTCTGGAGAATACAGCATTGGTTATCACACAAAACAACATAAGGCTGCTGCCTCCGCCAAAGATTGTAAGTGCTGTCCTTAGAGGATATAGATATATTTCTTTTCTCAATGGTTCTTTTACCTCTAACATTTATAGTTCAAAAGAAGGCAGAGTGGGTTTTTTTAGGTAATAATTCAGTCAGTGCATTTGTATGAGCAGCAGCATGTTTTTCAATCAATTAATTAGCAGTTAATCAGATGTAGGAAAAGATACAAAGGAAAGAAATTATCAAAGGGAGCCCAGTATGGCCAAAGGGAGCCAGTATGGAGAAATTTTGATCTATGTACTGGCATCATTAGGATCATTGATCCCTCATGGTTTTATTCAATGACCACTTCTTTTTTCATGTTTTCTAATGGCTTCTTCAGATTGAAGAAAAATTGACCATAGTTGTGCCTGCTATACCTGTCTCAGAACTAGCTCACGTCCACAAGCTCTTCCTGGTTTATGCAGTCTGAGTTAAATTACTTTTGTTAATTGTATTTCAATGAGAACTTTTTTCTTTCAAGTCAGTGCTCAACAGTGATTGATGGAAGGATGTAGGGAAACATTGGCTTTTCTCAGGATATACTGTAGATGACCTTATGTCCTATGTCCTTGTTTCATTTGAAAAGAATAATTACTAATCAATAGTGAAGGGTTAGGTGAAACAGTAGGTTAATTTACTAGCCTTTTGCCTCTGGAGACCTGGAGTCTGGCTTAGGTCACATGTAAAATGGGTTTCGTGGTTTCAGCCTTGTCCGTCCTGAATGCCTGGCTATATCAGAGAAAGTTAGAATTTGATATGTCTTAGACGTCTAGCAGATTCTGCTTAGGGAAAACTCAGGGCTTGAACTGTGGGGATCCAAATGTGGGCAGAACAGGCACACACTGACAACTGCAAGAGAAAATGCACTACAGCAACACAGTCTGCCTGACTACAGAAGACTGGAATGTCCAGCAGTTAGGGGCATGACTTCCACTGGAGCCAGGTGTATCCATATTTTTAAAGACCTGAGCTTCTCTTTTTCACTGTATCTCTTGGAGTCTTACAGACTGCCTTTCAGGACATGCCTGTATAAGACCATGCTCTCAGTTACTTTTTTCTCAAAATTAACAGGAAGCTGCTTTCAGTTTGTGCTCCAGAGAAGTTCATTATGAGAGTTTTATGAGTAAAAATACCTTATCTGTTTATAAATTGGGAAAATAATACAATTTCAGCCATTTTGTAGAAGTATTTTGTATTACGTGTCTTTTCTCAGCAGCTCCAGGCCCTTTATTCTTTGAATGAGGGTCTTGACATTTTTCAGGAGGCTATTCTGGTGCTGAGGACATATAAATCCTTATATGATTATTAGTATCAAGATTGATTTAACCTTGATACCCTGCTGAAACGTTATTTTGTTTTTAAAGTGTCACTTTGATCCCAGTCTTTACTATAATTTGGATTTTTAATACTCATACTTGATATGTCTGTGAAGTATCTGACTTCACCACTAAGGGTGCAGAAGGGGAGCTGAGAGTAAGATTCTGTGGAGTTTTTTCTGTGCCTGGAGTGTTCCCATTCTTTTAGTGATCTGTCCCATTGACTGCAGAAGGTGAAAGGGGAAGAATGAACAGGGTTAAGAACTGCAGGCAGAGAAGAGGCCTCTTGTTCAGCAATCACAGTTGCATTTAATGTTGAGTGGAGCTATAATTTGAGTATATAAAGAACCGTAAAATACGTGAGGTGTTGATGTTTCATGTTGGGCACAGAAAACTAATGGACAATTTTGACAATTTTGGCATTATTCTCCCTTTTTTTCTGCTGTAAGATGGACTCTTAATACTTTCTTCCCTCTAGGACATTGTAAAGATTGGTGCTTGAGAAGGATTTAGACATGACTGTGAATAACCTAATGAGGAATTGGAAGGCATGAATAATTTTATAATTATTGCATGTTTTGATAGGCATTAAATAAGTTCAAAAAACTGATGAAATGAAAATTTGAATAATCACCCATTTAGAGAGTGCGCCAGGGTAAGTCCCATGGGGAGGAAAGTGTATGAACATGTGAATAAGGACTATATATACAGAAAAGTAGAATAACAGTTGGATAGACAATCTTAATTCTGGGATTTCCTAATCCCTGTAAGAGTAAGCGTGGTGTCCTTTTATATATTTTTTTTTTAATGTGTAATAATGTAGGCATGATGCATAATAGTTCTGACATGGCTGGTGAACTGCTGCTGTGCCTGTGTGTCTAGGCTGAATTGCAAACTGCCATCTGAATTTTCTCCTCGCAGAAACAGACTGACTGTAGCACATAGTATTGCTATCACTGCCTATATATACCCTGAAGGGCACTGCTGGTGGGAGCTGCTTGTGTAGGCACAATGCCCTACTGGAACTTGTACATTGATTTAATCTTTCCATGGAAATGAGGAGGCAACATAGAAAATAATTTCTTAAAGCGCTAAATGCCTCAGGCTTCATGGATACGTTTCAAAGGTACTTCCTCACTGACATTATTTTGAGTTGCCCACACAGTTCATTTTTTAAACTATGAAGACTTTTTCTAACAAAAACATAAATTTCTAACACATATTTCTAATTTGTGATATATACTTATTAGGTTTGCCATGTCATGTATTTTAATTGTGAGTTCTAACTGACTGGTTTAATGATACTTTGCAAAGTAAACTCAACATGTAGGTCATAAGTTCAGAATGAATGAATCCCTGGATGTTTACCAAACACCAAAATTAAATTACATTCTTAATTGTTTTGCAAATACTTTGGCCTAACTAATTAAATAGGAATGACTTTTTGCGTTGCTATAGTGCAAGGAATATTAAAGTGTTTAGGACTCATTTCAAATTAGCAGACTCAACTACTTTCATTGTACACTATGTGGTCAACTAGCACTTCAAAAAAAAGCAACTCCCATATCCTCCCCAAACAGACAAACTTAATAACTAATAACATGATACAACTTTGGTTATAAGAAATACCTATTGAGGACAATTATTAAACTGAGCATATTCAGTGTTACTAGATTTCCACCCACCTTCCCTGAGGCTCTTGGAGTCTATTCTAGAGTATTCTAATGAATTCCTAGACTAAAAAACGTGAAGAAATGTTTTCTCTTTATCTTGTTCCCTGATTCTTTACCAAATTAGTGGGACATAGACCTCAGAATACACAGGTGGAAAGGTAATCAAAAAAATAAGTCTAGCTGTTTGCACTGGAACAGCTGAGGTTTTATTGTATCTTGATCTCTTCCAGGTGTGAACTTCAGCTTGGTGTACCAGTTCCCTGTCTTCAAGACGTGTTTCTCTCTCAAGGTTAGCAGTGTCTCTGCTCTGGGGTAATAAGAGCAGAACTCTGAACAGGGATACTCATGTAGGTGAGCCAGGCTATTTTGCAAAGGTTTCTGAAACCTTGGATTTGACTGTGTTCATGAGAGTGCGAGAGCAGCAAGAGTTGACTACAGCTCTGTAGTGCTGAGGAAGAGGACTTCTTCTTAACTGTGCATAGCATTTTGGTAGGAAAAGACTCTCATATTGTTGTGTCATGCTACAAAGGATTACAATAAGCCAAGGAATCATGAAATTTTGGGTTACACAGCCAGGTGTGGATAGAAGGAAAGTTTTGGACAGAATAAGTTTTGGATGTCTTAACCTTATGTGTATCTTTGTATTTTTGTATTTTGTATCTTTGTATTGCTGCCTGAGGAGCGAGAGAGAAAAAATTGAGAAACACAGAATGAAGGGGAGAAGCAGCTTTACTGGTGATGTCTGGTGATCCGAAGAGAAAAAACATAACTATCTCTTCATTTTTGTAACTTTCAGAGTGCCCTCCCCCCACACTATCCAACTAAAGTCCATCTTACTACTGTGTCCCCTAAATATCCAACAGGATGGTCCTTTCTTACCTGTCTCCGCCCCAGTTCAGCCCCTTGTAGGCCTGGAAGACTAACTCTATGTTTTGACTTACTAGCCCACTGCAAACACACTGGTGGAAGACAGGCTCTTCTGGCCTTTAACATTCCAAGTTATCCTAGCTAAAGTGAATTCTCCAAAATAATAAGCATACCCCTTAAGGCATCACTATAAACATATGTGTATCTGATGTATCCTTCTTGTAAGAAACATCAAGGATTTTAAGGGTCCTTCTGTCTCCTCAAAAGAATCATTTTCTCTCCAGGAGATATCTTCATCCATTTACTGTTTTCATCCAAGCCCTTGCAGTCAGTGCTGTTGGTGTCTAAGAAGACTGTTGTAAGCCGTGCAATGCACTGACAAATTTAACCTCTTTTTGAAACTGAGGGAAAAACTGTGAGATTGTTTGCATATACTTAGCTACTGGGATAAACACAGCCTCTGTAGGTCAGGATAATACCCTTGAGTCCTTCCTGGGTCATTTGCAGGCTTGTTCTGCAAAGCAATTAAAAATGCAGAAGATGAAGAAAAAATATAGTGTTTTGCACTATTCTCGGAGATAAAAACTATTAAAATGTTAGTCCTGAACAGCCATTGGGCCTTTGCTGGGGAAAAAAAGTTGTGATCCTTTTCACCTCTCTGCTAGTCTTCAGAAGTGGTCATGTGTAAAGCAGCTGAATACATCAACCATTAAAGCAGAAAATGATTCTGCAGATGTCTGAATCAGAAAAATACCCCAGTGTGGTAAAACTTCTCAGAAGCTTTAGTGGATTCTACATGAGTTAACTGATATTCGAGAGAGTGGCTGGGACATTGATCCAGAAAGCTGAAACGACACATAGTGTTGTCTAGCTTATTTGTGTTTTTCGCTGTTTATAAAACCTGATTGAGCACTCATGGGAAACTATCAAATTATTAAATTATCACAAAGGCCTAGGTAGTTATAAAAGCAATCAATCAATCAATCAGTATATATATTCCAAGTATAAATGCCTGAATAATAGGATTTTAAAGAACATGTTCAGTGTCTGAAATTCCACGACAAATTTAGGTTTAGGTAGTTTCTAATAGTATGATTTTACCTTACATTAGAAAAATAACCAAATAATCTTCAAAATAATGTTGCCTTTCTAGAAAGGCAAAAACCCCCTCCCAAAATCAAACGAGGACAACTAGTGTCTTTCAAAGTAAATTTTTCAAACTCTGTAAGAATAGCAGTTTTGCTAAGGGATGAACTGTTTGTGCAATCATATATACATCAGAGTGCTTGTAAGAATCTTTGTGCATGCTGCAATACTGTGACAAGCGAATAGTAAACATGTTAAATTGGGATGGGCTGTGGAAAATTTAAACTCGAAGCTACCATTTTTAAAATTGTGTGTAAAATAATGGATTTTGTTGTTATGAAATTCATTAAAGATCATTAAAGAATGATCATTTCATTAACGAAACTAGTCTCTCAGAAGAAGAACATAGCAAGAAAGGAAACAAAAATGTACACAAGATAATGCAGTGTGGAACTGGAAGTACAGCTTAAGCATCTCTTGTGTCTTGAAGGAAGCAAAACAGCCCTTTTCAGAGAAATGCTGTCTCTCAACTGCTTTTACTTAGAAAATGAAGAAGGCTTTTATTTGCTGAGTAGATTTCTTCTTGTTGAAAAGAATGTATTTGCAGGTTTCTATTAGTGATTTTGAATAATCACTTCCTGTTTCTACTAGCAGCTCTCAAACAAAGATTTCTCAAGTGATAGCTAAATAAGTCCTATATTTAGTCTTGCTGAGAATGTTCATTGTAAACAAAACTTTGTGGTTTATTGGTGTCAGTTGGGAAAGGGGCTCATTGTATCTCTAATGTTTACCACAGCTCTTACTTTTATTGTGCTAATTACTTGATGAGAGGTCACATCTTGTTTATGTGAAACAACACTTTCAGTGCTTTATATCATATTTTTTTGGTGGCAGAGCCTCGCCTTGTTTTTTCATTCACCATGGTATGGCATGAAATTTTCTTTACAAAGTTCCTTTGTAGAAAGGCTGGGATCAAGCATCTTGAAAAAAATCTATTGCTTTAAGTTAATGCACTATTATAAGTACAACTGTTTACACACCAGATATCTTTTGGAACAGTTTTTACCAGTATTTTTGGGCAGTGCTTACACTACTTTTGTCCAGAATGAAATGTGATGTGACTGTGAAGAGAGTTCATATTTAAAAATTTTTATAAAAGATGCAACTTTGCTAACGAAAGCCACAAAAATGGTAGAGTTCCACAAAGAGAGACAAGAGGACAAATTATTTCAAAGTCCAGTCATATTAAAGGTGAGAAGTGAAACAGAGTTCTGACTGGGTCTTACTGCCCTGTAATCTGCAACACCATGGCAGACTATTAACGCTAAGAACTGGAATCACATTTGCAAATTGAAACTTTTTTCCCCTAGGTACTGTTTATCTCTAAATTTCCCTTTATTGACAAGGTAAACATATACAGTACTTTGAAGTGAGCAATATACAGTACTTAGAAATAAATTTCTGGTTTCTTTATTTGACTAACCTCACAGTTCCAAGGCTCATAGCAGAAGAAACTCAAAGGGATAATATTTTTAGTGACTTTTTTTTTCCTACCAAGTACAGAGTATTCTGTGAGGCATACAATGACAGGAATTGCTATGCACAGCTTTTTTGAGTAGTGATTTAAAATACTAAATGGCTAACCATTTTAATAGTGCATTCTAATTGCAATAGCCTCTTTCTCTGAGCAGGCTCTACTAAGAGATAATTGACCTCTGCATCTGTTAAGCACTCTCACATTTGGCTTGGGAAGCATAATTCACATCACAGCCAATTACCTTGTGATACAGCCTTCACAAAACCCCCTCAACTATTGGCATAGCCCTGCCGTTTCTTTCCCTTTCTGTCTTCCTTTCTTCTTTCCTTCCTGGCTATTATATTTGGGCTGTCATATTTGTCAGATGCCCTCTTTGTTCTCTTCCATCTATTCTTTACTGTAGAAATCCAAACATCAGAAAATAACGGACCCAGAACAGCTCCACTGTTTCAGAGCATAAAACTAAACAATGATTTACAGTGACATAGAAAATAACTCTCTGTTAAATATTGCTTTTAGTTAGTTTTGTCTATAAAGCCTTTCAAACTAGTTGAACTGTGTGTGATAAGAAAGTCTCATAAAAGAGATTCTATGTTGCTTATTGCTGTAGCATTATCTGTTATTGTGCCAGGTACTTTTTTCAATAATGATTTAAGCAAAGCCATTCAATTATTCGTGGTTCCTTAATTGTCTCTTTCAGATCTGCTATACTGGCCATCATGTTGGCACCTAGGCAACTTACATAAATTAAAACAGTGTATTAACAAAATATTGAATAAAAGTCTCACTAACTGGACCTCTGCCTCTGTTACTAAAAACCTAGATCTACTGAAAATCAGGGTGATTAATAGGTCTAGTAGAATCTTGCAGACTGCCAGAGTCTGGCTCCCTCCTGGAACCCCTTAACTGTTGGACCAGGATGACCATAAGAGCAAGAGATGATCTGCCTGGCAAACGGGTCTCAGTGTTATTCCAGTAATGCATAATAAAAACCCTAAGTTGCCTTTTAGGCAGGAAAGTTGTACTTTCATGGCCTTTACAAACGTGTTTGAAAAGCACCAGCTGGATTCCTGCTGACAATATCTTATCCAGGCTGACTCCAGTTGCTCCTGTCCCCATCGCTTCACTTGTCAGAAACTGGGAAACCACAGAAACATCAACATTGTATCATTGTGGATACTGAATTTTCTGCATGCGGAAAAACTTGTGACTCATGATTTTATTAAAACACAGATTGCCAAAGCCATTTAAAAACAGATATACAGTCTGACACTGAAGAACCAGTACTGCCTACCAGGGACCTCTCAGCAACCTCAGGCAAAATTTCCAAAAGTAAAATACTTATCATGTTTATGGTAAATAGTGTTCTTCTATGAGCCAGATTTTTCTGTGACTTATCATCTCCTCAAAACTAGTAACTTAATGAATTACTTGGAGTAGATGATGGGTTTATGAAGCAATCTTCTCTGCTATGGTCTGTTGAGTTAAAAGCATAAGATGTAGTACTATTCTGTAGAGTAAAATTTCTGAAGTTCTTTCTAGGAATGCATTCATAATATTCTATGACTGAATACACTTGCTAAGTCTTTAATTTGCTTAATATCTGTGACAAGATAGTTAATAGAAGTTTGAATTTAAAGGGTAGTGTAATATATATTGTATATACTGTATTTATATTGCACTAATCCTATGCTTCAGGGCTTCCAGTGATTACTTTTGGGGTCTAGAAAGAATTTTTCCTTCCTTGATCCATAATGTGAGTTCTTTTTTCATCTGCCTCTGGGTGGTGAAGGTAGAGACCTATGAAGTATTTTTAGTGGCATTAAATTCATATGTCTGATTCGTATATATTGCTCACACACTCAGGATTAAACCAGTGACCAGATTTGGGGTCAGGAAGTGTTTTTCCTATGGCTAAGATTGACTGCATAAGTGGTATTTTTTAAACCTGTACCATAGATATCACTCGCTTCCCAGCATTTTGTAGAAATTTTACTTGAAAAATCCTTGTCTGTCAGATACTAGAAAAAACCTTGATCCCTTTTCTTTGTGACACATTATATTTATATACCATTACCTTTTTATGAAAGAGCTCAAGTTTGTTGCAGTGTAGTTTAGTTATGGTGGCTGATTGTATGTGCCATAGGCATGACCTAGGGTATAGATATTTTATGGAGTAGTCTAAATGATAGTCAAAAAGATATTTTTAACATGGTAGCCCATGACTGCAGTTCTGGACACACTGCTGCATGTAAACCCTTCAGTTCTTACTTCCTTGTGTTTCAAACACTCATATCAGAGATAGTCTGGAAATGATTTTGAAACCTGGCACCAGGTTTTCAGCTCCAATCTTTCCTTTAGTTTTGTAGAGACAAATTCAGGCAAAAAATGGCAAGATGAGGGTAATGGGGATGGAAATCTAGTGGCTGGCTGCCTGTCTGCAGCAATGGTTGGAACAGACATCAAGTATAGCCTGTTCTATGGAAAGCAAATTGGCTGGAGCGTTATAGGCTTTGTTTGTTTCCATTTCTGTTTTGCGTTGAAAAAAAAGGCCATGGTTGCTTCTAGGTTACACACAGTGCTTGTAGTCCCAAGCCTGATGCCTCATCTGTTTCTTCCTTTCTTCACCTAAAGCTAATCGTAGTGTAAGTGTGGAAAATTGTAGATATATTTCTGATTTAAATAGAGAGTATAATGTCAACCTATTAGATTAATAGTTATAATGAAACCTGCATGCATTTTTCTTGGCAGTCATTTCAATCACTTCATTGTAAGCAATCCAACTTTCCTGTGTTTCCTCAGTGAAGCGTATTTCCAGAGAATTCAGTCCTTCCAAGTGCATTGTCAAGTGCTGATAAATTTTTATGAGTTTCAGCTAGTGGGTGACAGCCACCATGGATATCAGAAATTATAGAAGAGCACTTAATGTGTTCTAGTCCTCCTCTGGAGTGCATCTGCTTCAAGTGTCAAATCATGACTGGTATTATCTTTACTTTTTTCCCCTGATTGTTGGAGTAATAACTATAACTCTCATCAGAAAACCCAAACATGGTTTCATTAGAAGAGTAAACATTTCATGCTAATATCATAAAATCCAGCAAAAGCTTGGATAGTCTGGAGTGATAGACCACTTCATCTTTGCTTACCTTTTCCTTGGTCAGGGCAGAAGGTGGTGAAACAGCCCAGGAGGAGGCTTTAGCTGAACTAAACCATTCTTAAGCGGGTGTCTCTTGGGATGAGCTGGGACATGTTACAAAGACTGCACCTGTCACAATAGGACTGGCCTATCCATTTAGGCCAAAATTAATTTTATTTCCCTTTAGACAACTGAGGTTTATAGTCTGGAAACAGATTCACTATATATAGTGAAGGAAAAAAAAGGGTTTTCAACAGCTAAGAGCCAACTCTAATATGCTTTTAAATGAGAAAAAAATATACACATTTTTAGGCTATTATAGGTTTTGAAAGCAAGGGACATGAGAAAAGCAGAATATAGTGACTGACTCCAGTTTAATTATTTTGTTACATACTTAGCTATGAACTGGTAAGCATCCCAAAGGAAATAAGCTATCTGAAAATGTTTTTCATCCTGAGAATTCAATGTATTTTGTCAAAATGGTGAAATTAAAGTAGAGATAAAATGGCTTGACTAAATTTCATGCAATAGAGACAAGTGTCTAATGGACCATTTAAAAGATTGCATCATGTTAGAAGAGGTCCCCAAAATGTACTAGTAATAACTTCTGGAGCAGTAGCTCCAAATTTTTGGTATTGATATACTTAAACACTGTGTGGGCAGTCCATCAATAATAAGCTAATACAGGGAGTGGGATGAGAAGGAGAGGGGCAGGAATGCCCGGATAGAGCTTGCACAGAGCATGCTGTGGGACTCAGTCAATGGGCATCCCTTTGTTCACAAAACAGAAAGGAAGGTCTTTCAATAAAGTTTAAACAAGGGCTACTGAGCTGGAAAGAGGGAAGAGGTTTTAGGGGAGCATGGCAAGAAGACATAGAGAAGGGATGATAAACAGAGATGGTGAATTGGAATGTGCAATCAAGAATCGAGTGGAGGGAAATGTGGTGATTACTTAATAGTGGCAGAAGCTGGTTATGCCTACAAATATATGACTATTTCTATGGAATAATTCACAGTACAGTTAAAATGACCACTGACACTTAAATATTTTTACTTCCATGAAGTGAATTCTGTACCGGCTAAGGGTTTTGTCACATCCCTTGATACAATCCTTGCAGATTTGAGCACTGTTCACTTAATTTTTGACATACTTAGTTAGAGTATAATGAGCATGTAAAGAAAATAAAACATCATTATATGTAACACAGATGTACCAGATTTTATTTTTACATTCCTCTGAGTTATAACACTTACATTACAGTGCCATCTGTAATCTCTGGCAGAGCTGAGGCATTCTACAGATATATAAGAAATGACAGGTACCCTATGACAAACAGCTTACTGCCTCGCACACTGAGTAAGCTGATGAAAGAAAGAAGGTACAGTATACGAGCGAACAGGCTGAGTGATCTAGCGAGGGAGGTAACAAAAAATAGAAAATTACATTTACATAGGCATGTAAGTCATCTAGGAACCTAACTTAGAATTCAGTAGGTTTTAAAACTGGATTGTGTTTTATTGTTTTCCAACAGATCATAGTTTATTGAACACTATACTATCTTCAAAATGAGATGTTGGTTTTCATACCAATCTATGGTCTATGGAACACACTAAAGTTGTTGCAAGAAGTTCTGGGAAAGCATGGGAAGACATGAGAAAGAACAAGTTCAGCTTTATGTCCATACAGTACTTACATTACTGTGTATTGAAATCAGCTTGCTAAGTCAGTGGATAGATTTATACCTTCAGTGTAGCAAAGCTTATTTTAATAAAACATAATTAAGGAAAATATTAGGATGCTTAAGTAACATACACTGCTATTTTGAATTAACTGAAATGGACAATTTCAAGTTCTTACTAGGCTACTTACAAGTTCTGAACTTTCATTTACTTTGCAGGAAAAGTCCAGGACATGGCTTGCCTGAAAGAAAGCTCATTGTGCTTCTTCTTAAGAGTGATAGCAGAGTCCACAGTAATATGGAAACAATTAATTGAACAAATAACACTACAATGAAGACACTGCAAGAACTTTTGTACCTTATCATTTTTAGAAGAGAAAGGCACTTGCTTCTGTAGGAGTACCACGGTGGTGACTGAATATTTCCTTTTGCAGGACGCTACACTCGAAAATTTTTGTTCAGTTTAAGATGGCTTCCACTTTGCTCTGATTATGATATTTCATTATTGTCCATTTACTGAAAGAAGTTTATCAATGATACAAGCTTGATGCATGACATATGCAGTAAAAAAACATCAATGAATAACCATGAAATAAAGGCCATGAACACAGAAAAGGCACCAGTCAAATTATGCTATCTGTGCCATTATGTGATGTGTTTTTATCAGCATCCAGTCTTCCCTGATGGGATTACTGATCCTGCCTAAATTTGTTTCTTCAAATGTCTTAAAGCAAGGAGTTTTTTGGCCAGGTTTATATACATTTTAAAAGAGTCACTAGTTCTAGAAATGTAGGCATTTACTGCTGATGGAAAACCTTGAGGATTTATGTATTTTTTGGCATTTTTCCCATAGTGACAAATTGTCCTTTATTCAGTGATTCATTTTTCCAGGTGATGAACTCTTGCCAAAATTTTCAAGCTCAAGTAACTAAAACTAGGTACCCAGAGAAAAGGTTCCAGAATTGTTCACATATAGTTCCTATTCCTGACAACATATGAGATAAATTAAGGAGTGTTGCACATGTGAAGCAATTTTGAAAAGAATTTTATGAAGTCATTTAGTTGACAGAATGCGGTTGCTTAAGTATGAAAATAATGCCTGCGGATTTTACCTGAAGAAGCAAAATCTATAAAAGATACACACAGGGAGGACAAGTGAATAAATTAAATGTTTTAATAAGCTGGAGAGTGATACAGCAAGGAAAAAAATTGTAAGTAAGTGGTAAATGATTTATCCTTTTCTAGGTAGCACATTTTTTATGGTTCATTTCCTCCCCAATGTGAAATCTATAAAAAGAATCTTCAAGGAAGTTGAACAGAGTGTGGGGTTTCATTAACATATTACAATTACCCTGTGGCCATTCCTTGCTGTTAATCACAAGACCACAACAACTTCTAAAAATACAAAACCACAAAAGGGTAATTGTTATGAACAGATTTCTCCCTTCTACACACAAAAACCTGGAGGTTAAGAAAAGAACTTAGTCTGTTCATCGTAAGTAGGCTTTAATTTCTACCTACACTGTGTTCTTCTCACTTCTATAGCCTCAGGATTTGTGACTGAAAAGCACTGTTTGGGCAGCCCGTTGCCTAGCTGGAGATGTCAAAACCAATCATTTTCACAGATTTAAGATTTTATCATACAAACTGGACAATACAAGTGAGGCCATTTGTTAAGCATTTCATCATATCAATTGTCCAGAGTTTACATCTCACCACAGATTAGATCTCACTTTGAATGTGAACAACAAGTGGAGGAGAACCTTAACTAAATGAAGTTGTCTCTGATTGCTGTTTGAATGGCTCTCTTGGAGACTGACTGCTTGCCTGAGGCAGGGTAGGCAAGGAGTCAGGAGGTGGGACTTGTCTAAAGAAGAAAAACAAAGCTGGCGAAGGGTCTGGAGCACAACTTCTGAGGAGCAGCTGAGGAAGCTGGGGTTGTTTAGCCTGGTGAAAAGGAGGTTTGGGAGAAATCTTATCACTCTCTACCATTACCTGAAAGGAGGTTGTAGCTAGGTGAGGGTCAGTCTCTTTTCCCACATAACAAGAGGAAATGGCCTCAGGTTGCACCAGGGGAATTTAGAGTGGATATTAGGAAATGTTTTTTCCCTGACAGGGTTGTCAAGCACTGGAATAGGCTGCCCAGGCAAATGGTTGCATCACCATCTTTGGATGTACTTAAAAGAGATGTAAATGTGGTGCTTGGGTACATGGTTAGTAGAAGACTTGGCAGTGCTAGATAAGTGGTTGGACTCTGATTTTAGAGATCTTTTCCAACTGAAAAGATTCTGTGTAGTTGAGTAATTATGGCCAGCTTTACATGCAGAGAACTGCTATGGTGTTTGTTTCATGTGTAGATGCTAGGTAGTACTGTTTTCTGGAGTTTAGATAGTGGATTTGGAAGAAGAGCTGACGAAGAACTGATTTCAACCATGTCTTCAGCAGAAGATAGTGTTATTAAGATTTTAATTTAGATTTGAAGATTGCTAAAAGGATTGCTAAAAAGTTGGGAAAACTTTACTCATGCTATCTCATCCAATATTACATTTTAATTCCAGACATCTCTCTAGAAAAACCTCTGATTGTTTCAGCTATTATCATGGCACTGGTACTAGTCCAGCAGCTGCTTCTCTACCATGTTTAGCCCTCCATGGTAGTTTCAGAGGGAATACCTAATAATCTCTATCAGGGCTAACAAGCTCATTATGTGCGAGCTAGTAGGCTGACGCCAATGTTTTCCTTACAAATTGAAGCCATGTTTTGTAAGCTAATTTTCAGTGATAATTCTTAACAGTGCATCATGATGCTATGATAGAAATATTTTTTTTTTTGCTGTGAAATTATTTTGTATTACAGGAATTGTACTTATTTTAGTATCTTTGAACAGTAGGATGGACATTGTGGCTTATTAAGTTTTCTTCCAGCTTTCATATTTAAAATTTCTGTTTCTAAGTATGTTGCTTTTCCTATTTAACTTTTGGTCTGTAAAATTATAATACATTAAAATATTAAAGCATTTGGTTAGTACCCCATTTTTAGCATATATATTTTCCTCGAATTATAGTACTATTTGTTTGGTTTTTTTGTCAGTAATATCACACATATAGATGTATTCATAAGGCATCTTTTTGACACATTGTCCACAAACAGAGGTATTTCATAATATATTTTTCTTTGATAAGGTGGTTTATGAGTAAAAATGTCAACCTTAGACTGAAAGCAAGGGTTTGTAGTAACAGTGGGTATAAGTTTTTGCTTTTTCTTGCTATTCTATTTTATGGCTGAGGACCTAGTCTAAATGTTCCTTATTTAAGCTATAATAAGTTTTGTTTTATTATAGCTAACAACTGGGTGATTAATTATTAACTAGCAATCCCATTCCCTGAAAGCCTCATACTTTCCACTCCCAAGTATTGTTTTTTGTTAATTTTATTCTTATCTGTTAAATCTGACCCAATATCATCATAATTAAGAAAGCACTGAAAGATCTGAAGCTAAAAGTGAGCCTCTGCTTGGACAAAAACATACTTAATGCTAAAACCATTTGTTTAAAAAACATTTAAACTTAATGAGTTCAATCATAATAAACTAAAGTCCTTCAGAAAGTCATTGAAGTTCTTCATGGTTACAGAGTAGATTCTGATTCTGCAATCAGATATATGTCTCCTTAAAGGAACATTGGCTTTAAGCAGTGATTACAGGGTGTCAGGGACTTTATCAAATACTTGCCAGTGGTTTTACTAACCTTCTACTCCAGATGTAAATTATGATATCATGTCAGAAAATATATGTAATTTCACCGTTTGATAGTGTCCCCTAGAATTCACGCTATCCCTTTCCTATGTCTTTCTCCATTTCACTTTACAAGTGAAAACATTAATCATCACTTTTTTTGCTACAGAAGTTCCATCTTTGTGGATCCAAGTATTCTTTTTTCTTCCATAGACTGCCCTTGATTTAGGACTAGGGATCACAGTCTGGGTGTGAGGAGGTGGCCTCTATCCAGGCAAAAAATGATGCCTCCTGGCACATGTACAGCCCAACTGAAGGTGATTTATCCTTTTCCCCAAAATATGTTATGGATTTACCTCAAAGAATGTCTCAATTTTTTGTTTTGTGGTTTTGTGGTTTTTGGTTTTGTTTTTGTTTTTTTTTCAGAAGTACTAGGAGTAAGAGTTAATATGGAAGAGGAAGAAGGGAAAAAGAAAGGACTGGCTCTTGCTATGGGGAGTAGGTGAGACTGCCACTAAAGACAGGATAGCAGGGCAGACAACTGTGAGCACAGTCCTGGCTCTGGCCATGGCCAGAGAGAAAATGCTAGCACTTAGCTAATAGCTTCTGTCCATGTAAGCCTTTTCTGTAAATGTTCCTACACAGAGACATTGTTTCAGTTTGTCTGGTCTATATTAGATTTGATGGATTTCTTTTTTTCTTTATGGTATCAAATGATGCAACATTTTGGGTGTAAACAGGTAGAAAGAAAGGTAACCCTCAGCACTACTGTTCCTAAAAAGACAAAATATGAACAAAATAGATCCTCATGGGGAGTTTCAGCCACCCCATTATCTGTTGGAGGGACAACATGTAAAAGCAATCCTGGAGTCCTTGAATGTGTCAATGACTACTTCCCTACAAAAGTTGTTGAGGAACCAAAAAGAACAGATGCCATTCTGGTCCTTCTGCTCACTAACAGGGAAGGCTAACAGGAAGGGCTTCTATAGATACGTTGCAAACAAGGGAAAGACTAGGGATAATGTGGGCCCTCTCAAGAAGGAAATACGAGATCTGGCCATGCTGGACAAAGAGAGGGCTGAGGTTCTCAATGACTTCTGTGCCTCAGTCTTTAATGGCAAGTGCTCCAGCCATGCCAGCCAAGCTGAGAAAGGCAAATGCAGAGACTGGGAGAATGAAGACTAGGCCCACTGTCGGAGAGGATTAGGTTCAAGACCATCTGAGGAACCTGAATGTGCATAAGTCCATAGGGCCTCATGAGATTCATCCGTGATTCCTAAGGGAGCTGGCAGATGATGTTTCTAAGCCACTGTCCATGAATTTTGAAAAATCATGGCAGTCAGGTGAAGTCCTTGATGACAGGAAAAAGGAAAATACAACCCCCACTTTTAAAAAGTGTTAAGTGGAAGAGTTTGGGAGCTACAGACTAGTCAGACATATGGAAAACAAAGATGGGATTGGTAACAGCCAACATGGCTTTACAAAGGGGAAATAATGCCTGACAAATTTGGTGACCTTCTGCGATGGGGCTACAACATTGGTGAATAGGGGCAGAGCAACTGACATCATCTACCTGAGTTTATGCAAAGTGTTTGACACTGTTCTCCATGAGATCCTTGTCTCCAAATTGGAGAGACATGGATTTGATGAATGGACCACTTGGTAGATAAAGAACTGGCTGGATGGCTGCACACAAAGAGTCAATGGTTGACAGCTCGTTGTCCACATGGAGACCAGTGAGAAGTGGTATCCCACAGCGGTTGGTACTGGGGCAAATGCTATTCAACATCTTTGCTGGCAGCATGAATAGTGGCATTGAGTGCGTCCTCAGCAAATTTACTACTGACACCAAGCTCTGTGGTCCAGTCAGCATGCTGGAGGGAAGGGTTGCCATTCTGAAGAACCTTGACAGGTTTGAGAGGTGGGTCATGCAAACCTCATGAAGTTCAACAAAGCAAAGTGCAAAATCCTACACCTGGGTCATGGCAATCCCAGACACATCTACAGGTTAGGTGGAGAAGTGATTGAGAGCAGAAAGACTTGGTGGAGAGAGACTTGGGGGTGATGGTTCACAAAAAAACTCAACATGAGCCGGCAGTGTGCACTCTCAGCCCAGAAAGCCAAACTGTGTTCAGGCTGTGTCAAAAGGCATGGCCAGCAGGTCAAAAGAGGTGATTCTGACCCTCTGCTCTGCTCCTGTCAGATGCCCATAGAGGTGTATGGGTCTGGTGTCCACAGCATAAGGACATTGAACTGTTGAAGCAATTCCAGAAGAGGACCATGAGACTAACAGGAGGACTGGAGCATCTCCCCTACAAAGACAGACTGAGAAACTTGGAGTTGTTCAGTCTGGAGAAGAGAACGTTGCATGGAGACCTCATAGCAACCTTCCAGTGTCTGGAGAGGGCCTACAGGGAAGCTGGAGAGGGACTGCCATCAGGAATTGTAGTGGTAGGACAAGGAGTAATGGGTACAAATAGAAAGAGGAGAAATTTGGGTTAGGTATTAGGACGAAATTTTTTACTGTGAGGGTGGTAAGATAGTGGAAGAGGTTGCCCAGGGATGTTGTGGATGCCCCAATCCTGGCAGTGTTTAGCGCTGGGTTGGATAAGACCTTGAGCAATCTGATCACATGGGAGGGGTCCCTGCCTATGGAAAGGAGATTTGGGACTAGCTGATCTTTTAGGACCAACCCCATAATATTCTATGATTCTATATATGTACAAATTTATTTGCTAGCCAAAAGCACAATCAGAATTCCTGCCCTAAATTGTCATGCTAAATCCAGCTTTTTATTTTTTCTGTTATTTTCTCTCCTATCTAACGTTTACCAGAAGGAACCATCTGGTGGTTCACTGAGGCTTCTCTAAAGGTGGATGTTACTCATCATCATCCATCCTAAAGAATTAAAGTAATTCTTTTCTATTCTCCCTATTAGATTTGCATATGCTGCAGAGCTAACCAACTTTGAGTACAAAGAATAATAATAAATAATTCCCTTTCCTTCAGCAAAACAACTTAATTTAATTTGACCAGTCACAGGGGAAAAAATAACCCAAAAAAATAATCCCTTCAAGAAAAATATCACTCTCTGCCAGCTGCATTTCCCAAAGTGTCACAGACTAAAAGCCAAAGTTAACACTGCCTTCTCAGCCATGGCAAAACAATGGCAAAACAGGTTGCAAACAGGTCATCCAGTGTAAGGAACAGATTTTCATCTCACTAGCTCACACTGCTGCATGACAAACATGCAATATTTAAATGGAAAATGCAATATTTAAATGGAAAACTAGATACGGCATACCTCTTGTTATGGTTACATTTTGACATTTTCTGAGTTTCATTAATGCTAGAGTAATTGTATATTTGGTCTCATTTCTTCTGGGCTTGCCTTTGAAAGTACCCAACCAGTAGTGATTCTCACCCTCTTGTAGGCAAAAGCTATTTCAAAACCACCCACCTATCGTCTTTATTGCCTTCTCTCACTCTCAACTTGTTCATGCTGTTATTAGATATAATACACCTTCACAGTATCACGTTATCAGCAAGGTTGGAACAGACCTTAGAGATCATCAAGTCCAACCTATAATCTAACAGTAAACCATCATCTAAACCACGGCACCAAGCGCCTCATCCAGCTACTCTTGAACACCTCCAGGATCAGTGTCTCCACCACCTCCCTGGGCAGCCCATTCCAATGGCAGATCACCCTTTCAGTGAAGAATTTCTTCCTAATATCAAATCTAAACCGCCCCTATAGCAAATTGATGTTACTTAAATTGACTTTTTCTGAGTGCTATGGATACGTCATGCAACAGGTATGAAATATTTGAAAGATCTGGATCACCAAACCTTTAAAAAATGATTCCTGATTAGCAGGTAACATGTTTCAGTCTAAACTTCTCTTTCTATAGACGCTCCATTTCCTTCAATTGTTGTATGTTTTGGCAAGTTATGATATAATGACTATCTGCATATGATTAGAAACAGTGGTTAAAAACAAGTTGTGTGTAATGAAACAGCAGGATTTTTTTGTTTGCTTCCTATAATGCTATTTGCTTTGAATTCTATGCCTTTAATATTTGTGCCGTAGGTTGGCCATGGCTCTCTTATAATTATTTCAGATATTTAGTTAGCCATTTGAGAGATGGGCTGTTACCAACTGGAATATTGTCAAGGACACTTCTAAAGCAAATAACCAAATAGGACTTCTTAGATCCTTTGATGTCCCTTGTTTTTCAAACATTTGCACTGACATATTTTCCTATATAATTATCACAATCACAAACAACATCTGATCACAGCATTCTGCTGCTTATGAAGGTTGAAACTTTTTACTTTTGGTTTTAGAGATTTTCTGCTTAAGGTTTTGAAAGTATGCAGGGAAGCCCTAGCTGGCAGGTGTATATTGATTTGAGTGTCTTTATGCACAGAGTGGATACTGGATCTGCCTTCTAATTTGATGGTACTGCATGCACTGCAATGCAAATACCAAAAAGCCAAAGCATTGCTATAATTTTTTGTCATTGTATTATGTTAAATCACTAAGAATGAAAGCTGTATCACAGCTGAATATGGTAGTTTCTTCTGCATTATTCCACAATAAAAGTAGATATCATACATGATTAATATAGATCTACAATTAAGAAAACACTGCAACGAAGAGGTGCCCATCCCTGTGATCAGGTAGCTCATGAACTTTATTCCTGTACCAGGGAGAGCTGCAGGCATGAGGGGAGGAGGGTGACACACCATCTCAACAGGCGTCAGATACCTCACAGGTCATGAGCTGAACAGATCCCCACAGGAGTTCAGGAAGCAGTGTCTTCCTGTCAGCTTGCCAATAGCTCTCATTCATCACCTGGTTAACTGTGCTGTCTGTATCCAGAACTGTTTGTGAAACCAGTCCTGCAACTACATGAATGTGAACACTTAGGCTGTGCTCCACAAGTGCTAACAGGACAGTGCTCTTGTCATGCATCTCAAACAATTTGTATTACTGGCATTGCTAGCACACTTCCCATTATCATGGCTGTTTAACTACTTTCTCCATTCTTCACCTAGTTGCCGTTTGTTGATCTTCAGCTAAGCTTCTCATCTTTCTTCTGCTTCCAACCTTGTTTTTAATGTCTTTCATAATGAACACAGAAGGAGCAACAAGCCTGTCATTTATTTTTATGCCCAAATACATTGTTTACCCATCCTATTAAATGCATTCTTTCACTGAAATTTAATTTAGCTGCTGCAGCTGTACTCATTGCTTAAAATAAATATATTAAGAGGTGCAGAAAATGGTCGGGTATTCAAGGAAAGTGCTTGTACTTATGCTTGTTACTGACATTTGTAGAGTTCTTTAAGAGGCCTGAGCAGTTGTAATATGTTTCTGCAGGATAAAATGACCGAAGATGTTATTTGCGTCTCTAATTTCTATCATTAAATGAACATCTCTGGTAACACTGAGATGGAACTTCAAGTTTCCATTGCATTTTCCAAAAGGAATAGGAGATAAGTAAGGGTCTTAAGCAATGTCAGTCAGAACACCAGGACTGGAGATAAGCCAGCGCTAAGGCCTGTGTGACAGCTGTCACTACCTAAGCAAGTTAACTTAATGCTCCAGCAGGCTGATGATTAAGAGAACAGATTTAAATGAACAACTTTCCACCTGACTTTCATGGAATTATTGAGATGCTTTAAGAAAGGCACATAACTAGAAGTTTGCAATCTCGAAGTTTCATGTTTCATGAAAATGGCATGAGTATGTATGGCTTACAGCAGCATTGATGTGGAGCAGATATTTGGGATGTAGGACCTCTATTAATTTTGTATTTGCACAACTAAGCCCAAGGTTCTTTGGTATCATCAAACAAATAAATAATTAAGAAGTAATATATTTTTATTTTTCCCAACAGAATTGCTGTGTGATGCTAAACTTATTCTAAAGTGCATTTTTTTAAAACAGCACTTGACAAGTAAAGAGATTTTAAATTGGCAAGATAAAGATTCCTGTAAATACCTGTTGAATGAAATGCTTCACAAGCAAGCATAGCATTGATGAAGCTTTCATATGCTCTTAGTAGAGTTCTACCATATATGCTTAGATTGACTTTCTGCTACCTACTCTTGTGTCTTTCCACTTGGAAGCTTTGCTCTCACCTCTTACTCCTGTGAAAATTGCTACCTTTTCTAGCTCTAACAGTAATAGAGAAGATCTGGGATATAACTAGATTGCTATGTCCTATGGCCTTCAGTGATCTACCTGATGATATAAAGTGAAAGAAAACCCCCTATCTACACAGTTTAGATCTCTCTGTTTCTGTCTTGAACATAAAGCATACAGTGGAAAACAATTTATTTTTTTTTAACTTATCTGTTGAGTTGTGCTGGACATTTGGACATTGGCTTTACATTGTGTATGTAGCATCCTACATTGGACATTGGCTTTACACTGTGTATGTAGCATCCTGCATACTTGTAGAGTTAAAATAAATAGCTGTTTTTCAATACTGGAGTAAAGAGAAAATATAAAAATGTGGGGAAAGAAGTGATTTGCTCTGGATAGGCATCCAAGTGATACACATAAAGAATTACTATTTTTAAAGCCTGGATCGGCAAAGTAGAGAAAGATATTTCACACTACCCTTTTGTGAGTGGGGCAGTATAATTCATCAACTGCTTTTATAAGCTTCACTGTTTTTTTGGAGATTGCCATGTGATGATCTCATGAGCAGAATCAATTTAAGGATTCCAAACAAATGTCTTTCAAATGCCCAAATAATGTATATGATGAAATTTTTGTTATGTTTGTGTCTAGAGATCAATACATTTTTCTTCATTTGCGTTATGTTGTGACATTACTGTAGCTTCTGGAGTTGCATTTCAGTAGGACTTGCTGTTGATTTATTTTTAATTTGATCTTAATCAGCTCTGTGTTTTTATCCGCTTTCTTTTTGTCATTTTATTTACTTAAGTATCAACACAGTTCCCCAATAAGAGGCTTGGAAAGAGAAAGCTCACATTGTCTGGCTTCAGTAAGCATCAGCTGTATTACCACATGCACATCTATCAAGATTAGTTACTTTTCCAGTACATAAAATCCATTTATGTAACAAGAAAATCAAATAAACACCACAGTATTTTCTTAAAATCTCTAGTGTCCATGCCTTTCTTTGGCCACATAAAAATGATTTCTGGGAATTTAACAGCATAAGGTCTAGTTGTTATGTTAAAGTCTCAAGTGAACTGAATAAAAAACTGGACCTGTCAATATCCTCTCTGAAAAGGGAAAATAGGTGAGGTTGCCTCTCATTTGAACAATGTGAATTTAAGTAAAGGTTTTGTTATTTCAATATTATTTTACATCTGATACATAGACACTTGCCTGGCTCTCTCACCAATGAAAACACATTAGTCTCCTCCAATTGTTTTGGAGCAGACATAGGGAGCAGTCTCCCATTTATACATGCCTCCAAAGAATATCTGTCATCCAAGAGACTCTCAGGAGGTGAATCAATGATCTACCACAGTCCAAAAGCATGAACTTAGTAGAAAATGCAGCCAAATTCAGAGTGAAAGGCAGACTTGGCTACAAGGAGTCTGGGAGCTGTGTTGGACCTATTTCTGGAGACTATGCATCCCAGCTGACTTGTGATGGACGCCTCACCTTGGGGAGAGCCATGGAACTGAGTTGAGGCGAACACAGAGGGGCCAAGGCCATGGCTGAGACCACAAGCATAGGTAGGGTAACATAATGGGATCTCCCTTTCAATGACGAGTTTTGGCTGGAGTGTCCTGCTTGCTTCCTTCTTCAAGACCTTGTACTGAGTAAGATGAGTGCAGGGCAAGGCACTGCAGATACCATGAAGCTGGGCAGCTTGTTTCTTCCTCAGGCCCCAGCAAATATTGACAGAAGGGCTGTAAATTTAAGAACTCACTAGGCAGCTCTATAAAGGATGGAGGGCTACCTTACTTTCTCCACCCCAATTTTTCTTCCTCCTCTTCTCCATTGAACTTTCCTGTGTCCAAGATCCTGACAGTGTGTGTTTCCAGTGGGGCAGCTGTCCAGGCTCCTGGAGTCCCTCATACACAATACCCATCTATGCTAGTTGGAAATTTTCTTTTCCCCCCAGTTTTCAGAGAAGGACAGCCCCAAGGAAGGTTGCAGTAGCTCTCTGAATAATAAAGAGTATTACCATTTTTTACGTTTTCTTTATTTTGAGCATGTTCATACCCTACATGAGAAAAATTCCCAATGAAGTATGAAAATAGACTTTTCAGAGAGTCAAACTAGTGCTAAGAGACTTTTAAGGCTAAAGAATACTGTGCATTCATTTTAGGGTGATTTCTGATTAAGTGCTCATCACTATTAATTCTGAATCACAGCATTGTCAGTTTTGTATAGTCAGCTGTTTGGATAGCATGCTCATTATCCAAAGGTAAAAGAAATGTGGGAAAAAATTACTCAAGAACTTCTTTTTTGCACCTTTTTGCTCTGTCTGATTATGTTCCTTTACAGCATATAGATCCTTTCTAAAATTAACAAGGGTCACTGAGTGTATTTCCTTTTAACAGAAGCAGAAGTGGACCAAATTTTTAACTCTCCTTAGATTTATGGGTACCTGGAGCTCAAAGAAACATAGTATGAATACACGGAATTTTTTTGTGCTAGTCTTTTCATATTTGATCCATAAATAAATAACATTTGATTCTCTAGTCCTTATTTCCCATTCACCAGTATCCATCTTCATTTCTCAGTGGAAGTCAATGCCATTCTCTTTGGCATGTTCTCTTTTGGGGTGGTATTTCTACATGGGAACCGGGATATGTGAGTCTATGTGGGGAGGGGAATGACAGTTACCAAAACTGAGAAATGATCTTGGAGTCCACAGAGCAGACATAGGTTATGTCAATATCATGCCATGGGTCACAATTTAAGGCATTTCCCAGAAAATAATCTGAAATGATTCTATTCAGGTCAGCTCCAGTTCTGGGGAGGCATGAGAGAGGTTTATTTGGTGTTTTTAAGGCAAGCCCTTTACATTGTTCCCTAACATGGATTTCATTTTTGAAAACTCTTCCTTGAGAAAGCAACTGAACAAATATACGTGTTTGTGAAAGATGATCTCACATCTTAATTCAGAAGGTGTGTTTAAAAAGAAAGGTAGTTCCTTCTTCATCGAGCATTCACCAAGTGTAAGCAAGGCATGAATGTGTTGTGAGTACTATTATCATGAATTTTTAGCCAATAATGTTGATTTGAGGAAGGATCAGGAATATAGGGTATTTCAAATATCAAGCTGAAGAATGCTATGCTGTGAATGTAAATTCTGTGATGTACTGTGTTTAGTTCTAGTTTGGGTTATAAATCCTTCATTTTCTCGAGCAATAAATTCACTTAAAAATTCTAAAAAGTACTTCTTATTTTTTCTGAGTGTTGTGTCAAAGAGGAAAGTTGAAGGCATGACAAATGCTTGGGCTAAATATGTCCTTTGGAGTAGCTGATTTAAGTGAAATATCTAAGGAATGTTAATCCTTGTAGTTTTAGTCATGTTTACAGCTAGCCATTTTAAAGTGATGCAATGTAAAAATTCAGATATCACTAAGCATGTTATGTCTGTGGAGGATGTAGAATGATTTGTCAAGTTATTACCCAGTGTCATCTTAAGCTCACATCATTGCACGACTTTTGCCAGGCTTGTCAGAATTCACAAATGCAGTAGGTTCCTTCAGAGAGCCTTGCAAATCACCACTTGCAGGTAGTGTAATATGACACGATCCTTGTAGGTTTTTGTTTACTCTGCACATCCACTAATTAATCCTCAGCAAGTTCTTGTTTACAGTTTGAGGAAAGGTGGTTTGTGAAGATAGCAGGGCCACACAATCCATGATACTGCTGCCTCTTTTTACTGCAGGCTGGAGCAAGCCATGTCAAGCCTCCCTAAAGGATACTGGACTGCAAGATGCAGCAGTAAAAAGACAATACTTAGACATTTAAGAAATCAAGGATTTAAAGAAGCAACCAAAATCAATTGGACCTTGATCTAATGGGTTTGCAAACAGACACAGAGGAACTTAAGGCACTTTGACTTGAAAATTACAGCTTATAGTGTAGCTGGTGTCTCTTATGTTTGGAAGATGGAAAGCTTTCTAGTGTTAATATAAAGCTTTTTAATATTTCTAGAAGGCAATATGTTCTCAGGTTCATAGACTCCCTTTGTATTGCTGTCTGGAAAGACACACATACTCCTCAAAAAAGAGGGATGAATAATTTCTTTCCTTATTTCTAGGCTTGCATTGATATGGGAACCCTAATGACTGTGTAGCCATTTGAAAAGGGCTTTTGAAAGGGGGTGTAAGAGAGCAACCCACTTACCTGGTTATAAAATTCAATTTTCCTCAAAGCCGTTTCGGGAAGGGGGTTGCCCCCCCCACCCCCCGGCTGTGACCGGGGTGGTCGGCTGCAGGGGGAGGGGGGCCCTTGCTCCAGCTCCTCTCGGAATTTGGGGAGGGAAGCTGAGGTCGGATGGGGCCAGGGCCGGGCGGCAGCGGTTTCTCATTTTCCCTGGGGCTGTCTCAGGCTGGGGTGGCAGCGGCCCCCCGCCTCCACCACTCCCAGGAGCATGGGGGCCAATCACCAGCCATCGGCACATGTGGCCCCAGGGCCGTCTTGCGCAGTGCGTGGTCCCTTGGTCCCAGAGCCAAGATGGCCTCTGTTCCTGCCTGCTGGCCCCCCCACTTCCCTGTGAAGTGTGTGGCCCGGGACCGTCTCTCCCCTCACGGCTCCTCGCCCCCTCGAGGAGTGCAGGCCACCGGCACGCACGGCCCTGGGGAGGCGATGGGCCGGCGCAGTGGGTGCAGTCCCCGGCGGCTGTCAGCTTGCAGACAAAGGGATGCTGTGAGGGCACAGGTGGCAGCCCTGCCAGCCCCGGTCCTGCTTCTTCACCCTCCCCCTGCCTCCATCGTTCCCAGGGGAAGCCCCAGGACGGGCGGGTGGCACACAGGACGCATGGTCATTGCCCAGGTCCCTGCCCCCGGCGTGGTGGCCCTGGGCTGGCGCCGGCCGGGAACCTGAGCACGGTTGTCATTTTTGGACAACGACAGGGAGCCAGCGCTGGTGCCATGCTGGCGATGGAGGCGGCGGTGGCGCCGGGGCGTTCCCTGAGGTGCTGCAGCCATGAAAACAAAGATGGCAGGCGGGACTGAAAACTTGTGATGCCCTCGACAAGAAACCACCGGAACTGAGGTGGGGCCCGGCCGGCTGGACCAATGGGAAGTTGGCTTTGCCAGGAAGAAGGTGACGAGATCCATGCGAGAACGAGAAGGCTTAAAAGTCAAGGCGCAGCCCTGCCCCGTGTTCTTCTTCGGCTGCTGCTGTGAAGAGAAGACCCCAGCTGCTCTCCTCCTCAGTTGCAGGCCTCGCAGCGTGAGTTCCACCCATTTTTCTCTCAGCCCAAGAGCCATTTCCAGCTTGGCAAGCAAGTAACCCTCGGGAAGGTGGTGGGAAGGAGTTGTTTTTACTTCTGTTTGTGTTTTTCAGAGAGCTTGAAGGGGCCAAAGTGCTTCCAGGAGAGAGGGAAGAGAAAAGAGACAGCTTTTCCTACCCTTCCCCACTGCTTTTTTCAGCTAGTCATCTGGCTGAAAGGAACAGTTCCCTTTTTTTTTTTTTTTCTTTTCTTTCCCTTTTTGTATTTTTTTTCCTGTGTGTCGAGTGTTCCTCTGTGTAATTCTGGGGTCTTCTGTGGGTTATCCCTACTTCCCTAATTTAAACCCCATGTAATAAACTGTTCACTTCCTGCAAACTCTATTCAGTTTTCCGTCACCTTTATTAAACCTGCCCCCTGAATGCTAAAAGGTGGATTAAACCACCACAACTGGAATAGTTTATTTCAAATAGTTATTCCAGTTTCACCAGTTGTTAGGCTATTTGTGGTGGGTTGACCCTGGCTGGTTGCCAGGCAGCCACAAAAGCTGCTCTATCACTCCCCTCCACAAGTGAACAGGGGAGAGAAAATATAAGGAAAGGGTTGCGAGTTGAGATAAGGATCAGGAGAGATCAGTCACCAAATACTGTCACAGTAAAACGGACTCAACTTGGGGATATTAATTGAATTTATTACTAACAAAATCAGAGCAGGATAGTGAGAAATCAAATAAAAAAATACTTTTACCCCTCTCCCTGCCCTCCTTCCCATGCTCTACCTCCTCCTTCCCAGTGGTGCAGGGACACGGGGAGTGGAGACTATGGTCAGTTCATCACGTGTTGATCCTGCCACTGCTCAGGGAGAAGAGTCCTTCCCTTGCTCTAGCATGGGGTCCCTCCCATGGGAGACAGTCCTCCATGAAATTCTCCAATGTGAGTCCATCCCATGGGCAACAGTTTTCCACAAACTGCTGCACCATGGGTCACTCTTCCACAGAGTCCTTCTGGCACCCACAGTCACAAGCCTACCAGGAAACCTGCTCTAGCATGTGCTCCTCCCTCCACAGCTCTCTAGATCTCTGCCAGGAGCCTGCTCCAACACAGGTTTCCCACAGGTTCATAGCCCTCATCTGGGCATTCACCTGCTCTGGTGTAGGTCTCCTTCATGGGCTGCAGGTGGATCTCTGCACTCCCATTGACCTCCACTGGCTACAGGGGCACAGCTGCTTCACCATGGTCTTTACCATGGGTTGCACGGAAATCTCAGCTCTAGTGCCTGGAGCGCCTTCTCCCCTTTCTTCTCCACTGACCTTGGTGTCTGCAGGGTTGTTCTTCTCATATGTTCTCCCTCTGCTCTTCTTTGGCCACAATTACATCTATGCAGTAACTTTTTTTCCTCTTCTGAAATGCTTTATCACAAAGGCATTACGACTATTCCTGATTGTCTTGGCTTTGACCAGCAGTAATCTGTCTTGGAGGCAGCTGGCATTGTCTCTGCTGGACATGGAAGAAGCTTCGAGCAGCTTCTTACAGAAGTTGTCCCTCTAGCTCTCCCATATCCAATACCTGACCATGCAAACCCAATACACCGCTGACAGAACTTCTTAGAATTCTTTGGATCTAGGGAAAAGAAAAAGTAAAGCTGAAATCAAAGTTGAGCTTATTCAAACCTTGTTGACTGCCTGGCTTCATCCAGGCTGTTAAATACCATGAGAAAAATCACTTAGAATCATAGTAATTTAGATTGGAAAATACCTCTGAGGTAATTGAGTCCAACCATTAACCCAGTGTTACCAAGTCCGCCACTAAAACATGACCCTAAGCACCACACATTTTTTAAATCTACAAATCTTTTAAATACCTTCAAGGATGGGCATTCAGCTGCTTCCCTGAATAGCCTGTTCCAGTGCTTGACAAATCTTTCATGAAGAAATTTTACTTAATATCCAGTCTAAACCTCTCCTGGCACATGTTGATACTATTTCCTCTGTCCTCTCAGTTGCTGCCTGGAAGATGAGGCCAACTCCCACCTCACTACAATCTCCATTCAGGCAGCTGTAGAGACCAGCTTCCCTTGAGCCTCCTTTTATCCAGGCTCAATACCCCTAGCTCCCTCAGCTGCTCCTCATAGGACTCGTGCTCCAGATCCTTCACTTCCTTGGGATATTTGATACTTTTGATCTTGGCACTGTTTCCAAATGTAAAATTCAAGAACACCCTCAAAAACTAGTAGAGTTTGAGTTTCAAGTTTTCTGGGTTTTGTGTTAAAGGCTTTGGTAGAGTTCTATTTAATCTGAAATGCTTTCCTCTTACTTTGCTACAGTTAAAATGCAGGTATGAACGTAATATGTGACACTGCCTAATTTAGATAGTCTCCTGAAGAAGCCACATTGTTTTGGGCACTAAAATATTTGTGGCACTCTGCTTCTTTCTATCTGTTTATTTGCATTATTTGTCATATTTGCATATCTTAGATTGTCTATTTTGATTTTCTGTTTAGGTTAAACTGCTAGGCAGAAACTCATATGTGAATACATATTTTTCTTGAAGACTTTTGTTTTCTTTTTAATTAAAAATGATGGTATTCAATGGTATTCATCACAGACTTTTGTTATGTAGACACTCTGACTCCTTTGAAATTTGTAGGAGAAAATAGATATTCCCAGGAGGCAATTCACTTGGCCTGTGTGGATACTTACCCTGGGAGGTGATTCATGCTTTGAAAGTTCCTTCTTTTGGTGGTTTGTAAAAGACTCTGTATGACTAACTTAGACCGGTACTCCATACTTCTAAGTCACAGATGTTTAAAGTCTATCAATCCTGCCTTAAAGCTCCTTAAATAAAGGAATAAAGGATTGGAAGTAAAGTGGGGTTTTTTTAGTTCCAGCATAACTTTGCTGAATTTGATAAAGTTCTTCCATGTCTGTGATAAGGATAATACAATAACAATTAAGTAGGAACATTGTGTGTTAGGTCCTCTGCAGGTACAAAGGATGCAGCTCTTATAGAAATAGAAATTTTCGTTTGCAAAATCATAGATAAAACAAAAATGTAATGATATAACATGCTTATTAAAATCCCATATATAAAAAGATTGAAAACAGACAAATAGCAGCTTGAAAATTGATAAGTCAATAGTGGAATAAAAAATTTCTTCAATAGTGATATATTGGTATCTATTTTGCATTCAGATCAGTTAAAGGGAAGCTGGATTGTAGTCTGAGGTCCTTCTCTAGGTGATCTCTGAAATAATCAGTGAATTTTTTTTTCAGAAGTTCAGTCCACTGTTTCTTGTGCATGCCAACTCTCCAGTAACACCCTGCAGAATTTCAAAGTAACTTTATAGATTGCAATCTGGCACTTTATATTTCCAGACTAATTTTACTGGCATAATGCTGCAGAATCATAGATGACCCTCCTTTCTTACCTGGAAAGCATCAGCCAGAGAAGGTGACTGATATTTTACCAGCATAAATGTAATTATTCACTTAGTTTTTAATCTATGAATAAGAATTAGCAAGCAGGATACTCATGTGATTATTTGGAATCCTTTTTCAAAGCTATTCTTCAAGAGGCTAAATGCATGCGGCCTGCCTTTCAGCTACTTCACAATTGAATTGATTATGTCTCGAGGAGACACTTGGTGCTTTATTTGTGACAAGCTTTTTTTTCTGAGCTATGTTTATTATAAGTATTATAACATTCTTCTTTAGAATTTCAAGACAGATTCACAGAGTAATTTGATGGTGGAACTTCTGGCAGTAACCCACATCCCATGTTCCTCCTCTTCTTTTCCTGGTGTTTCTCATGCTGCAGTGATAAAAGACAGGCTGTGAAAGCTCTCTGTGGGGAACACCTGTGTTTAGCAGGGAAATGAGATTCCTTCTTCACTGCACATTCCATAATTACCTAAGTATGCACGAAACATGAGTGTGCACTGGGCTTAGTGGCATGTTAGTGGGCTGTTGACATGTAACATGAATTGATGTGTGAGATTGGACTGTACTAATTGAACTGATTGCATAATTAATTGGAACAGATGTGAATTGTTTGCATTACCTGTACTCAAAATCTGTAAATTTGCTCTGGATATTTTGGCTGGATGATTCTCAGGTTATGTGCTGTTTGTAGACTGTCAATTTTAGCTACTGTCTTTTCAGGGCTTACATTAATCATGAGGTTCAGGTTCTGTTCTTTCATTGGATGACTGAAGCCATTTAACAAATGATTTTTTTTTTCCTGGAGGATGCTTTTTGGGTATGAAGTTTTCAAGATTTGGGGACTTTTTAAATGAAATTATCATTTCAATATTTGTGCATAATGCGTATTATAAGCACAAATCTGTTTTATTGATTTCAAGCTGTGTGCTAGATAGAGCACTTTGAGAATCTTCTCCCATCATTCAGCTTTAATTAATATGCCTACATCTTGATAATGATAGTGTATGTCAAAGATCCATTAAAGTTAAAGATCATTACCATGGAAGAAATATGTTTGTGAAGTTCTTCTTTTCATGTTGCAGAATATCTCAAAAACGGATACTAAACCATTAAACACTGACATGCAATAACCATCTCAGTTTGGCTGGAAAATGTGTCAGATGGAACAAGTAATTAGTAAGTGGCATGAACAAAGAGAAATCACTCCTAGTTAAGTAGAATATTGTAAATAATGGATTTTATTCAAACAAGCAAGGTTCTGAATTACTATAAAGTAAATATCAATTATTCATTTAGTTTAATATTTTATTGCATCCCTCATAAACATTTACATTAGAACAGCAGTGAGCATACCCTAGAGATTCAGACTAAGCAAACAAGCTCCCTTCCTGCTTCCCAGGCTTACAGACTGACTGTCCATCACCATGTAAGCTCAGGATGAAATGAGTTGAAAATTGTATCACTTGCCGAAACTCCAAGTAGCGCCAAGCTGTTCCATCGTGCAGGGAGCCAAAGGAGTATCTGGAATTATAATGCCTTGCTTAGCGTGAGCTGCCTGATATAATAATCTCATTTAGATGGCATGTTTATCTAGTGGTGAAGCACCATGAACTGAGTCATATAAGCACTGCTATGTGATAGTTTTGAAGAATCAGACAGAGAGACTACTGACTTAGAAGAGTTTTACTATAAGAGAAAAGTGCCTGACTGAGAATGCAGGACACTGATATATTCTCATTTAGGGGAACATGGTCTATAGAATTAGATGAACCCCTTGCACAGGGTCTCTGTGAGTGGGTGAAATGTCCTGGGAAAGCTGCCAGATGGAAAACGCCACCTTTTATACTTACTTTCCCATCCTTGCCTGAGCCCTCTTAGAGAGGATTGACTCTGAGGATCTGCAGGTGGTTCAGTTTTTGTGGCTTCATATTGCCCAGCATTTTAATTACTAAGTCTATATTGCAGGTTGCATCTTAAGCTAGAAATATCCAAGGCAGCTTAATAAACCTCACTTAGAACTGGAAAGCACCTCGTCATGACGGAATGGAATTCACAAAGCTCAATTTATTCTGCTTCTTATTTAAGGCTAGTTAGAGTATATCTGAACAATAATTCAATCAGGTGGCTGTGTAGGTATACTGCTAACCAGGGTATTAAGTCATGACTATTGTCTTAGCCATGCTGTGCAACACCGACATATACACTGAGAGAAATGGACTTAGGCAGTATATTCATATCTTGTGGGTCATTAAGCAAGCATCATATAACAGAAAGCTTCCATCAGTATCAGGTAGGAGCAGAAGTTAGGTCATGCTGAGCATCATGCTCAACTTTGCTTAAACTATTCCTTGATTAATTTGGAGAACTTTTATGGGGATATGATTCCTTATTTTAATACTGCCTTATTTAGCAACATTTCCCCCCCAAGTTTTCAGGCTTATAATCTCTGTTTTAATATGTGTAAGTAAAAATAAATGAAATTGAAGGAGTAGCTGTTTTGAGTGAAATCCTGGACCAAATGTCCTGAGAATAAGAGAATGCAGCCTTCTGGCAATCTTACAGAATGATGTTACCATAAAACACTTATTCCAGAAGAAGTAGCTAAGTTATCTGGTCAAGATACTTGATGCTTCACTGTTTCACTTCTGTAATTGAGAGCCATAGTGTCTGGGACACATAGTGACTGGGAGCCTGAAGTTGAAGAAAGATATTTTGGGAGGTTCTGCCAGGTTTTGCAAATGTGTATTTTCAAGCACTTAAACTGTTATGGAAGACCTCAATCTGAAAAGTCTTGGAAAACCCAAGGATGGCTTTCGTAAGAACTTCATGCACTTTGGATTGTTCTCCCAGCAACATACTCAGAGAGAGATTTAATTTCCCGTGAGAATTTTTGGTGCATGTGGTAGCACAGTAAGCTTTACAAAACCTTTTCACCCTGAGTACAAGTTGCACTGTTCAGTGGAGCTCTAGATTGACACCAGCCAGATAGCCAAGAGATCTGGGCTGTGAACATAACCTACTCCCTGCTTCTCTGGGTAAGCACAAAGGAGCCAACTAGACCCACACTAAAATTAGATGCCGAATGATTTTGGCTGTCTTCTTTTCCAGTCTTTTGGATGTATCTGATTAACTTATTCCATCTAATTCTGCAGCTTTTGACATGTGAATTTTTCAGATCATAAGCTTTATGGCATGCACCATGGCATCATAATGATCATGACTACATGTTTAGCTATCATTACATGGCAATGATTTAACATGACACAGAAAGTGCTCCATCATAGTCATAAGAAAAGTCAGTCTATTCTGAGGAACCAGCTCTTTCACTTAATTCATTAAACATTGGATGTCAACTGGACACACAAAAATTCAATACACTGTAAAAGCTCTTGTCTGGGATATATTTTTCCTCCTGGGATTAATTTAGTTGTTATTCCATTTGAATGAGACAAAATGCCCTTTTTGTAACAATTTATAATTCAGTTGTTTTAAAAGGCTCTTGTGGAACATTGCAGTGCCAGTCTTTTATTGAAACAATGATATTTGAACAACTGAAAATGGTGAAGATTTCATGGAAATAAAAATGACATTAAAATTCAGACAGTTGTCTATGGATGTCTGAGGATGAAGAAATACAGTTCCTAGGCTATTTTCTATATTAAATTCGATGAAGTGGTGAATAAAGAATAAAGGGCTATTTCTCTTTTCAAGAAAATACCAGGATCACCAGAATGCCTTACAGTAATTTGCATCAGCCAGCCAGGTCTAAGGAAGTCTTTGGTACTGGAAATCTCACCTATGGTTGTTTTACTATCTCCTGTAAGCTTCCTCCAAAGCTAAAATCTATACAACAGGCAAGTGTCCTACCTCCCTGGAGGTGCATTGGCAAACGTGTTACTATCTGTGCGGCATCACAAAGTACGTTTTCTCTCCTTGAAGAAATGTTGCCTGTGTGTACCATTATGTTATTCTTGGAAAGGGGGGGATGACAGAGTCAGATAATCTGACTGTGATAGAGAGGAATTAAAATGAAAGAAAAGCACCTCACTTCAAAATGGGAGGTGGCAGGAAGATGGATGAACTGAGGATGATGAATTTGGGAAGGGAAATGAGTTCTTTCAAGATGAGTGACCATGCTTTCCATTTCATCTTACTCGCTGATTTCCTCAGGCTCACACTTCCCAAGATCAGGTAACAGATGAAGCAGCCCATCCATGCACTCCCAGCTGAAGGAGCAAGGAAGAGCATTCTTCAAAGCAAAAGGCTGGAGAGATGCACCTTTGTGTCTCTTGCAGTAGCTAGCAAGGGAGTGAAGTCTTACTTTCACCAAAGTTGGGTCATATCAGCCCTTGATCATTAGTGGTTCTCCTGAAGGTGCTACTGGTAGGTGTGAGTGTGTTGATCAAAGGTAGTCTACAACTTCCGCTGGATCTTTTGTGCAGGGAGAGCTCTGCTATGACTGTTGAGAGACCAGAAGTGAGAGCATGGTCATGGTGATCAGGACCTCAGTTCAGCAAGGTGCTGAGACATTTATCTGTCCCAAGCATTTGAGATTGTGCTAATAGTGGACCCACTTCTGAAGTGTCCCTGAGAACTGAATCTGCCTTTCCAGTTCTGTTTCACCCAAAACAAGGGTGAAAGTCAGAGAGCAACCTTCTATTTTTTTTTTTGTGTTCACTTAATAAATACTTCAGATAGGGACCATTCTTATTTTCCTTTGTAGGGTTATTCAGTATGTTTAGTTGTTTGTGAGGCAAGCTGAAATTCTTCCATGGTGAAAGTTCTTCTGCCAAGTAATAATATTTTGAAAATATAAACTGTATTTTGTATAATACAAGGCTTTTGTGCATAACTGTATTAATTTTGGCAGTGTAAGTTCAAGGACAAGCATGCCAGCTCAGTATTCCTGGAATAATAAAAATAAAACGTGATTTCTTAAGATTCTGTTTTCAATATATATTTTGAGGGCCTCATCTTAAACTAACAAGATGATGTAACCTGTTTTTGTCTCTTCCTTAGCAGATGTGCCTCAGAGCAAAGGTTGGTGTTCAAACAAAGATTTTATTTTTTTAAAACAAAGTTGATCGTAACATGAACTGCCTAATCTTAAGAAGCTTTAACGGGATGTTTGGTAAATGTCAAAAATGTTAATTTACAACCAATGCCTGTGATATCCCAAAAAGTTTCAGTCAAGAGCATGTTCTTACTGCTTTACAAACCCTATATTTATTTAAATTAATTTTAAGATCAACTAAAGTTTAAAATTCCTGCAGCTGGCTGATGCTATTGCTATGATTCCAGTAACTCACTCAGCACATGCAGATAAATCCTTGATATCCCACTACAACATTGTGTAATCTCTTGTAAGCCCCTCAAACTACCCCATCACTATATGTGCACACATACACATGCACCCTGCCAACACTGAAGCCGATGCACTAGGAAAGGCTTAGCTAAGAGCCTTTCTTCTGCATTCTGCCACTTATACCTATCAATCTGGTAACTTGCTAAATCTGAGCAGCGCAGAAGCTTTAGCACTTTTCCCCTTCATGATAGCACAGTGCTGCAAGTGATTGTATGTCCATAACATTGGCATAAAATATTCTATCTCTTCCAACATCTCAGCAGCTTTGCTTTCCCTAAGATTGGGGGGTGAAAGTGGCAACAGTAATGCAACTGACATTTATGATAATGCCACATGCTGTCATTTAGAATTAGATCCACCACAGGATCAGTAGAAAGTGTTGTAAAAATGCCAGAACTTTACAATGTATTGGGCCTGATTCCTTATTTTCTTACGCTAGTGTTAATTCATTGACTTCCCTTATATGTCCAGCATCCAGAGATTTGTCAAAGTCTCAAGGCAGTCTTAGGCAGATATAGCTCATGTCACTGCCCACTGATTCTTGTCAGATGTGTTACTTTGGTGACAAGTTCTGGTATCTCTTCAGGGTGATTTTTTTTGTCTATTTTGTGTTTTTTAGTTTCTTGTCTCAAAACTTGATTAAATCAGTTCTGAGTAGCAGCAGGCTTTCTGCCATCCATGTGTCTACCAGAAAATAATGCTTTCAGATGTTCAGTCTCTTCAGCTGGAACTTCACATAGAAAGACATTTAAAATAAGTTCTCATAATGAAGTCCAAGCCTGAAAAAATTCTCAATGATGCCAAGGGTATTATTTGAAGGTTATCAGAATTTTCTTCTCTTTCTCTCTCTGTTTCTTTATGTGAGTTTTGAAAGGCACTGGGTATTATACTCTGACAGTGTAGAAACCTTCTATCACTTCAAAGAACTTGGACAGAATCTGGAAGAATTACAGTTAGCAGTGACCAAATCAGTCTCTATTCACTGTCTGAGTTGGCTAAGTAAAGGCAGCTTCTACCTTGTGTTTTCCAGTATCCCTTAGGATTTTCCAGATTAAGTAGGATGCAGCAGTAGGGAAAGTAGTACTTTTTTTTTTGCTTTCAATAGGGCCAACAAAATCATCAGGCACAACAGTTAGCTCTTTAAATTACATGCAGAGTATGAAAAGTGATCTGGAAAGTAGCAGCTTTTTATTCAACAAACCTTATCCTTGGGTGTGATGTGAGGGAAAAAGAGGAAGATAATCCATTTCTTCATGTGCGTTATGTATTGTCAATAGTCTTTAATACATTCTGATCAACCTCACCAATAATAAGACATTGAAATCTGAGTTATACATGGGTATCAGAAATATAATTTGAAGCCAATGGGGCTGCACTGATATAAATAGGAGTTACCTTGGTCTGCAGCCTCCTTTGTTGAGCACGTTCAGTGAAATGAAGGAAGTTCAGCTTCACTCTCAGAATCCAGCATGGACTTGCAAATCTTTGCAAATTGATGGAAAAGCCATAATTAGAGTAAATACATTTGATACAGAATTGAGAAGATGATAAAAAACCTGCAATATTTGGAAAGCAGAACTACAGTTTAATAATTGTGAGTATGGTGTTAAGAACTGGGAATTTTGGTCATAGGAAGGAAAGTAATTGATTACAGATGGAGAGATCTGGACAACATAAGTATGTTGGCAGTAGCAAGTTTTAGATTCAGGAGTGGAGTGTTTGGGACTGTGCAGTGCAGTTATTTAAGTTTATAAGCACACATTTATTAGCATGTAAACTTGGATGCCAAGGGCATAAGCCACACTGCTTTTAACCAAACCAAACCAAACCAAACCAAACTTCATTTGCCAAGAAGACTTGAAAGAGGCTTTTAAAAACATTCCCCATACAGCATGTGCTTTTCTTACTTCCTTGAAATATTTTTTCTCAGAAAATAAAATTTCCTTTTCCTTTATTTTTCAAGCTTCTGTCTGTGCACTGGAGCGGCATAATTCAAGTCCTTTGCTCTCAACTGGTGCTATTTATTGCACCTTCTTTAATGTAAACATATTTTATTATGCCAAAATACCTCTTCCTCTCTTCTACTTCTCTGTTCCTTTATTTCTCTCACACGTTTAGAATAGTATCTAGGGGGAGAAATAAAGTGATTTCAAGCAGAATGTCTATTTGAATTGGAAACTCCTTAACAGATATTTTGTTCACTCTAAAAGTCATCAATTAGACCTCTCTAGAATTCTAAATCCTCACTCAAAATACAGGTTTGCTTTTTTTATTTGGAAAGAATAAGAGCTTGGTCTCAGTGCTAGTGACTATGACAAAAGCATGAGAAATGAAAACAGGAATGAGAAAATGTCATCTTTGTAAAGAAGAATGGGAGGCAACTGGGTGTAATTATACTTGGTGCCTTGCTGGCAATATTTAATAAATAGTTTCATGACCTATTCTCACATAAACTGGCTATCTTCCTGCATGTTTCAGCTGAAAACATTTTACATATTCCTCTGTATTAATGAAAAAGGCTGTACAAGGAGAGAGGCTGATTTTGGCAATGCCTAGTGTTAAGTGAATAGAAAGTAAAAAATAAAAATATTGCACTCAACATCTGGATTGGCCTCAGCAGAGTTGAAATGAATCCAAAATGTTTCCAACCTTGTGTTCTGAGTACAAATGACATGGAAGTCATCCTGGAAGTGAATATTTTAAGAGGAAAGTATCTTTTGGCTTTCAGCAGAGTGTTACTTTGAAGTTGTGGGAGATAAGGAACTTTTAGAATTTGTCCTTATCTTATTCTGAATGCTTAATTTGTCTAAACACCATTATAGGAGGCAAATAAAATGCTAAAGAATATTAAAGAGCTCTTAAAATAAATTATTAAAGAGACCTACCATGAATTATCCATTGATACAAACATAAATAAATAGCTTTTTATCAGTTGTGTAAGCCATCTGAAACAACTTGACCAGCTAGAGAACATTACATTTGCTATCAGATACCTAATCCAACATGAATGCCTTCCCTAAATCCAGTTTTGTGCATGCACTCATTCTCTTATGTTGTGTCAGCATTTGTTATGCCGCCACAGTGCAAAATAGGATCTCAAATAAACAATGTAAGTTTCTCAAGGCAGGTATATTATCTGTAAGGTATCAGCCAAATCAAAGAGTTATTGATAGAATGATGGACTCAGTTTTATTTCATTCTGCAGCCTTTTTCATCAGTAAGCAGTAATTTGTGGGATTTAAATGCTCTCATCTGGAATATGAGATCCACAAAGCTTAAGAGGCCTCTTGGAAGACCAGACTGTTAGGATGCAACTGCTCCTACCTGTGTGTTGGAATCTGGTTCTGATTGACTGGCAACACACAAAAAATCAATAGGTTTCCTTAATTCAGGTTCTCTTTGGGTCAGGAAGCGCAGAGACCTAATAACTAAACTATGTGTCTGGTCACCACCAGCAATGTCAGCAATTATGCACAACCCACAGCCAGTAGTTGATCCTAATTTGTTCCCTTCCCTAAGTGACTGTGAATTAAAATTTGGTGAAACAGATATGCTTGAGGATGAAGCATGCAAAGCATGTCAGCATGACTGTTTTCTAACATTTTTCCAATAGCAGCAATTGCCAGCTTCAATGCTTTGTGGGATTTCTGTGTGGAAGAAATTTTGTATTCATATAAAACTCCAAAGATCCTGTTTAAGGACCACTATACTGAAACCTTTGTGTTTTCTCTGACTCAGAGATACTTGACAGTCTCATTGAATATGATAATCCCTTTTCTGGGATTAGGATAAAGAGAAAAATGAGGTTGACTGAGGTCAAATAAAATGATCAGGCAACATGAAACTACAAATTCCGGTATTTATTTGGTGATTTGTGGGAAATCTGGAGACCATAACTGACACATACTCAGCCTCACAAAACCAGTTAGATTTGGCACAGATATCACAAAAGAGCAGAATTTCACTGTCCTCCTCCTGGTCTGCTGCAATTGCTGAAACCTCAGGTCTTGCTTGTGTTTCCCATGGCCAGGTGAGACTGTCCACTGACCTCATATAGAGAGTGCCTCTATAAGAACGTAGCTATTGACTTGGCTCCAAATGCAGTTCACACAGGCCATTTCTGGTGGTGGGTACAGGCCAAGCAGAGTTTGTTCTCTCTATGACTTCTATAGAAGTTATAGGCTTCTAAAGCCATGACCTCACTATCGCTGTGCAGCTGGGTGAGAAGGAACATCCATGGAGGATTTTCTCTGTGTTGATTCTTGATGGGTCCCCCGCAGCTGCAGTTTAGCCAGTAATACCCTTGCAAATTCTCGTTATTGATTTCCTTCTCTCCGATGGTTCTCACAAGCAGTCATTAGCTTGGTAGTCTGCAAAGCACCAATATAGTGAGGGTTAAAATTAAATATTGTATCTATTTAACTGTGTGCTTTTTAAGTTTTGAGGTACTTTTTAAATTTTATTTTTCCGGCCAGATAAGCCCAATATTTATATATTTTTTTAATTTGAATCTAGATACTTAAAAGAACAGGCAAAAGCTGAGATGGCATGATTGACAGGAGGAATATGGTATTAAAATGAAACAGTATATTCTTTTTCAGATTTTTGTTCCTTAAAAGCATTTTTTGTGTAAATGGTGAAAAGGAGGAATGAATATGTATTTCTATATTTACAGTAGCACAGTTAACTCTTCAAAAATGTTTATGTGCATATGCATGCATGTGCATAAATATATTTATATATCCACATTTACTACATACTGACTTGTGAACTTTTAATGGTATTGGCTCAGGCTACATTAAAATGTGTGCGGGTATGTGTATGTGTGCCCATACTGGGACATATTGAGAAACTGGGAATGTGTTAGTTGTTTTGCTTGCCTGAAGCATGACTGACAGCACTGTTGTTTTTCTCACTGGTAGCAAGGTCAGTGGGCTGCATGACCAAATTAAATATACTTTGTGGGAACAGCAACAGTTCACTTTGCATTGAGCTGTGAGCAGAGTAGGTTTTGCCTAGAATACCCAGGGACAGAATATCACTCTTTGTCATCAGGTGCTGCTGACTGTGTCTTCCTCTTCTCTAACATTGAAAATGAGAAATAGTGAATAGTTCATCTGTTCTGCCTTTCATTTTCTTTCTGTGTTTTAAGTAATAAATTGATTAATTGTGACACAAAGATTCAGAGCTTGGTTCCCACTGGAAAGGCCTATTAGAACGTGCTATAAAATTAAAACCTCGCTGTATCATTTCATGGGAACATATTCAGTAGTGGTAAAGCTACTGTACTGTATGCATAAACATGGTGCATTATCTAGTGTTACCAGGGGTCATATCTTGTCCATTCACAAGCCTTCAGGAAGCTTGGCTGATTAATGCACTGAAATACCCACTGATTTTGGTGTGGTGCACTTAATGATTTTCAGTAGAGTTCAGGTTTTAATTACAGGCATCGAGGATAGAAGAAGAAGCTTTTGGAGCTGTGATGGAAAACTTGCAAACTTTGTCTTGGGAAAAGAGCTAATTCAATAAGGACCCAATGCAAACTCTCCTAAATTTGGTTGAAAGGATCCCACACAATTCAGTATGCTTTGGATCTCTGCCTAGTTGCAGTGTTTCTTAAATAGCTCCAAACTTACTACAGGGACTGTTTACAATTCGTAAATACTGTGATTAAGTTAGTTATCTAAGACAGCTGGCAAAAGTTTAAAGGGTGACCATACAAACAGTTCTATTTATAAAAAAGAAACAATTTCTTGAATTATAGTACTTTTTTTTTTTAAGACTATCTACTTTATAAAACTCTGTAAAGAAAAATGTCAAGATCAGTTGGGGTTTTTTTAACCAAATGAACAATAGAGAAGTTACATCATTACTTAGACTTTAACTTAGAAGTTACTTACATCATTACTTAGACTTTTAGTGTTTTAAAGCATTCTAAAAGCAATTATTTGGAGCTGCCAAAGAAGGTGCACCTGAGAGTTGAATGTAGCAAGCAATGGCATTTAATTCCCTCTGTTGCACATACGTGTTGGCCATTCATTTTCTAAAATGCCTTTTTATAAAGAAGATCTGATTGACAAAAGTTCAAAAATAGTTATATCTTGAAACTTTAGATGAGTATTTAAATAACCAATAAAGGGAGCACATGATGAATGGTTTATTTACTGCTCTGGAAACAGATCTTCAACAAAGACCTCTTCAACAACAGGCATAGGGTTGGCTTCTAGTAGTGACTATACAGCACAGCAGCAAATTTTTGGTAAACATGGAGAGAAGTCTTGCTGAATTCTCTTGCATGGATTTCCTTCTTGGGTCAGTGGCAGCTGTTCCTCTTCCAGTTCTTTGGAATGTGCAAAGCTTGAATGCACCCTTTTGACAAGAGCTCAGTCGTTTGCTTTCCAGAAGCAATTTCTCTGAATTTCCTCATCATGACATCATTCAGCTAACAACATCAGTAATAACCATTAATCATTTCAGTCACTGTCGTCAGAAAGAGTTGTCTATCGGTGTTTCTCGAGTGAATGGATTTTCCTCTTCCTTTGAGCTTCTTCTTGTTAGAAGAGTTGTGAAGCTTAGCATGCAGTTGTGAAATGCCTTAAGATTAATGGATTAGAAAGGTTCTTTGTAATTGCATAGACACAAAGCGTTCTTCCTACTAAACATTTTGTCATTGTGCTCCAGAACTGTCTAGACAACTGTATATTAGCCAATTGAAGTGAATATAACAGGCAGATGCTTGGGACAACCAGTTTTACTTTTACACAGATAAGTATTTTTGAATAATTTATTTAAAACTTGGAAGCCTTAATCAATCAAATGTATAAAGATTTCGTGAAATAATTGCAAATATTTTTTCTGCATACTTTGGGTTGATAAGTATAATAATCACATCTTAGATTGGGTTACAGGAGAATGCATTTGGAAACCAATTAATCATAGATAGTACAGTACAAGCGCTGCAGAGCACAGAGCTTGCTGAGAAAGCTATCAAATATTTGCTATGGTGCTCAGAACCTTAGCATAGTCAAATGAAAAAGAAATATAGGCAGGCCCTATATAAACCTACTAGGAACTCAACAAATTGCCACTTAAAAGCCTGGCGCCCCCTGATTTCAATAAAAGGTATAATTTTAATTTTTCTTTTTTTTTTCAAATTAAGCTTGTGCATGAACGAACATAAAACTCTGTGCAGGTTGTGTACTTATGCCTTGGTTGCACGTGCAAATTGTCACTTGGATATCTATCAGTTTGGTTAGACCAGCAACATTGTTGAGCTTAGCAATGAGCTTGGAGATGAGACAACTTGGCATGGAAGGGTAGAGAAAGTTTCCACAGCTGCAGTACCACCCCTTTAAACAGGGAACATTAGTTTTGTGAACTTTTACTTTGGCACCTTTCACTAAGTTTGCTTGCACATAGACATGCTCGATAAAAATAAGCTTATTGGGTGGGATTTGTAAAGCTTGGTCTCAGCTTCCCTTGAGTGGCAATATCTGACACATTATGAATAGTGCAGTTTTCAAATAATATCCAGTTTGCCTGTCTGGTTAGGTGTATCACTAAATATGGAGGGCTTTCCCCCACCAAAATACACATAAAAGCCTTATTAAGAAAATAAATGCGATTCCACGAATATATGGTTACCATGGTTATGAAAACAAATTGGGTTTTTGCAGGTGCAAACAGTCTATTAGTGATGTAACTGATCACTTGTTCCTGCAGTTATTTCCACAAAAATATGAGGCAATTGCTTGGAAAAAATTATGCTGTGTGGTGCCCACAACTTGGTGATTCCAGTCTTGAGGCATCAGAAGCCAGAAGTTCAGTAGGTTTCAGAAAAGCCTTAGATATTGTTATGAATAATGAGCTTATTCACCTTGAAATAAAGAGAAATGAAAATAGCTTTTTACAATACCTGTGCAATTCCTTCCTCCTGGATAAAATGTCTCTCCAGTAGAAGTTTAACCAGATCATCTTTAGTCCATTCCTAGAGAATGAAATACAGAATAAATGGTTTTGTGGCTCAAGACTCTTAGCTATTGCATTTCTTGAGAGAAATTCTCATAATTTGTGTCTAATTAAACTGATGATGATATTGTTTGATCTTTTAAAAGTAACACACTGTTTTCTTCTTTTTTTTTTCTTTGTATGGATGCATTTAAAAATGTTATTATACAACAATATTTATGAAATACCTTTTGGTATTTATTTAGTAGATATATTTATTTTTTTGTTGGCAAACCATTAGCATGTGAAGTTAATATAAAAGAACTACTTTGCCACCAGTTGTACAAGCCTTAACTTCAGGTTGTGTGTGTGATCCTCAATAAGAGAATTAACCAAGCCAAATATGATTTTTATAAGTGATCCATATGAAGTCTCTGGTTAACTCTAAAGATGTGGAAGAGTTGGTTTCTTAAATTTTGAGGAACAACTCTGAGTTTTAATTTGGGCTTTTAGGCCAAATCTTATCCCATTATGTGCCTGTCTAATCCCTGATACATGTCTGTGGTAGTTTACAGCTTCTCATTCTTGATGATATTGGCAGTCGGTCCTAATGAAAAGTTCACAAAAAAAGGTGAAAACCTTGCAGTTGAAACCTGGCTTTGTTCTGTTCTCTGATTATGCAGATTCTTTGTGCACAGCTGATGTCAAACTGACAGTCTTTGGCACTGATGCTCTCTCCAGAAAGAAATGGATACTTTCCAGAAGGAAAAAGTCCTAGTTAGGAAAAAGGAGCTGCACAAATATATAATAGGAATAACTGTTTGGGTGGCAGTTTCCTGTTAAAGGTTATGAGGAGTATAGAGAATCATATCTGAGTATAATCCTACATGCCATACTGTTAGTAAACAAGGCAATCATTGCACTGTTTTCATTAAACAGATCTAGAGCGTGGAGCAGGTACAGAAGTGATCCTCCTTGTCGTTGGTGAGGCCTCAAATAGAGCACAGTTTCCACACTTGTACTTTAAGAAAGACCTGGACTAGCCAGAGAGCCTGAAAGAGGACAAACATAATTATCAGAGACCTAGAAAACATGAATGTAAGGAGGTTTTCATTGGCTTTTTTCAGTCTGTTAAGAAATTTCTGGGAACTGAGGAGAAATATCATATAGTCATGTGCAAATAAATGAAGGATGTGGAAGCCAACTGTGCTTGCTGTCCATGATGGATATGACAGAAGCAATCAGCAGGGCAACTGTGAAAACCTTGTAATGATAAGGACAGCAAAGAGCTAAAATGGATTACTCACAGAAATTATGGCATTGCCGTTGGTGTATATATTAGATAGACTTTTTAAAGAAATGATACAGATATAGCTGATTTTGTTTGAGGTGCAGCAAAAGGAACAGATTCAATGTTCATTTCCATTCCTGTAATTCTGTGATTTACCAATAGGTAAATTGTTTTAGAAGACAGATTGAATCGTATTTTCAGTAAGAGTGTTAATTAGACACATCTGGTGGTTTTGTCATAAGAAAATGCACCTTAACTACCTTGACAAATGTAGCAAAGATGGGAATAGGAGAGCTGATTTTTTTTTTCAGTTTCTTTTCCTCATTTTTTTTCCTCTAATGCTGATGAGTTTATTAGCTGATTAGAACTAGAAGTATCTTGTTTTCATTTTGACCTTTAATGAAACCACTGCAACAGTATGGTCATGCTCCTGCCTACATGCAAGACACATTGACCACTAACCTCTTGGAAAATTGAATGACTAATTTGGAAGAATTTGAAAGTCACAGAACATGTGTTTAGCTGTGTTTTATTCTTTTGCATATTTCCATTGTAAAGACAGCATCACAGGACTTGATGAGCATCAGTGATTCTCCTTCTGTCTGAGCCCCTCATCTTCAACTGTCAACACCCAGCCCATTTATCACTAAGCCTGTCAGAACTAATGTCTGTATCTGAAGGAGGAACGATGGTGCACACAGAAGAATCTGGACAGGTTGTCTCCAAGCTCACCTTTAGGAATGTCAGTTGCTTTGTATTCATAGCGTTTGGGCTTTCTCACAGGTCAGTAGAGTTTCCAGCAGTTAGAAAATGCCACCTGAATAAAAACCAGAGAGCTCAAGGAGGAAGGTTTGGCTGTTTGTGCTGCTGCTACAGACGGGCCCTCTTCAGTGTTTCTTTTTAGCAAGATGTGAAGACGCCTTCTAGTCTGCATGTATTCTGTTGTCTTGTTAACTGGAAGGAGCTGTATGGAGTTTTGGATTAACTAGTTAACTAGTTAAAAGTTTAACTAGTTAAGAGCTTAATTAGTTAACTAGTTTAGTTAGTTTGGAGTTTTATGGTTCATGGTGTTGACAATTATTTCAATCAACTGCTTAGCAAGTTAGTAGTTTTTTTCTTCATGTGTATAATTCCCAGCAATTTGAAATCACTGATCCCTACTTTTCCTTGACCTGTATAGGTGAACATTCCAGAGAGAATAACAGGACATAATTTCTTCTTATTTGTGAAGGATGATTAGGTGGAAGGGTAAGCGATCATTCCTAAACAGCAATAATCACATATAATGGAAAAAACCCAGGACCTACAATAATTAACATAGCCTTTGTATATATATAATTTCATTCTATTTTTCTGCAACAGTTGGTTGCTAGTGTCTTCTTGCTTCATATGCTGAAAGCCTTCAGTGTGTTAAGTAAAGTCTTGAGGCAAATGAGTCAGATGGTCAATTTTTTCCAAAGAGACAGACATGGCAGGTCTTTATGTGGTGCCTTACAGCAGAAGCTAGAAGATGACTTAGCATTGTGAATGTACACAGCAGCACAGCAGGATCAATTTTTTTTCCTTTTTTTTTTTTTTTTTNNNNATTTTTTTTTCCTTTTTTTTTTTTTTTTTTTTTTTTTTTAGCAAAAGCTACTTCCTGATGCCTTACAATTTCAGAATAAGGGTCTTTATTTCAGATTTCTTGGTTTTAGTGTACTTGGGAACACCAGTAACTATCACTAATTCCACAGTGAGTTCTTATTCTGGTAGGTGTCTGGAACTCTCTCTAATTGGCCATAACACTTTGACAGGGAGAGCACACAGGTCTGCCTTTGATTTGAATTGGAACTGAGCGCTTGTATCAATGAAAACATTTGACAAGTATAGCTGTCCTATTTGGGATTAGGAAACTGTTATGTGACAACAAAAAATATCATTCAGAACAACTTTTTTTTTTTTTTTCTGACAGTGTATGATTAGACTTCATAGAAGAATAAAAACAATATCTTGAACCTTAAAGTTACTCTTTTCACTTCAGTGAAGAGTTTGTTTCTTAAATGCCTGTTCTGCTTATCTGCCAAATAAAAATGCAAACAAACCATATAGGACTTGCCTATTGTTTCCTTGATCACTCAGTTTTCTTGCTGACAGGGATGAATTTATGGCAGCAAACCTTAGGAAAAACATGAAGATATTGGAGGCAGCATGAGTTAAAAAACTCTTCTGACATCTCTGAAATATTTTGACAATTTAGAAAAGGTTTGTTTTCAAGTATTAATAGTAGAAGTTCAGGAAATTATTAGTTAAATCAGTAAAGTAGCAGGACATGATGTCTGCCATTGCAGGGACCAATGGTTAAGCCATGTCAAAGCTAAATTACCTCTGTACAGTAAAATAAGCAATATCATTGTCATTTCTTTAACCTCGTATCCAGTTGGCATGGTCTGGCCTTCCCTGTATGATTTAATTTTGCCAGTGTGAAAAGAAGGAAATAATTTGAATATGTCTAACTGCATAACTGCAATAGCTTCTGAGTTGATTTCTGAATCATACCTGGGAATTGATTAAGAGAGGTTTGGTTGATCTGAGCAAAAAGCATGTCAAGGAACCATTTTCACCACTTGGCAGCATAGAGAATGAGCTCTGAGATTGCGTCCTGAGCTTTGTGAAGTATTTCCTGCTATAGGGGCAGGTTGAGACTTGGGTTGTCTAAACTAAGTTTAGAGGGGAAACAGACTGAAATGAGGTTTTGATCGCCTGAATAAATAGGTAGTTATTCACTCCAGCCTACTGCAAGGCTCTTCATGTTCTAGTCATTATCACTGCAGCACTTACTTGATTATGGATCCTTCTGGGTTTCACTTTCTCTAGAAGACTTAGGTACTCGATATGGTTACTCTCTAGCGTGCAATGGGTGTGCTGGGGTAATAATGCCTTCCCTATTACAGCATAACAGTAGTGCTGTGAAGAGCTCTCATTGAGACTATGTTGCATAGACAATGAGAATTAATGTCTCGTTTTGTTTGAACTCATAATAATCACACTATCTTTGGGCATATAAGGCGATATCCACAAAGATAAACAGAATGGTTTTTCCTTTCACAGCTCTTTCTAATTTTCGAAGTGTGGCCAGTCCCTAATGAATCATGACACGAGTTGGACTCAGGACGAACCTCATGACTGAGGCTCACTCAGCAAACATAACGAATTAAAGGCCATGATAAAGGCTTCAATACTGGAGAATGACCTGGTGCCCCTGGTGTCCTGTACCCCACCAACACAATGAACTCCTTCTCTGTTTATCTTTGGAAACTTCATGAAGCAGGTTAGTCTCCCTTCTGGCATGTTTCCAGCTCATGTGTAACTGTGTCTGCCACAAGTTTCCTGGGTGACACTGTGTTTGTCACATGTGGCACATCTTGGCTTGGGTGCAGTGTTGCAATGATGAACTAATATACTTTTTGAGTTGAGTTGCTGTCTCTTCAGAGAGCTGTGCATTGTGGCTTTCTGGGCAAACAAGGTCATCTGGAACTAGTCTGGGATTTTTATTGTACATAGTAATGTACAATATTAACACATCCTTGATTGCTATGTCTCTCATTTTCCCATTTTAAAATAGGACTAATAATACTTAGTTTATCTTATTATATTATTTTATTATCTATTTGGATATTAAGCTTCTTAGGAAAGCCTGACTTTTTTTTGTGTGTATGTATAGAGAAATCCAGTTTCTAGCACTACATGGATCAATAATGTAATTAAATTAGTAATACCATTAGGATGACTCTGATTGGTATTAAAAGATGATGGGTCATTATTAAGAAGGTGTGAATTGCTTCAGCTGGGTAAACAATTTTGCAGCAAAATTTCACTCTGCAGATATTAAGTTATTTTTCTTTCAGGCAAAAATTAAAGTTTTAAGTGCTTACTGTCCATAACTTTCCTTCCTTCACCCTTTCCTTCTTTCCTCTCTTGCCTCCCTTTCTTATCCTTCCCTCTTTCCCTCCAGTGTGGAATCAAATCAGCTTTTTTTTTTTTTTTTTTTTTGACTTGTGCATTTCCAAAATCTCTCAGGACATAACAACTCCAGCGGAAGCTTCTTATATCTAGGCTTGTATTATGTGTGAAAATATACTTCTTGTGCACCACACATTGACTTCTTTGGAGTATGAGGTTGAGTCCTAGGAGTCCATGGATCAAAAGTTGAAAGATATTCACTTAGACAATTATGATTGTAATGTCTGTATTTCTTGCTGAGAACACCTCTCAAACTTTGTGAAGATTTGTCTGTGTGCATATCTCTATGTGTGTATTTCTGAGACTTTTGAACTCATACTTTTCCTTCACAAAAATGGCAAGATCTTCATGGTATTGTTCAACTACGTTATACCATGTGCATCTTGATATTATTGCTTTAGGTATTCACTGAATAATAAATAAGGACTTCAAAGTTCTTATACAAGAACTTTTTATGGCTCAGACTTTTAACCCTAGACTCTGGATTTAGGGTATAATTACCCTTATCGTAAGACAGGTGACAACAACCTGTGAAAACTTTTCTGAGGCATGACTGGGAACAGATATAAAAACTTTTTTTCTTACTAGTAGTTCTGGACCTCCCACAGTATCATCTTCATCTATTCAACCTTTAGGTGGGAAAGATGGGGTGAGATTTGACTGAGTGGCAATGCTAACCTTATTATCTTCCAATACTATGTCATGTTTTTGTGGTCACTTATCAAATATATCCACTGTTGAAGAAATCTATTCAAACGCCACTGGAAAAAGTCTGGAACAATTCTGCCAGGCTGGCATTTTCTCCTCATCTATTCAGTTATTCAAATCTAATGGAACTACAGCGCACTGTTAAGACGTCCATTTGAAGATGTCCAATACAAATGTAGCCTCTGTGGAGTTTCTTTGTTGAATGACTGCATAGTTGTTAAACTCTTCTGTTTTCATAGAAACATAGAGTTATCTAGCCTGGGAAAGACCTCTAAGACCATCTGTTAACCCAGCACTCCAAGTCCACCCCTAAACCATGTCCATAAGCACAACATATAGATGTCTTTTAAATAACTCCAGGGATGGGAACTCAACTACTTCCCTGAGGATCCTGTTCCAATGCTTGAAAATCCTTTCTTTGAAGAAATTTTTCCTAATACCCAAAGTAAACCTCATCTGGCACAATTTGAGGCCATTCCTCTTGTCCTGTCCCTTGGGTTTTAGGTGAAGAGACTGACCCCACCTTGCTACAACCTCCTTTCAGCTAGCTGTAGAAAGTGATAAGGTTTCCTGAGCCTCCTTTTCTCCAGGCACCCTTAACTCCCTCAGCAACACCTGACTTGTGCTCCAGACCCTTCATCAGCTTTGTTTCCCTTGACATGCTCCAGCACTTCAACGTCTTCCTTGAAGTGAGGGGTCCAGAACTGGACACAGGATTTGAGGTGTGGCCTCACACACTGGGCAGCTTTCCAGCCACTCTTCTCCAAGCCTGTAGTGCTGCATAGGAATGTGACCCAAGCACAAGACCTGGCCCTTCACCTTACTGAACCTCATACAATTGGCCTCAGCTCATTGATCCAGCCTGTCTAGATCCCTCTATAGAGCTTTCCTACCTGCCAGCAGATCAACACTACTGCCCAATTTAGTGTCATCTGCACACCTACAGAGGGGGTACTTGATTTTTATTACAGTAGCCAGATTAAATTCTAGTTATGCTTGGCATTTCTGATTTTCTCAGGACTGCTTCCCAAGGGACTCTTTCAACCAGTCTTTCAGAGAGGCCTAAGTCTGCCTTCCAGAAGCTGAACAGCCCAAACCAATTGAACCCCCTCCTTATTTCTACTAGAAACAAAAATTCTATCATTTCATGATCACTGTGTCCAGCATGGCCTCCAACCATCCATTACATCACCCACCAGTCCTTCTCTATTCAAAACCAGCAGGTTAGCAGGTGCCATGGCTCTCTCGCCAGCTGTGTCAGGAAGTTACATTCCACACCCCAGGAATCTCTCAGACTGTTTCCTCTCCACTGTGTTGTATTTCCAGCAGAGTTCTGGTAAGTTGAAGTTCCCCACCACAACGAGAGCCAGCAATTGTGAGACTTCTCCAAGCTACTCATAGAATATTTAATCTACCTCCTCACTCTGATTGGATGGTCTATAACAGACTCCCACCAAAATATCTGCCTTGTTGGTCTTCCTTCTGATTCTTTGCCCATAGACATTCAACCGCCATTAAGCTCTAGACAATCAAAACACTCCCTAACATACAGGGCTACTCCACCACCTCCCCTTCCTGGTCTAGTCTCCTGAAGCATTTCTGAAACTGCAGCACTCCAGTTGTGCAAGTTATCCCACCATGTTTCCATGGTAGCAACTCTGTCACTTTTCGTTGTGTGCAATGACTTCCAGCTGCTGTTTGTTGCCCTGTGTACACTGGTGTTGATGCATTTCAGCTGGGCTATTGATTCCACCACCTTTTTGGTGGGAAAACCCCTAATTCCTACATGACCTTACTCAGGTGCTTCCCTGGTTTCTAATACTACAATAACCATTGTGTCTTTGCTGTGCGTGTATCTCTATCCCTTACATCCACTGAGAGGTCAGACCAAAGAACTTCACTAGCACACCATCCCTCAAACATTGGTGAGCTCACCCCAGGCTTATCTCTTGTGAGCCTGGTTTTATCCTTTCCCCCCTTCAAATCTAGTTCAAAGCTCTTTCAGTGAGCCCTGCTAACTCCTGAATGAGAAGCATTGTTTAATATATTTAATTTCTCTCTCTTTTGTTAGCAGAGCAGAGTCAGGGGGATGGCTGCTTTGTCTGACCTCCCCTCCATGGGAATAGTAACTATAATGGGTTTAATTAACTATGTGGTGTTGACGTAATTAGTTATCCCAGTCATTATATTTCTTTAATAAAAGCACTTCATTTGGGATGCATTTCTCTTCTGCATATGCAGAACCCTACACCTATATTTCATAACTGTCTAGACATCAGAACTGTGTGCATATTTTAGCATCAGCCCTTGAGAGAGAGGTTATCTTGCCTGGCTTAAGATAATTGGGAAGAAATTATTTTGCCCCCTGGTTTCAGACTCAGTTGCCTACTGAGAGTAATGGAGGTGGGGGGAGGACAGTAGCTTAGTTGGGGGAAACCAAAATGGGGAGAAGGGAAGGACTGGGTTTGGAAACTGCTTGCCTAGGCATTGGCTCTTTCTGACTTTTTGAGCCTAGAGTCAGTAACACTATAGAGAATGGAGAAAATGTAACGTGGGTGAAGTAAATGCTGTATATCTGGGTTTTTAAACATGTATTTATGTACACAGAACTATTACTGTAGGTGTTTATGACATAAACCTACGTCCAATGTATTATATTTACATACACCAAGCCTCAGTAACTCTGTTACTTTTATCTTACTGCCAAATCAACAGTAAGGAATGAATTTTATTTTTCAGTTTGGTTTTACCTTTTGTTGGTTTTTTTCTGTTTTCCTGGGAAGGCGCTGCTCATTGTGTTTCATCCCTCTGGCTAATCTTGAAGAGCAAGCTACAAGGAGGAGAGATTACCATATGAAAATGTCATTTTATATCATGTGAATACTGAGAGGAAAAAAAAACAACCCAAAGGTAAAAGGTCTAAAGGAGGAGATTAACACACTGTTCATGAATCAATCTACCATGAAACACTATGAGTGAACTTCTTTAGCTTACATCGTAGTTCATAGCTGGGAGGAGGGATTCCTATCTGATAAAATATACTAAAAAATTAATGCATTCTGTGCACAGCCTACTTCATAGGTAGGAGGTGTTATTCCTGTTGCTGTTTTATCTAACATTTTAAAAGTTTTTTCCTCTCTGCTCTTCTTCATCTCTTTGGTTTACAGAACAATGCTGCAATCCCCTCAGTCTTTCTTTTTTTCCCTGTTGAGAGAAACAGACCAAAATCACTGCAGGCATTTGAATGCTTCATGCAGCTCAGGAGTGAACTCTGTGGGTCATTGTAACAGGCAAATACATAAACAAGTTCCCAAGAAATGGGTAAAGCCAAGTAAATGGGGAAGAACTTGTGAGACCTGCAGATACAGCTTATTCTCTAATCATAAGGAATCCTCCACTGAAGCCTCCATCCCTCATTAAACCAATAAAATCATGTGTCCTTTATTTTAATCCTGTATCCAAGAAGCAAGGATAGAGAACGAGGCTTTTCATTTCATTGTTTCTAAAAAAAAAATCACTGAGATTATATTGACAAAGGTTGATTCTTTTACCTTGGTGTTTCAGAAAATGTCAGTATGGAGGCAGGTGCTGGGCATTCAGCCACTTTTTTCAAAAGCAAAAAAAGGAGATCTGTGACAGCCTCATTGCAAATACTGTAGCTTTCTGAGACATTTTGTTTGGTTTGATGTTGTGCTGCAATGACGAGAGAGGAAGGATCTGTTATGTACAGCTGCATGAATCTCTGGATTGAAGTTTTTACAGCCTTAGATCCTCTTTTATACTGTAAAGGGGAGATGAAAGCGAATAACTCACATGCCATGAAACAGGTACTATGGGATTCTGAAAGGCTTAGCATTCCTGGTAAGTATTTGATCAAAATTCAGACGAGGGAACTTTGCACTGTCATTTTGTGGAGTGACAAACATGGTAAAAATACCTCCAAAATTTTCATTATTTTGTCAGTTCCAACTTGATTGAATTAGCGAAGAATGAGTCACAGTTAAAAAAAGAGCCATTCTCCCCTGAAATGTATTAAAGTTTGGGTGGTAAAGAAACACATGTTTATTTCCTAAATGAAATGCAGGCAGAATATGTATCAAGCCATGGAAACAGTAGTGCTAGTTTCCTATGCAAGGCATGTTCAAAAATTACCTTTTACTGAGATCATAAAATGGCTCCAAATCTCACAGTAAATGGGGTTTCTGTTCACCACCGTTATTTATCCACTGTCGGATCTTGTATATCTTACATGAAAAAATGCTTGGGTAAAAATGGTGAATACTGTAAATACAGGCTGGTTGTTTACCAAATATTGTTCATCTTCAGGGAGAGTTCTTTTGTTCTGAAAAGTGTTCTGTATGTATTTCCCTTTTGAAAGATGCCACTAACACTATGTCTCTGGTCAGTTTAGGTAGGGCTTAACCAGTGTGTATTTTAGTCACAAAATTGATATAATGTTTGCTTTTGCTTGTGGTAACTTCGAACACCATGGTTACTGACCTAGTCTGTTGATTACTTAATTTTTAAGAATGTTACATGATGATAGATTATAAAAGAAGTTAACAACCTTCATCTAATGAATTTCTGTTTCTTGGATATTGCTGGTTAACAATAATGAAAGCAAAACCAAAAAAATTGGCAGTAAGAGTCCCTTAGAATAATGTGGATCATTCTCACCTTCAAATAACATATACCACCCATAGCCTTTCACTTGATCAAGGATTAATTATAATTTCAATCAATAAGACCCCAGCAGAAATCCTTAAAATGTTCTAGATGCACCAGGATCACAATTGCAGACCTCTTAGGCCCTTAAATAAACAAAAGTAATGTGAGACAGCAGAGTGCTTTGCCCACAGACTACCCTTAACCAGTAATTTTCTTCCAAGAAGTCACTTAAAAAAAAGTAATTATAATACATTAGTTAAGTTAGCACACAGCTCATGCAGTCAAAACTTAATGATTGCTGTAGCAGTAATATGTAAAGCAAAAGTGCAGTTGTTTTATCAGTTGTAGAAGCAGCGAAGGCCCACAAAGATGACTAATGGACTGGAGCATCTGTTGTATGAAGAGTGTCTGAGAGAGCTGGGACTGTTGAGCCTGTTCAGCTCCTTCCTCAGGAGAAGAGAAGGCTGAAGGGGGTCTTACCAATGTATATAAATACCTCATGGAAGGACTGAAGGTGCTCTTTTCAGTGATGATCTGGACTAGACACAATGTGTGCAACTTAAAGCATGGAATTCCATCCGAATCCAACAGAATACTCCTTTACTGTGATGGTGATCAAACACAAGAACAGGTTGTCCAGAGAGGTTGTGGAGTTTCCATCTGTGGAGATACTCAAGATTCAACTGGACATGGTCCTGGCAACCTGCTCCAACTGACCCTGCTTGAGAAGAGAGGTTAGACTAGTACAATCTCAGGAGGACCCTTCCAACCCACCCATATGATTTTGTCTTTATTGGAGGCTTCATGGTAACAAAGTATCACTCACAGTTAACATTTTGTTGGAAGTGCTGGGTCATTCCAGTCTGGAATTCCCTTCTGGAATAGTCATAAACAAGTCTGCACAGGGGGCAGACTAGCCTGGCAATCAAAATGCACTTTGTAACTAGATGCAACTGTACCATTAAGGCAGTACAAGGGAACTTCCATATGGATTCAGAGGGAAATCACGTGCTTTGCATAGGCTGTTTTCTGAACTGCCATGAGGCTGAAATTGCAGTCAGGGCACTCACAGAAGGCTCAGAAAAGGTGCCAGCTTAGCACTTCTGCCCAAACTAACTTTGTGCAAACAAATGAAATCCTTCCATGCTTTGGCTTCCTACCTGAGGGTAGCTCGTTAGTAGAATCTAATCATTTTTCCTTTTCTATCTTGTGTGTAGGTCCAGTTGTAATAAACCAAACCTATTCTCATTGTATGAAGTTGGTGCAGCTGAATTATACATGAACACAGAACATATAAAGACGTAATGACGATGAAAGAAAATTAAGATTCAGTCCATCGGGAGGAATAACATGTTTGTAGCATGTTTACCTATAGCATTTTCAAAGTAGGACTTCAAGTGCTGAACTTTAAAAAAAAATCTTGAGCTGCAGCAGGTGCTATGCAAAATTGTTAGGCAAACTAGACCAAAATAATACCATCTAAAGATATCTGTCTCTATTTTGCGGACCCTAACGTATTTCTAGATGACTCTTCAAGCAGTCTTTAAATCAATGTAACATGTACTCAGGAATATTTGCTTCTGCTTCTGTTAAACCCATTTAGCACATTAGGCCTCAAAGTAAGTCACTAGCCATCTTCCTGTTCTGTTGGCTCCTTTTTGAGTATATTAGGGATAGCTGGAAAAGCTCTGGCTGAATAATCAGAGAATGCCAGATTTATATAAATCCAACTACTTCCCACAACTCAATCTTTTTTTGAAAATTTTCAAAATTCTATTTTGAAGAAAAAAGGAACAGCAAAGTTGGAACAGACTCAAAATGCCTTTTTTTCCAGAGTGTCAAAATGATGTCTAATGGTTCACTTTCAAATACTTAACATAGGCATTATATATATTATTAAACCAAATTGAAATTATTAAATTAAACCAGTAGCCTAAATTCTGATTTTCAGTAGTTTAAGTTCTGACTTGTTGACGATGCCGCCCTCGTTGCTCACACAGAAGCAACTCTGAGTGCTGAACATCCTGCTTTGCAGAGGCTGCTGACCTTTTTGGGCTGGAAGTCAGCTTGAAGAAGACAGAAGTTCTTTACCAACCTGCACCTCAGGAAGTCTTCCTTCATCCCCACATCACCATAGGCAAATCATAGCCTTGGATGGTAAGATTGACAAAGAAATAGACAACAAGTTAGCAAAGGCATACAGAGCCTTTAGACAACTCCATAAAAGAGTTTGGTGCAATAAACATTTGAAGAAAAGTACAAAGATTAGTGTCTACAGAGCCATTGTACTGTCTACTCTTTTATATGGGTCTGAATCATGGGTCATCTACCGCCATCACCTGCAACTCCTTGAACGCTTCCATCAGCGATGCCTCCGTGCAATCTTAAACATCCACTGGACTGACTTCGTGACTAATTTTACTGTCCTTGAAAAGAAAGGGTCACCAGTATTGAGGCCATGCTGCTGAGGACGCAGCTGCGATGGGCAGGGCACGTCTCCAGGATGGAGGATCACCGCCTCCCTAAGATTGTGCTCTATGGTGAACTCGCCACCGGCTGCCGCAACAGAGGAGCCCCAAAGAGGAGATACAAAGATTCCCTGAAACAACATCTCAGTGTTGGTCATATTGACTGCCATCAGTGGTCCACTCTGGCCTCCAGTCGAGAGACACGGAGACACACCATCTCTAACGCTGCTGCCTCCTTTGGGAATGCACGTAGAATCAGGCTTGAAGAGAAAAGACAATGCAGAACGAACCGTGTCTTGTCACTACCACCTAAGGAGACTTTTCCACTGTGCTTTTTGTAACCGGACTTGCCTGTCTCGCGTCGGCCTTTTTAGCCACCAGCGCGCTTGCAGCAAGCGTGGGTAGAGCCCTTCCCATATCTTCGTTCATGAAGCCTAGCCATGATGATGATGATGAAAGAATATTTAGATAATCCTAGTGAAAACATTTTCTGAATGCATTGAAACAAATACAAAATTCTCTAAGGGCCAAGTCCCCAGCTTCAGAAAGCTCACAGAATGCTTCCTACATGCATGCATCAAATGCCTTGGCAAATCATTTTAATAATGCCTTTTTTCTGATGCTAAGCTGCATGGCTATGGAAGATATAGAGGACTCTGATGCATTTTAGATTGTACAATAGTGTGAAAGATGCTATGAAATCCAGTCTAAAGCATAACTGAAATACTGTGCCAGACTCTACCTATTGGTAGTCATAGATTTGAGTCAGTTACTATAATCTATATTCCATTAAAGATTATGGGAGGAAAATATTGTAAAAGTTAATACTGCTTAAATGATGTAATTACAGGCTTCATTCATGCAATTCCTTTACTAGCATAACTATCAGTGATGTGAAAGTCAGACCTGCAGAAGTATAGAGGTGGGAAACCATATTATTATCACTCTCGTTACTTTTATATTTTTTGTTAAGAATCGTGAGAACACATTCCATTCTGGAGAATTTCAAGAGCTGTTATACAATTTAAATTGTATTTTCTGATTCAATCTAGTTAAGCCATGAATTTATATATTTATTCACATTAGTAGCATAGAAATAAACCTGTGTCTCTGTTTCCTCTCTTTAGCCCTGCAGAGCCAATACAACTATTACTTAAAGACCTGAACTTTTCCTGTTCGGTTTGTGAACAGAATAGCTAACATGGATTTATTTTGGCTTTAGGCCCTGCCAAGAAAGGCAATAGTCTTGCACAGAGAGACCAACATTTGGCTGCAAAATCTTACAGTGGACTACGAGGCAAGAGTCCCAGAAGACACACGTGGGAGTTGGAACCAAGGCTACATTTGCAAAGCTGTCCATTTAAAAATGTCCTTTTGCATCAGGAGAACAAATGCGATTTGGAAGTTTGCAGGCTTTGATGACACAGCACCTGATTACATAGAGTCATATGGCTAGAACAGTATGTACAGATTTGAAGAATATACTTTATTTTTTGGAAACTATGTTAGAATCACCTGGGAAAAACACTGATCTGTACTGTGCAGCTGTGACAGAAGTACTGGAAAGTTCAAGACAAACCCTTCTTTTCTGTTTTCTAAACTAGCACTGGAACTTCACTCAAATTTGTCCTGTATCTTCATTGTGAGTGAGAAGTAGTAAAAGGAATCTTCTGATGTGCACTGCTTGGTCTGCAGAAATCCCCAATTATGCATTTTAATACAGGTTAATTAATAGCCAAAATAATGTTTTACAAAGCAAACACTATTTGATGAGCTTTACAGTTTGTCAAATCTTGTCAAGAATGATTTGTCAAATACTTTAAGGCACAAACCTAAACAAATAATCAAGTAAATCATAGGAATATTATCCAATGAACTCTGCCTTTACGAATTAATGTCATTCTGTTATGCTTCAAAAAAGCCAAGCCTCATAACCTATTTAGAGAGAGCTGAAGTGAGAAGAGTTTTGTGAGAACACAAAATTGTGATCTGCCCAGTTTGAGGGTACATCACAACTGGGCACATTTTTAATAGAAGAACAATGATCCTGTAGCAATACAGTGTAATGCAAGACTGTCTGGAGCCATCAATACAGTAAAAAGAAAATAAATTCCTCAATAGGCTGGGAAATGATGATGCACACTGAGTGGTGAAGAGAAAAAAAAATTAACTTTGAAGACCTTTCTCTGTATTGTCATTGACTGCGTGAACATCTCTCAACTACTTTTAATATGCTCTCGATGTTAAGTTGCACTGAAGAACATTAGGAATGCAAAGCAGTGCAGTTGTAGCCAGTAGCTAGTTCAAATCTGCTGTATTAAGCAGGAAAGACATATAAACAAATATTCAGAGAAGTCATACTCACAGAACTAAAAGATAAAGTTTCTAGTCAGATTGCAGGCCTCTGAATTGTACCTCTTACACCTGTACTGAGTCTATAAAGCTCAGCATTATCTTTCTCTGACTCTAGCAGTTGGCCAGAAATCCAGATTCTGTTGAGTGGTCAGAAGGAAAGAGAAGTTGATGCTGAAATCCTATTTATTAAAAAAAAAGTACAAAGGCTTCTTTTTTTTATGTACAACAGATATCAAATTATGAGAGATGCTATCTTTCCTTGAAGTTCTGAGCTCTTTTCTAATCAGCACTTATCCCATACAACTCTCTCTTGGCTTGGCAGTGGGCTGTGTTCCCAGTTTGTGTTCTGGCTTTGTCTGCTGCTTTCTTAGTCTGTTTTTTTTCTGCCTCCATTTCAAAGGCACATACTAATTCACAGATGTCTTTAAGCAACAGTTACACCAAGCTATCTAGGAAAGGGTTATCTAATTTATTCTGATAATTTATCTTCTCTTTTTGGAGTTTGTATCTTCCAAAAAGATACCTACATATTTCAGAAAGGTATCTTGATATGAAGACATCAAGAGATTGAGTCCTTCTCTTCCTTTGGCAGAGTGTTCACTTTCACTAGCAAATCTCTGTTCTTGATTCCTCACCTGTATTTTCTTGAGAACAGTTTTTAGCTTCTGAAGTTTTTGTTTTTTGTTTACTAGATTTAAAGGCCTAAAGTAACTGGTGAGTCTGCATTATGAACATACTTAGGCACTATAATTAATTAATCCCTTGGCATGTTTTCTGATGATCTAAATAGAATGAGCTCTTTAACTCCCACTGTAAAGCATTTCCCTCAATATCCAGATAATTTCTATGACTCTTTCTTATACCTTTACCAGTTCATCAATGCTGTAAAACGTGGGCATCAGAATTTAAAAGTAAGTAATATTTCAATCACTATCTGTAGTGGTGGATGCCAGGGACACACTAAAGCCAATCTCTCACTCCCCTCTGCAAACAGGCAGAGGAGAGAAAATGTAATGAGGGGTTTTGTGAGTCAAGATAAGGACCATAAGAGATTTCTTACTGGATCTCTGCACCCCTGTGGTCCTCCATGCTCTGCAGGGGCACAGCTGCTCCACCATGGTCTTCACCATGGGCTGCAGGGGAACCTCAGCTCCGGCACCTGGAGCACCTCATCGCCCGCCTTCTCCACTGACCTTGATGTCTGCTTTGTTGTTCCTATGTTCTCTGGTGGCCATCTTCATCTATCACTACCTCTTTTTTCTTCCTTCTTAAGTATGTTATCAGAGAGGTGTTACTGACACTCCTGATTGGCCTGGCCTTGGCCAGTGGCAGGTCTACCCTGGAGCCAGTTGGCATTGGCTCTGCCAGACCATGGAGAAAGCTTCCAGCAGCTTCTTGAAGAAGCCTCCCCTATAGCCCCCCACTGCTACCAAAGCATGGCCAAAGAAAATCCACTACAGTATCCTATATTGAACTTAACTACTTTGCTCTGCTTTTCTGCATTACTCTTCTGGTTATTCATACAACAGCTGAATTAACTGCTTTGCTGAAGCTCTGGAATTCGTGTTGAGTTGCTTATCCAGTGTAGGCCTTACAGTCTTTTGGAAGGTCTCTGCTTTTAGTTCTAAATCTTGAATAGGTTGGGAGAAAATAGAACAGTCTCTTAGGTTGTTAAATTAGGAGTGGTCACTGGTGTTGCAAACGAGCAAGTGCACAACTTTGAGTTTATCAATAACTGTTTGCAATGAACAGATGTGCATTCAAATAGCTGTGGTCTGTGTTGCATGTAAAGCTGGAAAGTTTAGATGACCTACGGGTCTTGACATGTTCACAACCTGTGGTTGTGAGTTGTGGTCCAATCAAAATCTTATTCCATTGCAAAGGCTTTAAAGAAACCATACTGAATAATCAGCCTGCTCAATCACTGACTAGAGAAATTTCTTGACTGAAGGGTCATGACCTAATTTGCATTATTTTTGAAGTTAGATTAAGAGAAAAGTGGACACATCTTTCAGTACCTCCAATGAAAACATATACCACTACATAACGAAGTGGCCAAAGGATAATATAAACTGGATCACATTTTAATGTGGGTTGTTGTAGCACAAAAAATCTGGTTTGTTCCTTTTAAATATATACTGAATATCTGGAAAAGTCATGTGGCAGAAGGCGTGACCTAAATGTAAGTTAAAAAGTTGGGGGGAAAGGCATGGTCCCAAAGTTTGTGTCACAGACTCCATTGTGCTAAATGGGAAAACAAAGTCCCCTGTTTTCTCCTCTGCTCTGGAAATATAAGCCTATACATTTAATATAATTTTCACTGAGTTCTTTCCCTTACTTATCTATATGAGTTTTTAGTGGGTTTGCTCTTTGTGTATGGACTATCTCATGCAAAATCATACTAGGTAAAAAAAAAATAACCTATACAAGGATTTGATGTCAAGATGAGATCATTTGGGTAACTTCTATTTTGTCACGTTCTTCTATATGTGCTCCAGGATACATAATGGGTCGTCTCCATAGAACTTTAGACTAACTCCATTATATTAATTTGAATAGGAAATCGTCATAAGGACTGCAATTACCATTCAACTGTAGTCATATTTAAATGGAAGTAATAATTCTGTTGCTGACTGTATGATGAAATACATGCAGAACCTTTTTTTTCACAGGGAAAGATCAGAGATACAGATAAAGTTAAGTGAAAGTAAAGCTAAAAATGAAGCTAAGTATATGGCCCTTCATCTGAAAGCTGCTTTATCCACCTTCTCAATCCCCATTTTATTTCTGACCATGCCTCTCTGAAATCCATGGCTTTGACAGAATTGAAGGGATCCAGGTTAGATTCAGTTTGAGGTATGTGTTTGGCTAGTCTTTTTTTTTAAAAAAGAGTTGGTCCTTGATGTAGTGCATTTTTATAAAATGTACTTTGGAAAACAAAATGATTTACAATAATTTGAAATGGAGCTTCATGAGATTTACAGACTGTATACAGTGATTGGTATTTCAGCTTATTTAAAAAGGATTCTGTGGGCCTTGCCAGGATCATATATTTTGAAAAATCCATATCAAAGTACTATTATTAAAGAACATTAAAATTTAGAATTAGAAATAAATTTCCACTCTGATATTCTAATAGGCAAATTATATTTTGGCCACAGCAATATCAGAATCAGGGCTGGAAAGAATAGGATACATCATATTAGTTTCAAATATGTAATAGATAAAAAACCTTCCTGGATGTATTTTGTATAGGGGTGAAATTTTTTTGTCATATAATACAGATATGGTTGACAAACTATTCACATGTTTTGCTAATTTTGAAAAGTTACTTTGACTGAAAAAAGTATAAAAGTGAAAAAGCATTAAAATTGGAGAATTTTTACTTCTGAAACATGGTCTGACCCTAGTTTCCTGCAGTGGGCATGATCCTGACCCCCACACAGATGTCCATTTCCCAGCTCAACTTCATCTCATCATGTACCCAAGGAGATGCCTGGTGCAAGGGGCTGAGGCTGCCCTAGTGCACCCCAGCTGTCCTTCACCTGACAGGGATACTGGAACAGGCCTTGACTGTCAGGCCCTGCCCTATGCCCACCCATGGGCTGGAGAGCAAAGGTGGCAGGAATCCTTAAGGAACAAGTTGCTTCTGACCAAGCTCAGCCATAGAGAGGAAGTGTACTAGAGGTGGGAGCAAGGGCTGGTTACCCTGGAGAAGTATTATAGGCATTCTCCAAACATGCAGAGATGGGGTTAGGAAAGCCAAAGCCCATCTGAAGCTGGATTGGACAAGCAATGTGAAGTGCCACAAGAAAAGGCAGAAGTAAAGCAACAGGTCTCTACTGGAAAGGCTGGTTTTCCAAAGTTCCAAGTCTAAGTGGTACCCAATGACAGGGCAGGCAATGAGCATGAACTGAAAATATAGGAAATTCCAATGAAATATAAGAATTTTTTTTTTTACTGTGAGGGTGGTCAAACACTGGAAGAAACCCAGGAAAAGAGGCTATCTTTTGAGAGAGCCAAAATCCAGCTTGACGTGGTTTTGAGCAACCTGTTTTGTTGACCCTGCTCGGAGCAGGCGGCATAGAATAGGTGCTCGGAACTCCTGAAAATTAGGCCTTTAGAAGCCTATACTGGCATGTGTTTACTTCCTAAAGTCAAAAAAGAAAGGTAAACAATTTAGACTCCATACTATGAATTAACTTTCTTAATTATCTGACTGATGTTAATCCAAGACAGAAAGAAAGTTAATTGATTGAAAAATTTACCCTGAAACTGATTTTTTGAGCTGATGTCAAGGTCTTAGAACTGGATCAGAGGTGGTCTGAGTCATCTCTTCTGGAACTTTACTTACTAGGACACAGCTAGTAAAAGAGCTGTGATACCACCAGAACTGCAATTTTACATGCTGCTAAATTTAATTCGTAGAATAATGGAATATTCTGAATTGGAAGGGACCCACAAGGATCATAGAATTTCAACTCCTGGCCATGCTCAGGACCATCCCAAGAATCACATTATGTGCCCGAGAGCATTGTCCAAATGCTCTTGAACTCTGGCAGCCTTGATGCTCTGACCACTTCCCTGAGGAGCCTGTTCCAGTGTCCAGCCCCCCTGAGTGAAGAACTACTTCCTAATATCTCACCCAACCCTCCCCTAACACAGCTTCAGGGCATTCCCATGGGTCTTGTCTCTGAGAAGAGATCAGTGGCTGCCCCTCCTCTTCCCCTCATGAGGAAGTTGTCTCCTGTCAGTCTCCTTTTCTCCAGGCTGAACGGACCAAGTGACCTCAGCCGCTCCTCATATGGCTTCCCCTCAAGGCCCTTCTCTGGATGCTCTGTAATAGCTTTATATCTTTCCTATATTGTGGCATCCAAAATGGCACATGGGACTTGATATAAGGCTGCACCAGCTCATAGTAGAGCAGGACAATCACTTCACTTGACCAGGCCTGAGGATATGGTTGGCATTCATTCATATCTACTACAATGGATGGTTTATCTTATCTCCTTTTACATTTCAAAAAACTGCCTAAAATGACATTTGTTCTAGAACATGAAAATGGACTCCATTTCCTTTAGTAGAACAACAGATAATTCTTTTTATTGCCAAGTTTTGCCAGTAAAACATTGCTCTGACTGAGTACATGACTTTAACTAGACTAATGTTAATAGATGGCTTTATAAGGAGGGCTACTTGTTGTTTTTTTAACAGAAAAAAATAAAACTACAGTAATGTTTCTTATAATATACTTTAAACTATACAATGTCTTATGAGACAGGTAAAATAGAGTCTAATGCATCTTTCTAGATTACACTGTAACAAAATTTCCCCTGGCTGGCAAACACTCAAACAGAAATATTTGAAGTTATTTCCAGACTGCTAAAAACATGCTATTCCTTAAAATGATATGGTATAGGTTTATGATACCTTAAGATAGGCAATTTGTAGGCAAGATGCTATCAAGGTTCATGAATCAAGGATACATTATTGCAAGCAGTTGTGAAAATTTAAGCTGTAGAAGTTCCAGTGAGATATCTGTTGCAGAAGTGCCACCCTATGTTGTTTTTAAAAAAGAATGAACCTTATGCAAAACGCCAGATGTCTGATAGGTGTACATAGAATAGGGAAATCTTATGAAAACAATGTTACCATTTAGGAAGTATGCCAACTGCCAACTTTTTTTTTTGCTGCCAGTTCTTAGCTTTTGATTTTAGATAGTGACTCATATGCATTGTTCTTCTCTAGGACTGGATAATTGTTTGAAGCATACCAAAATATACTAGTATTATCTACTGTATAATTCCTACACAGATATAGTCAAATGGACCTGGCAATAAAAAAAGATTCTATATTTTTAATAATTGGGTTTTTTTCTCTTAGAAAAAAAATGCAAGTATTTTTCACAAAGATGAAAAATTGCTTAAATTTATGGTGTACACATTGGAGTTATTTTTATTTGAAGAACTCTCTTGCTGTGGCTACCAGAGTAACTGAAGTGCATGTCTTCACTGCAACACATACTATGCATTCCTTTCTTGGAAAGTTAACAGTGAATGACATTATCTGTGACTCTCCAAAACATGTTTATTCCAAAAGAATTTTGTTTTCATAAGTGAATAGTTAGCTTGTGCCATGCTCAAGGGACAAATGTTTCAACATGCTTGCATGGAACTACAAGAGTGTGAGAAATACTTCTTGGGGTCATGGGTCTTTATTAAAAGAGTGATGTTGTGTTGGAATAAACAGATACAATGATAGAGATTAAAATAATTCTTTTTATTCAAATTATAATTCTTTTTTTTCAGAAGCAGTACTAGCTGTCTTACAGTGTGCCAAGGACTCCAAGGGAAAACCCACTATAAAGAGCCTATAGTGTAAGTAAGTGAAATCAAATCACTAGAAAGAAATGGAAGAGACTAAAGAAGCAGTAAGGCAGATCTATACAATAGACAATGGCTTCATCATATCACCACCTAAACCATTGACAATCTTTTCTGCAAACTGATTGGCAAAGAAATTCCTAAAACAGAATTAAAAATGTATAATGAAATGTATTTGTTAACTAGAAATTTCTCACAGACAGAAAAAAATCGTGGGAGAAGACATGAAGATTGTAATGAATAAGGGCAGTATTGGTGGTATGAGAAGGAATGAAAGACATTAATATAGCAATATTGTCTTCAGGCAGTGTTATACCATCTAAAATCCTATACTGCTTTCAATAAAGGAATGTTGTCATGCAATCTCATGCACTTGCTTTATTTGTGTAAGCAGATTATCTGCAGTGTAAGACTGACCCTGGTGATGCTATGCAGCTAGAATCTGCAAAATTTAAATATACCCTGCAAATGAAGACCTAAGGAGTGGTCTGATTGGTAGCTATCTTACATGGGCAAAATGGTGGTCTAGTATGCATGAAGGAAACTGTGCTTGAGTGAACAGAGAATCAATCTGGGACTTCTGTTTGATCTAAAGAAGATGGATGTATAGCAAAAAGACAGCTTTTAAAGGTGACTGCTCAGAGATAGCAACTGAATGAATGTTTGCTTAAGCAATTACCCAGGCTATAGGTGTTAGCTGAGTTAATGTTTGTAGACAAGATTACCCAGAAATATGGTAGGCATTGTAGGATGGCCATTTTTAAGTTTAGCAATTTAATTTAAAAAAAGGCAAAGTGCAAAGTTTTGTAGAGGAAAATATTCTTCAGTGTCAAGAATTCATCACTGGTAAAATTGACAGGAGTTTTGACTTGTGAAAACAGAATTTCAGTTGACTTACCAGGATTTTGTTTGGAGAATGTCTGGCAAGAAATATATTTCTTTGCTATTACTTCTGAGTGGAAAAAATAGGGTGAAGATATCAGTGAAGCAAAAATGTGGGATTCTGTGGACCTTCTGGCAGCAAAAAATTGTTTCCAGTCCATGCATGGAAAATAAAGAAGAAGATTGTTGGACAAGGAAGAGATTATTACAGATTTACTGAGTGTGATTTCCACTATATGGATTCGGTGTTGGATGTCAGTGCTAGGAAAAGTCACCTCTTCTGGACAAAATCAGTAGGACTCTGTAAGACAATACAGACCAAATGTCTCTGCTTCATTCCCCTTGAGGATTGCTTTCAGCTTCCCCTTAAAAAACTGAGTATGGCTCCTCAGAATTGTACTTGGGTGGGTGACTTCATGCCTGTGTAAAGCTGTTAGAAAGAAACTTATGCCAACCTTTATTTAGTCTCATCCAGCAAAGACAATAGCAGTGTTTAGATATAAAGAGGGCAGGACCCTTTTGCTGTGTTCTACCTGATCGTTCCTAACCAGAGTATGTGTAGGAGCTTTTCTTGAGCCCACACAGATTGTTGGTAGCTCTGCTGAACTTCAGAGCAGAGCTGGAACTGAGTTTCATTGCTTCTCTCCTGTTCATTTCCCTGCACAGAAATAGGAATGGAATAAAAAAGATTGATACACAGAAGTACCACCACTTTCTAAAATATGTAATTTTCTTGCATTGGTGGCTTTTTCCATTCTACTTGAGTATTATTTAATTTTAGCTAATTCTTGGTGTTTTCGAAATTTTGTAACATTGTACAGCAGATGTGATGGGAAAAGACATTCATATCATATGCTCAGTAAATACTGGAGAAATCTTATGTGCTCTCTTTTGTGTTCACTAGAACTCATGCAAATTTGTCCTAACTCAGCTATTGCTAGCAAACTTCCTTGCTGGAAAATCGTAATTATATGAGCTGCTCGTGGTACAATCGTAAGAAAACTGTTTGTGTGTGAACCAGCTGAGCATGCTCACAGAGGGAAAGATTCAGCCCAACAATGCTATGCATTTAATAGCTTTATCCATTCAGCTTTATAGCTTGCCATTGGGTGCAGATGTTTTATGACTTGTAACAGTTTAATGTGTCCTGGTGGATTACCCTCCAAGTTTCTCTTCATCAAAGCACTTGCTCCAGGTAACTGGAATGTCAGATTTAAATGAAGTGCAATGTGAGAATGGGGATTGTCAGATTTTAAACTAAGCATTCAGTGATGCTAACTAAAGATTTGAGCATGGTATGACATTTCCATGGCCCATCTCACAGGATCTGTACATCTCTCCTTCTTACAGTGTGCAAATTACTGTAGAGTAAGTGGTAAAACAGTCATATGCTACATTCCAGGACAGCACAAAGCCAAGCTAAAAAATATCTGAAAAGAGATAATGTATCACTTGAATTCAAAGTCAGACAAAAGATGTAACAGACAGGTCAGCACCATTTCATTCCCCAAAGATAACCAGTCTTTCTATGGGTACATTGCTCACTAGCAGATTGGTGAGTCTTTGCCTCACTCCTCCTTCGCTCCCCCTCTTGTCATCCACAAGTCTCTTGGGTCCATGAATATGCCCAACCCTGTTTCCCTTCTCTTTCCAGATGCTTTTTTCCATCTTGATCTACCAAATAGCATCCTCTTCCTTTCCATCTGACTCCATCCCCTTCATTGCACATCCCCTCTTGCTCTGTTTTAGTTCTGGCGAAACAACTGAACCCCTGGGAACCCTTTTGCTGCTACGCAGGACTGAATGGTTAGGGGATCCATGCCGGTAGTCCCCAGGGTCTTCGAGTGCCTTCTCTTTCTCCTTCTGCAGAAATGTACTGAAGCAATAAATCTAGTGCAATGATGGAGAAAAACTAAGGCATGGGATCTCTGGAGAGAGGGAGAGGAAAAAAAAGCACTGTAACAGTGCAACAGTCGTTGTGCTACTTTTGCTTGCCTCGTGTCTTACTGTCATATAAAGCTTATGTACTGTGAGAGGGGAAAGGAAAACAAAAATCCTTTCTAACAGGGGATGAATTGCCATGAAAGTGCCACATGGCAGCAAAGCCCAAATTTCTCAACATCTGTAGAGCCAGCATTAAGTAGGTTATCTGATACTTAGAGAGTCACAAAGATGGCACTGTAAATGGTATCTTTCCCTGAGGCAGACGATGAAGCAAAGACAATCACGGGTGCCAAAAAGACAATGCATGTTATGCTGAAACAGAAAGAGTACAAACCTCCAAGACCTCAGTGTGTCTCAGAGAAGAGATCTTCAGGGTTTTTTGACAAGTTTTGCATATTTGACTATTATTAACACAACAAAAGGTTGCACGTGGTTATTGCTAAGGTGCCAACCTCCCCTGGCTCACTTTTTTTTTGTTTGTTATTCTAGGAGGAGTGAAAAAGAGCACATTTAGGCTGTGATGACTGGAGGGGGAGAGGAGGGATGTTTTCTGATTAAAAGTCAAGATAGCGAACCAGAAAACACTCATTCATTTAAAAGGAAACAAATTGCTTTCATTTTCAAAAATGGGGCTTTAGAAGTTCTCAAAATGTTACTCTATAAATACCGCTGAGAAAAGAATTTCTACCAATAGTATGCCTTGGTTTTTGCTGTCAGAATACCTGAAAGCAAAATTTCTCATCCTTCTGGCTATCACTTTTATTTGTATTTTGTAGATGGTGATAGAATCTTAGGATCCCAACTAGCATTATTGTCCTGCTGGGCTAAGTACTTTTTGGGCATGTAACTCATTGGCCTGTCGGTCTGAAAAAAACTCAGTAATATCTGAAAGTCTGTGAATTGTGTTGTGTTTCATTTGGGTCTGTCAACTGTTATTCTTCATATATTATGATAATTGTTTTTGTTATCCAGGATGGATGGAGATAACCCAAAACAATGTTATTCCTGTAATTGCAACAGGCAGCAAAATTAAGATCTGAGGGAATTTCAATGTATAACCGCCAATTCTGCTTCCCATGAGTATTTCATGCAGGTTGTGTTGAAAGTGGAGAAGGACGGACAGGCAGAATGTCACTTTATGTAAATCTGTTGAGAATACAGCTTGAGGATTCATAAAAAGGCTTTTTGTGCATTACTTATTCCTCCATAGTAAAATATATGATGCTCATCAACTATGGCAGGTAAATGTGCACCTGCAGAAAGGAATCTGGTGACAATATGATAAAGGTCTTACTTGGCCGAAGCACAAGTTACCACTAGACTTGGGTGCAAAAGTTGATCTCATGATGATGATGATTCACCTGGGGGAACTGTGGTGGTTTGTTATACGATTTATGGAAATTTTTAATTATTGCATAAATGCGAATATTTAGATAAAATGGTCACAGTAATTTGCCACAGTAGGAAAAAGCAATGGTAGAGGAAGGATTTTTTCCTTCTGACTTGTATATGCAACCATTGTCCAAGACACTCTGTATACCCTATGGAGAGATGCAGACATTTTAAGAAAGCGATTCATCTCAGTTTTAGACGTCTAAAATAAGGCAGATGGAAGAGTCTATCTCCACAGAAGAACTTGTAGTCTGAACTGCATTCTAAAAAGTAGACCCACTAGTTAAAGCAGTATGACCACCTTTAGGCACAGTTCATGTCTTAGCACCCTGCCACCAGTACAGTCAAACAAAAAGTGATAGTGCCTGTCTGTATAACAAATTCTTCTTCAGCTGCAGAAGTAGCTCATTTGATGAATCAGTCATAATCATGCTCAAAAGTGTAGTCAAATTTACACAACACAGAACACAGTATTCCAGTCTGTCAGGAATTAACCCCCATCATGCAGAAAAGTTTGTTTGCATTTGTGAAGTTTGTATTTAGTTAAGAACAATTCTGGCCTGGCTGTAAATTCAGGGTATTTTTTTTCCAAAAAATTAAGTTGAGATTTAGGATTTGATTTTTCATTTTCTGGGTGCTCAGTTCCTTGACTGAAGAGAAGGACACAGTGCCTTATGAGATCAATGCCTTGCACCATGTAGAAGGTCTGTATCTGAACTGCTGTGCTCCTTAGATGTATAACGTTTTGAAATGCCCCCTAAAACTATCACTTACCCTACACTACTTCTTCCAGATGCCAGACAGCAATGAGTCTAAGCTTGGCTGACTTGCCAAGCTCTATCTATAATTGATGGAGAGAAGCACTTCTGGTGGGAGATTCATCTGGTCTAGGGCGACTGTGAATCACATTTCCTATCTCTTGCTCCTGGTTATTTGTTGGCACCACTGCTGCACTTTGTAGCAACTTTTGGTTGCACTGATACTGCTGTTTATGGCTGTGGCATTCATCAAGTACCTTAAATTGTTTGTTTTGTTAAAAATACCCCAAAAATTTGTTTACAAAAAGCACTCCTCCCAGTTCTACAAGTTAAAAAGAAATCTGTTCTCTGCCTGTATGTTTTTGGGTGTGAGTGTAGAATTTTACCGAAATCAAGTATTCTTAAAACAGGAAAGGCAATCTATCCAGGGAACTAATTTAAATAAAAAATATGCTTTTATTGTGTCTTTGGTACTTTGGTCCAGGCATTAAAGAATGAAATAAAAGGATTCATGTTATACAAGATTTCCTTCTTTGTAGTTCTTTTTCTCAACTTTCCAGTTTTCCCCTGCCTGATTCAGCCTTCCTCAAGTCCAGAGATGCTGGAGGAGGGAGTATATACTAAATTCCTTTCAGCCTTGGTAAATATACTTTNTATTTGATGTCTGCTGTCTGTTATGGAAGAGAGGGACAATGCTTAGGGTTTTGTACTGAAAGGAGCTGACTTGACCCTCCTGTCTTCCTTCCTTGCCTAAAGGGCACTAAGTCTGCCCTCCTTCCCACCAGAAGGGAGTGGCTGATCCATGGCAGACAGACTACAGGAGTGACATTTTACTGCAGGTGAGGGACAAGCTTTAATTCACATTCTAAATGAAATTCTCTTTCAAAAGGATTCAGCCTTTTGAATTTTAATAATATATAGGTTTTTCTGTTGCTGGTCTTGATTTCACAACCTCTCCTTTCTCTGCAAAGTCAATGCTGTTCCACACAATTGCTTAGGATAAAAACCCCCAAAATAAAAATAAAAAAACCCCTAGCCCCTAAACCAAATAGATTTACAGTGAGGATCATGGATGCTGTTTATGGACATTTCAATCCATGTAATTGTAATCTGTCTTTGTTTTACATCTGCCTTAGAGGGAGTAAGATCTTCCCAAGTAACATTAGATGCTTTTTGAGGTGATCCTTGGTCACTGACAGAGCGAACTTAAGTTATTTCCTTTGTGCCAGGATGTGTGAAAGCAGACTGCCTTATTTTTTTAAAAATTTTTTTCTATCCCCCAAATGCATTCAGTATTAAAATCACCTACTGCAACCTCTTCTCCTGCTCTTTGGCAAGCACTTTGCTGCAAGGGTTTGATATTTGGAACTCAAGCTGTTGGTAACCAGCCACAGAAGTGGCTCTGTCTCTTCCTCCACTGGCCAAACATAAGTAACGTACAGGAGAGGGGCTTTGAGAATCCACTGAGGATTTGCTTTTCCCTGAAAGAGGTAGCAGATAAACAGGATTAGAGTATTTACACAGTTTTGAAATCTGGGTCGACTAGGTCTTGCCCAAGGCATCCTTCTTATTTAGCGGCAAGATTTGATTGACTGAGTGCAGTGTCAACATCTAGTTTTCTATCCTCTCCTCACACAAACTAATTGTCTGTATGCAGGCAGCTCCAAATGCAAAAAGTGTGGGCAGGTTTTTTACCTGGTTTCTGAATTGCCTTATCCCAAGGTTGTGGTGGATATTCACAGAATATTCTGTGTGAGAAGAGGCCGACCAAGATCACTGAGTGAATGGCCTGTATGGGGATTGAACCCACAAGCTTGGCATTAACACCATGCTCCAACCAAATGAGCCAACCCACTCCCTCAGCCAAGTGCCATCCTTGTACTGCATCATGCAGTATCAAGTGGTGTCCCAGCTCTCCTAAAGTTCAAGCCTTAGTTTTGCTATTGATCTTATCTAAGCATAGGTGGGAATTTAATTCAGCAGTAGATTTGCCTACATAAAGGATGTCGGGCTTGACTTAGCTAAGCAGTAACATGGTTGTGTAGAACTTCAGGGTGAGCACAGTGCCTACAGATGAATTTGTGTATGCAAAGTCACATATTGGGCTTAAAGCTGCTCATGAAGCTTCCGTGGATGGCAGCTCTTCCTCCTACCCTGTCTCCAGTGTCCTACTTGCTTTCCTTCCCCACCCTTAGCAGACACTCCTTGCACTGGTGCAGCTGCACTCAAACAGGCCTCCCAAATCATCTGATTAAACCCCTCCTTGTCTTCTTTCCAGGAAAACAAAACAAAACAAAAAACAGCCTTTCAAGGAAGATCCTTTCTGGAATGGAGCTTATGGTACAAAACAAATAAGGTGGGCACAAATGAAGGGGTTGTAGATGTTTTTGTATGGAAGCACATTACGTAGCTTGACTGTATGTTATACAGCATCTAAGAATCTAAGAATGTAGCCTAAGATTGTTATTTGATAATAAAAAATAAGTAATGGCAGTTCTGACCTCAGCAGTTATTTTGTCTCTCTGCTCTCTATTGTTCTACTGTTTGGTTTCTGTTTTGGGTGCTGTTTTTTTTTTCTGTTGGGTTTTGTTTGTTTGTTTTTTAATTGGATCAGTTTCCTAATTTTGTGCAACCCTGGAAATGGTTGCGATCACTGCTGCTTTTTGAACATTTGGTGTCATTGGCCACAGCCAATGTTACCTTGGATAAACAGTAGCGCAGTGTCTTCTCATCTGGTGACATTTCACAGATTATCTTAATTCTGGTTAGATACCCCTGTCTCTATGCTCTTTTCTATTGAAACTGTGCTATCAGCAAGTTAAAATAAAGATATCAGACTCAATTTTTTATGTTACTACCATCAGCTCAAGGAGAGCAGTATTTCTTAGCTCTTCTTGGCAATTTCTTTGAGCTAATACCCAGAAAACTAGAACTGGGCTGCAAGGAAGCAAGCAAGACACTTAGATTTGAATGACCTGGGTGGACTGGTCACGAGGGAAAAAGAATTAAAAAAACAAACTAGAGTTTATCACAAAAGATCTTTGCCTTACTGCAGCAGTAAAAGTGATATAGCAAAAACATATTGATTCTCTGGATGACTGATAAAACTACAGAACTGAAAGAATTCCTCACAGTAAATCTGACTTTAATTTTTCTATCTAGATACTTTGAATACTGCAGCCTTCATCTTCTTGTCAGCTGTCTGCAATGCTGCTTAAGATAATGATAGAATTGTTTACCCAGGATAGGATCCTGAATTGTCCTGCACCATCACAATTCCCAGTAGCTTCCTTGTGTGAAGAATGTTGAATCACATCTAGAATGATTATCTGAGAACTTGCCCATTGCACAACAATAGAAAGGCTCTTTATTGTTTCTCTTTTTTTGGCTGTTATTCTCAGCCTGGTGAAACTACTGCTGAATTTTCATTATACCAGCACACTTGCATGTACACATGACACATACACATGCACTTCAGGCTGCCTGGCAGTCTGAACTCATTGTATATTCATTATGTTTTCCTTGTGACAGAGTTCTCTTAACCAAGACAACTACGAAATATATTACACCAAAGGTAATATATGCTCTTGTGTTCATGTGTGTGTGTGTGTGTAAGGATACGTGCATACATATAAAATGAAAAATATTCAGTACTCTGAAGAGCTATCTACCATGTATCTCTGCCTGAATGGTATCATATCCCACACCCGTGCCTCCCCCTCTCTGCTGTACAGGATAATAATGTGGTGGAAACCTTGTGTCTGTGGGGGGAAGGGTTTAAAAGCATCGTACTGAGGCTGGGCATTCTGCCAGGGGGAAGGGACAGAAGTGAAGTGCGCCTGGAGGTTTTCTTTTTTTAGACAGTGATTACTGAAGGGGAAAGAAGGCTAGTCATCATAGGAGTACAAAAAGACAAAAAAAGTATTTATTGTGGTCTATTTGAAAATACTTAAGTCTCATTTTAAGCAAGAATTCCTCACGGAAGATAAAAAAAAGGCACAAAAGGATTGCGCTTGGAGAGTCCAGACTCACCAGCTGTTTCAAAATTAGTGATTAAAATGAATGATATCTCTATGTTCTCCCTTTTTCTCTCCTGAACATGCACAGATGTATTTGTACTCATAAAATGTGTGTCCTTAAGGTCCTAGGGACTTGAAGAAAAGGAGGGTGCAGAGGGGATGTCTTTGAAAGTGAGTGACTTATTTTTACTTAAAAACTGAAAATTCAATGTATCTAAGTCCCTTTTAGAAGATAAAATAACAGAGTTATAGAAATAGCAGGTCAGTAACTCTCATTTGCCCTGAGCTCTCCACAGAGTCATTCAGATTCTTGTTGCAGTGAAATGTGGAATATTTATACAACTCAAAACCTCTGGCACCAATGACAAAAGACTCATGTCTTGTGGGCAAGGCAGGGTAGAGGAAAAAACTCCTGATAACTGGTGTTTTGTTTTCTTATTGGGGCAGGGAGGGGGATAAATTCCTCACCAACCATGTGAACTCTGTCGTCGTATTAGCACTTGTGGACAAGAATATGTAGAAGATGCCACTGTCTTTTCTGCACCTAAAGAAAATCGTAATTATAAGCTCTGAATTCACATTCCTTGTTAGATGACAGCATGTTTAGGAAGCTTATGTCCCTGTTAAGCTTCTGACTTTAGAAATTAAATTAGACATGGCAGAGGGAGGGCTTGGGGGATGAGGGAATATTTTTTGGCAAGTGAATGCAAAACTGAAAAGCCAGATTTACCAAGCATTTTTCCAGGGATGTGTGCATGATTTGCATGTCCCCACTCAGTCTCATAACACATTCTCAGTGTGAAACTGATGAAGAGTGGTAGGGAAATGGCAGTAGTGGCTGAGAAAATAAGGGCAACATGAAAAATATTTGGTTTCCTTGATGCAAGCTAATGCATGCTTTTGAATCAGTGGATTTGTTCCCTCACCCTAAGGAAAGTCTTCTGCCCTCTTATTTTTCTTTTCTAGAAAATGCTTACAAATGAAACTGATCATTCATTAGCACTGACTGAAGAACCTCAGAAGGAGGTATCAAAAATTTTTTAAGCTAATCCAAAAGCACAACAAACCATTTTCATTCAAAAATCGGGGTAAAAATCTTTCAAGATCAAATTCCCTTGTGAGGTTTCCACTTTTACTTGTGCAGAAAGTATCATGAGACTGTTCTTGCATATCACATCATTCCAGTAATTCTCACTGCAGGAATTACAGTTATGTGTGAATATTGAAGTAAATAAACAGCCAAGCTAAGAAGTTTTGAGTTCAATTCAGGTTATAGGCAATGACTCTTTACTGCTGATGTACTGTCTGAAGTATTTCCTTTGTCCTTAGGCTTTGATTTAGCAAAACACTTTAAAGCATACTCAAATGTAAACATTTGGATTTTCCCATCAAAGTCACTACTCTATTCACATATTTAAAGCCAAGCAGGTGTTAGAGAATTATTTCTAGGTAGATGATGCAGAGAAAGATTTTCAAAAAAAGGTCAGAGCTGTCCACAGAGGAAGCAGGACACATCCCCAGTGTCCTTCCATTTACTGAAAATCAGAAAGTCCCACTTACTTCTTTGCCCAAAAAACCAGTGTTCTCGCTGAGGAAATGGCTCAGTTTCTAGCATGAAAGCGATCATGTTGTAAAGATTTGCCCTTAATTAATAGGTTGTCCTCATATGGTAGCCACCTGCAGGATGGCTGGTGGTATTAGGACAACGGTTAAGAAATGCAACACTTAGAAAACAGGTCAGTGCCATAAATGAAGCATAAAAGTCTCATGAATTATTAGGTTGGATTGAAATATTTTTTATGCTTTGGAAACATTTGAAATAGTTGAAATTTTGACTTTTGGAGGAAAAATGGACCTCGTCGTAGCCCCTTGTTGAAAAGCAGTGTTTTTTGGTAGTGTTGAGCTTTATTCAGAGACCCTGTAAAACTTTTGACATAAGTAAGGACATACATAGAATCATGCATTGTTTTCTGGAAACCTCATAATGTCAGTGAAAATGCAAATAAATCAAAGATGGAACGTCATGAAGAGACAAGAAGAATTAGTTTATGACAAAAGATTAAAAGAATCCAATTTATCTAGCTTGTCCAACTTCAATTAAATTTCAAACCATGTTGGATAAACACTTTAAGACTGTGAACAGCAAGGACAGGCACATTATTTAGGAGTTTTCAGAGAATTGTCTCTGGAAAGATCAGGATGAAAGTAAGCAGTATGAGAAGTATGGGAAGAAATGCTCTATAATGATATAGAAGAAAAGAATCACAAAAGAAAAAAGAAGTAAATATTAAAAGTGTAAAAAAGTGTATTGGACAAAACATTGGAAAACTACCAAATCTCTGTCTTGATACTTCATTCATCACTATGATGATATTCCACTTAGAGAAGAAAATTTCACTTACTCAGGAATGTGATAGTGGTCAATTTTTTTCTTATTTCAATAACTCTAATTTCTGGGGGTTTTTTTCTGCCTCTATTGTCCATTTTTTTGCTGAGAAATGTGTATTGGTTTGATGCCTAAGACGAGTTCATAATCAGTGATATCTTAGTTGTTACTTTTTCCTCTCTTCCCACAGAGATTTCCAAGGGCTCTACGGTGCATGATTTTTATCAGTATTATTCTGCTTCATCCTGTCTGGTGCACCTAATAGGTATGCTCAGGACTGATCATAAGGCAGTGCTGTCAGTTAATAATATTATAAGATGTTTATACATTCGTAGAAGTTGGCAACCAAAGAAGACTGTTTAATCATCTGTTCTGGCTGCTGCCATTGATTTGTCTGTTTCAGATTCTTATTCAGAGGGTTTAAATACTGTTGTCTAGGATTTGTGAGATTAGCCTGTAATTTAAGAATATTTCATTGACAGTCATGCTATTTCTTTCTACTGGTCTTTTTTTTATCTGCTCTACTTTCTATTGTACCCTGTATCCTAATAGTAAGGAAACAATCTTCCTTCCTCACTCCTCTCTTAACCATACTCTCCATAATAAATAATTCTCTCTAACAGAGTCAAAAGCATCTCTCAAAAAGTCCATCCTGTCTTGGATTCCTCCCATCTATCAGCAATGTATTCATAGTTCTGTCATATAGATCTTAGTGCTAATAAGTAGTATATAGATCTGAATATAGTGACTTGGGCCTGGGTCAAAAAATACATGGTTCTAAACAGGTGAGGAGTTGTCATGTTAAACTAGAGCATTAAGACTGATAACATAAACTGCACTTTCCCTCCTCATTCTCAGGTGTATCCTGGGGAAAAGGCACAACTGAAAGGCTGCACAGTGTGTGCAAAGGAAATCTGCATAGAAAGTTAATTCCAGAAGTTATTTTCACTAGCTGTACTGAGCATTTACAAATACGTGTCTACTGCCTTTAGCATCTCTGGGTTTTGCAGTTGCTGAGGTGCTATGGAGATGTGGCAGCCTCTCAGGTTGGGGGAGGCAAGCCCTATATGTCAGTCCAGCTCCTATCCAAAGCTAATCTCTGGTTAGCACTGGAGTTAGCAGCTCAGTTACTCCTAGCATTTTAGAGGCTTGAATATGATTAATGAGGTGTCAATAAACTACTCAGCATCCTTCTACTGCATAGTAAATCTGAACCTGTTCAAACTCAAACACATTACAATATCTCCTTCTTTCTACTAAGGTTTTGTTGTTTGGTGGCTTTATTCCTGCAAATTTTACAATTCTGTCCAGACACAAAATGCTCCATTACTTAGTGGTCGTGGCTCTACTATCATTTTGGCATATAAGAATTTCTTCTATCTTTTGTAGGAGAGGAATAAAGGCAGGACATAATATGATTGTTTGGTCAGACTCTTCCCTAGTCCTGGAACTGTGGCTGTTCTGCTTTTCTTTAGTCTTACAAGACTTCTCCAGCACCCATCTTTTACAATTAAGCAGTCCAAGCAGCTGGTTTTGCTGTTCTGATCGCTGCTGAGAAGAAAGCAGATTTTCTTACTGAGTTTGTTATAAAAATGCCCAGTCTGAGATGACAGTAGAAGCATAGAGTTTAAATTTCCTGCACTGGCACATTCTATTTTTGTTGAACTAGATCCTCCATCATGCTTCCCAATTTCTAAATTTTATTACTTCCTTTTTAGGTTTTAACCAATCTGGTTTCTTTTCGGTTTTTATTTTGTTTTTTATTTTGTCTTCAGGTCTTTGGTTTGGAGTTTTTTTTCTGCTCAAATATGAAGAAATTTCACTATGAAATGCAAAATAATTGCATTTTACCTTTATCCCAATTTCAGTGTGCTCTCAGAGGTACCTATTTGCTAGTGCAGCACTTCTGTTTCACTAGATAAAAGGACCTTGCAGAAGCATCTGTTCCCGTGCCCCAACTGTCTTTAATACTACAGTGGAGGCGTCCAAAGCAGCAGGACTTCAGGGAGGGCAGCCAAACTTCAGTGATGATCCTGGCAGCCACAGGCGAATACTGAATACACTCCGTGTGCTGTGAGAAAAGGTTGAACATGCTGGTTAGACGCATTAGTTGTGTGTGTGCTTATGTTTGTGTACGCAGAGGAATTGCAGAAAGAAAATAAATGGCTGTCCATGTGAGTGGCGAGGTAAGTGGGACTACTGTTGGAAGGTCACTTGTGGCTAATCTTGCAACTCTGGCAGGGTGACTTCTACAACCTACCTATGGTTGGTTTGTAGCACATGGACATGGTGTACAAGCTTGGCTGAAGTACTTTTGAACTACTATTGAAAGCTCCTTAAACTTAATAGAATTAAGCATTTTGGTGTTCTTAGCATATTTGGCAAGCCTCTTCCCAGTCCTCAAGTGCATCAAACCCTCATGTTTTCTTTCCCTATGCTTCCTCAAGAAGTGCGTTTGGCAGACCCTGTCGTAAAACTGAACTGCAATGAGCCCTGTAGGCCCTAGCTGGACAGAGAAATCTCATGGCACTGAACTCAATGCAAAATCATGGATTTTTACAGAACTTATACTAGTATAAGAACGATAAAATAAGCTTCACAATAATTCCTGTGGAACTCTCAACATGAATCTGTGCCTTATATCACCACTTACATCTGTGAAAAAGGGAAAGGCTCAAACATTTGGCATGGTAGCCAGTACCTGCCATCCCCAACTGGTGCAAATTCAGGTGTGAGGCAAAATTTTAAACAGGAACGTGAAAGATGTCCTGGCCATTGTTAACATGAAAATAGACTTCTTCTTGCCTATTTCTATAATCTCTTAAGAATGAAGATTAGTTTATTACTGAGACAACTGTTACTCTGGAAATTAAATAATGTAACAGACAAACCCCAACTACGCCTTTTTTATTTCAGGGAAAAACCTTTATTGTTTTCTGAGTACATATGCCAAGCAAATGCATACAGCTATTTTTTGTTGTATATGAAGTTCAGAAATCACAGTCTTTATGGAGAAAAGGTTTTTTTCATTACATATTTTATGGCTGGCCAGTAACTATCTGCAGCTCATTGTACTTTATCCTGAAGCAGCGACAGATCTCTTATACTGAAAGCCATTGTTGGTTTAGTTATTGGTTGTAACACATTTGAAACAAATGGTTTAACTACAATTTATCTAAGTCTATAATTATTTAAATTGCTCAAGGGGCTCTGTAGGTTCCATCCCAGCTGGAATTCTTATTTTCCTTTCTTCCTTTTTCTTTTTTTTTTTAAATGCATATAGTGTGTTAAAAAAATACACATTATTTTTAATTTCAGAACAGTCTCATGCACTGATTTAACTGTCCCCGTTAGTCTTTTCATGACACACTACTGCAGCCTCTACTAGAATTTCTTTTTTGAGTTTATGTTTCTCTCCTTGTTCTTTCCTTTCTCTCTTTCCCTCCTGATTTTTCCCCCCACTCTCTCCCCCTTCCCATCTACCCCTGGCCAACAATTGACCAATAGGAACCCACTCAAATCTCAAAACTAAGAAATTTCTTTGATTTTGGGAAGTTGGCCGCATTTCTGTAAGCATTAAGGGTTTAGTATTTAAAATTTTCTCGAGATTTTGTCTAGGCATTTGGAAAAGAAATAAACAGCTATTTGAAAAATATAAGTACTTAAAAACCCCAAGACCCTTTGCATCTCTTGTAATAACAGCTTTTTTTCTATCCTTTTTTATCAGGGTGTGATTAATTCTTTAGGTGCAGAGTAAAAAAATGTGACATACAATAATTAGGTAGATTCGAAGCAGATGCTGATGAGTCCACAATTTGGGGTGGATGAAAAGTATTGAAGTCTCCTTGGCCCTGAGATTGTATATTTGACTTGTGCATTTAACTAGTGGGCATTTATTTTATGACATTTTGTGAATTCACAGAAATGAAACTAGTACCATGATTCATAGGAAAACCTAGGGAGCTACTTAGTAATGTATGGTATTTCTTGGCCCACTGCCTTTAGTGTTTCATCAGGTATCTAATATAGAATGATACCATCACAATTGTCATTTTGCTTTTTGCATTCACATCTGCTTATTCTAGTCTCTTTCAATGACTCTGTGACTGAGACATATGAGGGCTAGAATTAGGATTACATCTTAAGCTCGTTGTTTTGGAAGTCACACTATTCAAAGTGTTTATAGCTGACTGACTTTCCTGTGAGAATATTGCCTGTAAAATCCATGCTGCAGTGCAATTGAATATATTAAAAATGATCAGTTCGGACTTATTTTGGGCTTCAGGTATCATTCTAACTTGTTGAATCAGAAGAAAAAGGAAGTTTGACCTTTCTGTCCACTTGGAAGAAGGGCGTAACAGCTGCCATATGGATCCAGCCTGAGGTTCCCCTGTCCTATTGTATATTTTTTTACATAGAGCCATAAGTATAGGGATACTAACAGGTTTACTTGTGAGAAAACAGATTCCTGAAGTGATTAGAGGCACAGCTACAGACCTGATAATGGAGCATTCTTCCTTCAGCCCTCTTCATTCAGCTTTTACAAAGTGGCATGAAATGAGCCCCTCAATCCATCAGGCTCATTTATAAACAAATCCATGAAAACTATTTTGCTGTCATAATTTTTGGAATACAGGATATTAGGAATGAAAAAGTTAGAATCACTTGTCCCTTCCATTTTTTAAATTTCTGTCTGAAATAATATCACTTACAAAGCTAGGATTCAGTCATCACTGAAGCCTGAGGTAGTCTAGTGGTTTAATTAACACTTAACACTTGATGTTTACAGGGGACTGGGAACACACTCTGTCAGTCATTATGACCCTTCCAAGTGATGCTGAGATGAGCAGCTTACACCTTAGAGGGAAAGGCATTGTAAGAAAATGAACTGTAATCAATGAAGTGATGTGTGTCTGCACTCTGCAGTGTTCCTGGAACAGTTAGGTTTGCAAGTGGGGTAAAAATGTATATTAGGATATATAGCAAAACTTAAATCAGAAACCTTCTCTGTACACAGGTAGATGCAATTAATTTTGTGTCTTCTTTCCACATAATTATGACTAAGTGTTAAAATATCTGCTGCTTTGATTTCTCAAACAGTTTCAGAAATTATTTTCTGGCATTATTTTCAGTCTCAGGCTCATACATTCTCCAAGTTACTCTTCCCAAGGGAAAATACTGAGATAAATAAATCAAAACATCCAAGGCCTTTGTGTAAGCCTTGAAACCAGTTAAGTTTAAAACAAAAAGCTCCACAAATGGGTCCTCATATATAATGTTGATATAGCTCAACTGTGAGTGGGATCAGAAGGATTCCCGTTAGCCATTTTAAATTGCATAGGAAGACATAAGGACTGAATTCAATTCAATTTTTATGTACGGTGAGTTGTATTCCATACAATTGCTTCTATTTACACTACTGCAAGCAAAAGGAAGGCTGGGACCATTTTTCCTACTCTGGATATTTTAAATAGTTTAGTAAAGCTAACACATCTAAATATCTTATTATCACTTCACTGTGGTAGTGTTTTATAAGCAGGAATGAAATTCTCTCGGCAATGTCCCTGCTGGAAAGACTGTTCCCATTTCACAGCCAGGAAGCTGATGCATGTAGGTCAACAACCTAACCGAAAGCCCAATTTTTAACACTCTTATGAAAGACACTTGACTTATTTCATTGTGAATTGAAGGTAGGTTTGCTTACTTCTGAGCCAGAACATATTCTGTAATTTGTTCACAAGGCAGCTGTGCCCAAGCACAGCACTCAAGGATAAGGCAGAAAAGCCTTAGCTGTAAGTTTCAGTCTTGCAGAACTTTCTTGTTACATCTCTGTGACTCTTGCAGCTTATTCACAGTCTGTGATGCTGAAACCAGTAGCATTATGGAGGTCAGTTTCTGAAAACACCAGTAGGGCTGTCACAGAGATGGTTTTGGGGCTGTGCCATCTGGAGAGAGATGTTGGTGGCTTCCACCTTCTGGCTCATTCTGAGAGCAGCAGGAGCTTCTGCCTTGTACAGATGCAATTTAATGATGATAGAAAATGGTAGCATATTGTTTCTGTAAGAGGCAGTCTCGCATGGATCCCACAGCATTCTTACCAGCATGTTTAACCTCTAATCTGGGAAAGAAAAATACCATCTGGTACGCACCATCCCTGAAAGTTTGCTGTCCCCTGCCTTGATGTGTACTTGGAGAGCTCATATAAGTGCTGCACTGAGTTACCTCTGCTGCATTAAGCTGCCTGGTCCCCAGAAGAAGTGAAGAACATTAGTGTGATGCACTATATGAGATAATGTAGCTGACTTTGCAGCAGGGCTAATGAACTGGTGGAGAATGCCATGTTTACCTGGCTATGCTGCTTCCAGTAATGAAGCTGGCTTATATAGAGCTCCCTTAAGTGTCTCTGACCAGAATTGTACCAAGCCATGTAGGGAGATCCATAAACTCTTAACGCTTAATGGAGAATATTTTGCTTCTTGATTTTATTTATCTTGTATGGGAAATGTCACACTTTCTGCCCTTGTTTCCCTATTTATGCAGTATTAATCCTTTTTTCACTATTAAGGTGAGGAGGACTGTGGCATAAATTAAAACTTGCTGTTGAACCATGGCAACCCTGGCTCATGATACCTGTTAGACTTAGCATACCACCTCTACAGTCTACACCTTACCTCTGCATTGTTTCTGTAGCAGAGGACCAGAGGGGCTGTGTCCGCTCTCAATCAAGATCTAGGGTCAACTGGACTATTGATTTCAATCACCACAGTTTCAGTACATGCTCTTGGGTAAACTGAACTGTGCTGCCAGAAACTGAGCTGCTTTACCCCTTCCTTAGACAACCTGCTGACCTGAGCTCAGGGATCATCAGACTGATGCCAAATGTGATGTGGAAAACTGGCTAAGCACACTGCAGCCCTAGGCCCATGGGCACTAATACACTTCTGGAGAAGTTGGGATGACAGGCAAGGCCCACCACACCAAGCTTTCTCCTTAAAGGTGATCAAAAATTGCCAGTGCTGACTATATTTCTGGTCGTGAGGGAAGGGTATTGAAAGCTTTCAGTGAGCAAACACTTTGGATTGACCTTGCCGTTGAAGACACTACTGCTGTATGAACATGCAGGTTGTTCTGCTACCCCTATAAAAGAAATGAGGTGAGACTTACAGGTGTGACCTCATGAGTTATTACTGAGCATACAAATCACAGCCCCAGGCCCAGTTGTGGTGTCTGTCCCTTGAAAAGAAGTAATTCTTCCTCATCCCAGTTCCACAGTTCTTTAATAATAAAGCATCCTTTCAGAGGCAAACTAAAAGCATGAGATAGAAGTTTTAAGAATGAAACTGCATTACTGACTTTTGTGTTCATAGGGACAGAACTGACTGGCTGCTAATTTGGTCTGTTCGGAAATCTCTGTCCTATTACTTCTTTCTTTCCTTCAGCAGGTTGCAAATAGAGCTGTTTTTTTGACTTAAAAAGGTTCCTCATGTACATTCTAAAATGTGCTTATCTAATTTTTTAAAACTGTGTGTAAAGTACCTTGGAAATAATTGGTCCTGATGTTTAATTAGGTAGTGTTTGAAAAGCACTTTGAAAATGAAAAATGGAGTAGAAGTGCTTAATATTCTTGCCTAAGGTTGATTAATTACAGACAGTAAATCTTATGTTAGCCCATGTGATAAATAGGAGCAAGTAGACTGTTTTATCTGTTGAAGGAAACCCAGGCAAATACGTTTTTCTCTCTGCATATGGACCTGGGGATGATTATCTGGAGGTTGGACAATCGTGTCTGCTTTGTAACTTTTCAGAGCTAGCTGAGCCAGTCTGGGGCATGGGAACCCATTGGGCTCCTTCAGAAGTTTCCACTTTCAACTTCACAAGAAGTTGTCAGTGAGGGTACATTTATATTAGTAAATCAAACGTCCACCTCTCTGCCACTGAAGTCAACTGGCACTGGACTGCCCTCATTCACACAATTTAACACTTTTACCCTGTGAGACCAAGGTAGTTGTAGCTAGGCACTCTTATGGGAAGAATCCCTGGCCTGTGCTAGCTCAAGAAGTCTTCCTGGAGATTGCTCGGATGAGTGCAAGTCAGCCTGGGTCAAAATCATTGTAGAAATCTAGAAATTTAACATGATCAGGATTCAGTGCCGAAGGTTGCCCCGGCACTGTTTATTTTACTAGTATAGATATAACCTGAGGGGCTATAGCCTCATCTAGAACACTTACCTTTCCTGTCTTCATGACATCTTCCACTGGTGGAAGAGCACAAAGCTTTCCTAGAGGCTAAATCATGTCTTGCGATATAATCATCTTGCCAGCCTCTCTGGGATGTGGTTGTTTTGAGACAGCAAGTGAATCTGGTCTTAAAGGGCTAATGAAGACAACCACACAGCTTCCCTTCCGCTGCAGAATGGGCGCTATATTGCAGGACTACTTGGTGTCTTTAACAGGTTTTAAGTGAGGCTAATGTATAAAGAGCAAGTGTTCTTATCACACCTAGACCAAATATGTGAGAGCTCTGTCTGTGCTGGTTCTTGCAAATATGATAAGTGCCTTGAATAGACAAACAATTACTTACCTCAGATAAAAAGTCTGGAGAAATCTGTAGAATCAAGGCAGAAAAGGAAGGAGGTGAGTCCAGAGACATTGCATGGACAGTCTGTGGAAAATACAGAAAGCATTTATATCTATGCCTTTTTTTTTTTTAAATTTATTTTTTCCTGTATGAAAATTTGCAAATATGCTGCAGTACAGTAATCTAAGACTGGAGGAGCAAGTTTTCTACTTGAAATGAGGGATTGCATCAGTTGTTAACATTGGCACATTGGAGTTAGCACGAACAATTCATGCAAAATTGTTGCTTTAAGGAGTCTTACTTTGAGATATAGGGTAACCAATGACTAGTCATTAGTATTAAACACCTCCAGGACTCTATTAGCTCCCTGGGCAGTCCATTCCCTTGTTTAATCACACTTTTTGTGAGAAAATGCCTCCTTATGTCCAACCCGAACCTCCCCTGGTGAAGCTTGAAACTATATGCTCTTGTCCTGTCTCTATTTGCCTGTGAGAAGAGGTCAATACCCATCTGATTATAACCTCCTTTCAGGTATTTGTAGAGGGCGGCAAGGTCACCCCTGAACCTCCTCTTTTCCAGGATAAACAGCCCCAACTTCCTCAGTCAGTCCTCATAGGACTTACCCTCTAGACCCTTCACTAGCTTCTCTGGACTTGCTCCAGCACCTCAGAGTTCTTCCTGAATTCAGTGGTCCAGAACTGTACACAGTACTCAAGGTTTGGCCTCACTAGTGCTGAGTACAGGGGGATAACATCATAACTGCAGGCCTGGCACTGAGGTCTCTGCTGCAGAGTATCGTGTGAGAGTTGGAATGATGGCTGTTTGGTCTGAAAAGAAAAAAAAAGAAGCCTTGCTTTTCCAATCAAGGCAACAGATACTAAAATGTGAATTCTGATCTGTTTGGAAAAGGTTGTCATGTGCCCCTGGAAATGAGTTCTGACTAGAGAGCTTCAAAGATGTAAAATCTTCAGCAAGAGCTCTGGTTCTTTCAGCTTTGATGAAGCTACATTGTGAAAAGTTACTGAAGATCATCTCTAGGCATAAAGAAGTTAAGGCAAAAAGTAGGGCCTTAGGCAGAGCCTACTATCCCTTTTGCTGTATCTATTTGCCAGACCCAGCCTGGTGGGGAGAGCTGTGAGCCTAAGTGTGATACCTGATCTGCAATACAGGGAAATTATATAGGTAATGAAGACACAACACTTCTGGAAACAGAGAACTCTTAGATTGGCACAGGTGTACTACTGAAAAGGTCCACACTTTCCGCTTCTTCTCTTGTCCCTGTCCTCTTATATCACTTTCCCATGCCAAAACATTCCTGTTCATGTTTAGGTAGCGAGATGATACTTTTTGACATGAAGATTCATCAAATGGTTTCTACAGAGCTCTTCAAATATCTCTGAGAAGATGGTAAGATGGTTTAGGAGGAGCAGGTGAAATGGTAAGTCACATAGTGGGAAAGAAGCTTGAATGCATGGTATTCATTGAAAGGAGGCAGTGGGAAAATACCTGTGAGGGTTGGGGAGACGGTACAGAAGACTTGGAGGGCAGGATCTTTTCCATATGGGAACAGAAGATCCATAAAATGTGCATCTTCCCTGTTTCTTGGACTCATAGAAACTTCTGAAATCTAGTTAACTGAAGGCATGCTATTTAGCACCCCGCTTTTGATTGATCCTTCTCTCAAGAATGTGTGAATGAGATGCTGAGGCGTGAACAGGAGCCATGAGACATACATCTATGGTGAACTACACACACTCATTCTATTAGCATAATCCACTTGTGTCAGGTGCTTTACGCAACATTTCAGTTAATTTAGCCAATTTCTCAGTTGCAAGAGAAACTTCAAAGCACGAAAGCAAAAAATCTGAGATGTTTTCCTTATTTTCGCATTAGGAATACTTGAAGATACAATATGCGATGGTATCTGCTTCACACTGCTGTGCAGCTTGGTCGCAAGTGATCATAAGTGACCTATAAACCAGATTTATTTGACACTAAGTTCAAGCTGAAAACAACTTCCCAGAACCCTAGGAAAAGCAGTGAAACTCTATATATTCGCTCCAAGGAGGCATGCACATGCATTCAAATATGCATACTTTTATGCACAGATATCATCATGTATCATGTTCTTGCTGACCATCTGTGCTTCCTGTGAGCTCTGAAATGATTCAGTTGCTATGCCTGTGGGGAAAGCATTGGGTAAGACCTGAATGTAAATGTGAAAGGACGCATTTGAGGATACACTAACTGCTGTGTTCTGGGATCTAACAAGCTATGTCTGACTCCATCTATCCCATCAGCCCTCCTGGTTGTCCAGCCAAGATGGTTCAGAGATCCATCACCAAAGCTGGAATGACAGGTCTACCTTACAGCAAGGAAGGGTGTGAAACGCAGATGTTATGAAATCTGAGTTTAGGTTGCCTGCAGGAGCTGATGGGGTTCAGGAACATACAGAAAGCAGGTAGCTTTTGATGCCACTCAGCTGAGACAAAAGCAGATGTATATATATTACAGTATCTTTGTGGGACAATCCAGAGATTAAACTAGAAGCAAACAAAGAGAAGTTTTAGTTACTTTTATTTTGGTGGCAATCATCAATTTGAAAAATAAAACACCCTTTAAAAAGTGAGATACTGAATCCAAATTGCCTAAGAAATAGAAGAACACTGCCTTCACATATGTCACTGGTGAAATATGGCTGTCAGAGTTGGAGCTTGATCTAAGACAGATTTACCTGTCCATGAAGGAAGTTCTGTAGCAATGCAACATTACATTAACAGAGCATCTCTACTTATTTACGGGCAGTACAGTTGTGCATTTCAAATAGGTCTGAAAAGACCCCACAGCTGGAAGTCATGAAGCTTTTCATTTATATTTCCTCAAATCCATGTTTTTTGTAATGTTTTCTGTATCCTTCCCAATGCACAAGGTGTCTGTGTCAGCCTTTATAACCAAAAGTATACCACTGTCCCAAAAATCTACATTGCTTTTTGTATAACAGGTTTTATTTCTGGCCCAATTTAGGAACTTTCAAAAATATTGTCCTGAGACAGAAGCTGAAACTTTTTGTTTTTCAGAGATGCTTTTTTCAGGCTTCTTTTTACCAACCATGTTAAAATCAGGGCTGCTTGTAGGAAACTTCCCGACTGTTCTCTGCTCTGCAAAGAGCTGGCACAGGCAGACCCCACAGTTGTGTGCGGTCACGAGACTTGGATTTTGCTTCTGTCAAGTCAATTCACAGTTGCAGGCAATTGAGATTTGATATTTTGATTAGGTTTTTCCTTGTTTATCTTCTTCCGAGTCAATGATGAAGGAAGCTCTCAGATCTACCCTTGTATTTTTGTCCCAGTGAAGTAGAGCTTCCTATGGCATTTTCTTTCCTCCAGAACTATTCATCACTAGCACTGTGTTGATAATGTGATGACAGTTGTTGCCAAAACTTTCCTGTTCACCCTAAATCTGTTTTTCTTGGTATGAAAATAAAGATACGAAGCTCAGCAGAGAGAGAACACTCTGTGGTGTGAGAGCTCAAGGTGACTTGAACGGGAGTAGTTATCCAAGGACAATGCCTGGAGTGGGCGTGTAGCATTTTCCAGATTCCAGAGGGGAAGGGGAGAAGAGGGGAGTGAGGCTAAAGGGGTGGGATGGGTGGGATGTGCCTGCTGGGGGCTGGGAAGAGAGACAGTGCTCCTCTTTTAAAGGAAAATGAGCAGCCAGCAGAAACTAGATGCATCTCACCATGGGGTGAGGGTGGAGAACCCACCAACTGCTGAGACAGTCAATAGGCAGATTATTCATCACACATTGCTAGGAGATTAACTGAGCAAACGTTCTGACAAAACTGATTAAAGCCTTCATCCTGTATGGGGGAACAAAGACACCAACTTATTACACTCCAGCCAAATGCCAGATGATGACTACATGTAGTGGAAACACAAAGTATGGAGTGATTTCCCCCAGTCCCCCCCCTACTGGGATGACTATCCCTCCCTTTGTCACTGGAGTCATCACAAGTTAGTTTGTAAATACAGCTACTTACTGAACATTTCAAAAACCAGATCGCTGTGATGTAATAAAGGACCCCCTCCCCCACTTTGCTTCTCTTAAAATCTTATCTCAGGGTGTTATCATGTCTAGAGTAGTTTCTTTTATGAAGTGCATTCTTTCCCAGTGTTATCACTACTGTTTGCAATTGCAGATACTTAAAATGAACAAAATACTTGATATATAATACCATTACAGTAAAGTCTAGATGGTACTCCCTCAGCCAAGTGTAAACTTTGTGAGTGCTTCCAGTATCACTGTTTGCTCAGTTGGTAGCACTGGGAGAAATGGACACGATTTTTAACCATGTTCACTAATTACCATATTGTCTAGCTTTTACACCTCCTAAAACAAGAGAAATAATGTCAATAAAACTTAATCATTCAATTGCAGAATTCTGAAGATTGGGAAAGTAATGAGAAACAGTCCAACAAGGGAATCCATTTCCAGACAACTCTGTTTTCTTCTGATAGTCAAAAATTTAATGAGACCTGGAAATGATCAGACTAAAACTGCCAGGTGTCTACTACCTCTAACAAATGCCTGCTAACAAGTGTTTAACCTGAGGCACTGCTGAAGCCTAAGCACCAAGCTCAGCATTGGTTTAGATAAACCTGTCTATGTTCACTATTTCTCAGGCATGAAAAATCTCCCCCTGAGTTGTCCTGGTAATGTACTGGTACTTTTGGAAAGGAAAGCTATCGTCTGTCAAGACCCTGAGATGAAAATTAGACAGCCCAGATGCCTGGGGAGTGAGTAGCAAGAGCTGGGCAATGCCACTGGTGTCTCTTCCCTTTCTAAACTCCTGACTCTGAGGGTAAGCATGTTACAACTAATTACATCTTCGGACGATGCTGACACGAGTAAGCAATCTGAGGTTAACTGTCTTGCTCTTTAATGTCAAAAAGCCTTCTTTTCATAGAATTAAAGTTTTATTACATAAAATTGTGTCAAATCACTCTATTGTGCTGGGTTAGATTCTATAAACCGATCTAAAAAACTTGGTTTGCAGGTAGAGTTGGACTCACTCACTGTAGTAATCTTTTAACTGTCCAAGTAATCTTTTATTATAAATGTGTTTTTTCATGTGTCAGAAAAGCGACTGTCAAATATGCAGTGGCTTTTGAAAACAAATGTCGTCTAACATAATAAGACAAATCTCCTCTGAACATTAGGGAGAACACAGTTAGGGATGTTCCAAGACTGTTAACTAAATTACCATTTACTACCTCATGGGCATTTTTAATTGATGATTTGTATTTGTTAACTTGCATTTAACTTAGCTGTGGTTGTCAGTGACATCTCTTTAATATAAGCAAAGAGGAAGGAGATAGAAAGTTGAGAGAAACATCTTTCTGTTTAACTCTGTGAATGCCAGACATTTGGTTAAAGAATAGCTCACATATTAGAAGCAGATCTGATAGAAAAATTAATAATACACCTACAAAAATACAGTGTGCAAGAGATTACAGTACACAGACTGCAATAACTTGTAAATACAATAGGAACTGTTATGTACATGAACATTTTATGGATTCATTTGAGGTGGAGAAGTGGAAAATTAAGAAACCTCTAGAGAGTTGCAGATAGCTTATGCAATTTATTGTTGATTTTCCCCCAAGTTGTTAAAAAGCTTTATCTAGCAACATGTTGCATGTAAAACAGCATTTTGTAGCAAACATAAATCTCAAAAGATGCTGCCAGTGGTTTGGAGTTTTTGTTTGTTTGTTTGCTTGGATTTTATTTTGTTAAATAGACAACTTCTTCATCACTCAAATGATTCTCACAATTTTGAGACCACCTCGATCATTAGATGATCTTTGAAAAGACAGGCATATACATCTGGATTGTTCTGGCAAGGAAAAGACATTTTCAGACTAAAGGAAACAGCTTTTCTTTTCAAAAACCTTTTATATCCTTGTAAAAGGCGGTAAAATATATATCAAACATAGATGATACTGACTGCTCCTTACAGTTACTATTAAGATTTATGGTCTCTGAAGTTAAATATTGACTTTGGCATCACCTTGGTCAATATTTATCTCTAAGATCAATAAATCTTAATATTGACTGCAACTGAAGTCACCATGCTGCCCAGTGTTACCTCTGAATGATTTATATCTACATATTTTACTCTCCTCTCAATGTATCTTTTTGTTTCCCGTGTTTCTGTTTAATGAGGTTGGGTTATCTTTTTAATGAGCAAACTTTTTCTTTACATAGAACATTTTTATTGCTCTACTCCTTTCCTTATTTCTTTATAAGTTCTACTGTAATTGTATGTAACATCATCCTAGCATGAAAAGATTTTTCGTAGTGCCTAACTAAATGTATAACTTCTGAGAGCATACTAGGCTAGATCATTTTCATTATGATGTTACTGGAAGTTATAATCATCATAATCATCTTAATCAGTATCAGTGCTTTCTCTTATTATCCTTAAATTCCTACATTAACATGTGCTTTCCTGCCTCTCAATGTTTTCCTTCGACTATTAGAGTTACAACACAACTGAAAATTATAGTTTATTTAAAATTTAATTATTTAGTCCCACTTGGCAAGTTTTTTATTATCTTGATTTCCCCAACACAATTCAGTTCATGAAGAAGTTAGTGACATGATCATCACTAGCTTTTCATATATAATTGTCCTAATATCAGTGGATTTTTGTGTCAACAGCCCCCTAAGGCTAATTGAACAAAGCTCCTTTACTGAGTCCAATTAGGACTGAAGTTCTTAGTGAAGTCTTCTGAACGTGATATATAGATGCTCATTAAGGCAAAACTGGGTTGTTGGCTACCCTCCTTGTATTATCTTAGCCTGAGCCTTTGAAAAGATACAGTATTTTTTTACGTAAAAATACACGTGTTATTTCCTTGACTGTATTCTCACCAATAGAAATCTACAAGCATGTCACTGGACATGGCTTTTTCTATTATTTTTCCCCCTGTTTTCTTCTGTTCTGTTTTATAATGTCTAAAAAGCTATTTTTTTTTTTCCCCTATGTGAATGCTGCCTGTTCCCTGACTGTGCTGTGCCTGTGCTGGCCCTGGTGCCTTGCTGCTCTGCAGTCCCATCTGAGGGGCTCTGGGACAGAACTGGCCCAAGCACCCTGTGCCACACTGTGTATGACAGCAACATCCACCTACTCAGTCTTTGATTCAGTATTACTCTTTTTCTACTCTACAGCTCCATGCACAGTGATATCTCAATTATGCAATAGTAATATAAATGGTCTTTGCATAGATATCAATTCCAAGAGTAGGTACTTGAATACAAGAGGACACTAATTTTTTTTACAGTGTAATCCTTTCAAATACTTTAGACTGTAAAATGTCTATATGAGCTGTGCTCTCATACTCACACGTGAACAAAGGAAGAGTAGGAGTTTCTATAAATGTTTAAGTTTTATTCCTGGAAAAAGCTAGAAGAATGTTAAAGTTAAATAACCTAATGAAGAATACTAACCTGTCACCAAATAATCAGCTAACCCTTTCCTTATTGCTGTTGCATTCCCATGTGAAGGTTGCACCCTACAGAATAAAATAGTTCTTTTACTTCTGAGAGTATCATGGAAAATTTGCCAAACAGAAACAAAAGCCTTTCTTCCACTTCCGCCTTCTGATATAAACAGTTGCACTACTGCATGTGATGAATTATCAGAATGGATAAAAATCTTCCTTGCCTTCTGGGGTTTGTTTTTTTTTTTTTTTTTTTTTAAATGAGATCAGAGTGCTCATATGAACATAGCCTTTCTCCCTATCTGAGAAACAGAGTGAAAATGTCTTCTGATGACCCTCTACTTTATTTGAGTAGCTCAGCTAATTAGGAATACAGCAGAACTCCCTTGTGACTTGCCCTATCATGATCTTTCCCAGCTAACATAGTTCAAGCTCTGAATGCACCAGCAAAAACCAGCTTCAGTATGCTTCTTGTAATCAGAGAAGAAGTAAGTTTTCCTCCACTTGGATGGAAAATGAAGTGCCTGGAGGGGAGAAAAAAAAGTTAATCACCAGTACATTTGTCATTGCAAAATGAAACTGAGCAAGAGTTTGAAGTTGAAATACGAATAATCGTATGGTTTACTCCTTATCACTTTTTAAGGTCCTAAACTTATCCCATTAGCAAAACTGAATAATTTTAAGTACTTACTTTCCTTAACCTTTGGAGTAGCTTTGGTGTGCACGCCTACAAAGCTGCTGCAATCCAGTCCTGGAGTTTCCCTGCTGGTGAACTGGCCATCCTTGCAGCTACTGGAGTACGGGGGACCACAAGAAGTGCTCCAGAAATGCTTTAAAATCTCAAGGCCAAGCAAATTATAAATAACAGTTTATTATCTCGGTTTGGTAATATTAACATCAGTACTATTAGTATTAGTGATATCATTGACAGTCTGGCCTAGAAATGGGAGGGAAATTTGGTATGAATAACCTGTACAGTAAATAATCTACAGGCTGCTTAGAGGCAACCATGAATATTAGGGAAGAACTCTTCAGTGTCATGCCACACTTCCAAACAAGATGATAAAGAAGTGTTTCCTAAATGTTAGACTGGTGTCCTAGCAGTACGCCTTGTTTCTCAGATCGCTAGGGAAACAAGAATGGAAATGCTGATGATTTTGCACTGCCACCCAAGTCAAGATGACCAATCTTGCTCTGCCACTGAAGCTGATGGTTGAGAACAAGAATGCTAATATTGAGTAGTGATGGATACTTTTATCTTCCAGTTCAGCCCACAAGGTTAAAATACATTTCTTGACATGACCTCTGTCTCCTCAGGTAACTGCAGCAAAGATGGGCGAGGCTGAGGTTGATAGTAAGACCCTTGAGAAATTGTAAGGAGAATTAATCTGCCACTTGTGTGACCAAGTTTGATTTCTTCTTCCTCAACAGTAAGAAGGAAATTCCTTCTATGGGTCCTACAATTCAGATTTGCAGCCACTTAAAAGCACCTAGGCACATATGCCATGCTTCCAAGTCCTGATTTTGAAGTTAAGAGAAACCTAGCAAATATTATGATGCTCTGTATGTCAGATAAGGCTATGAGGTGGGAGAGACTGATCTGAGAATATATTAGAACAATCAAATATGTTTAGTTTGGATAAACAACAACTAGTGGGCTGGGAATGCATACAACTGACAAGTTTGTGAAGGCTATAAACAGCAAAGGAAGAAACATGATTCTGAAGGTTCATGTAGACTTAGCTAAGGAGCAAGGGTTTGTTTACTTCAAGAAATTCACTGTTATAATTATGCAGCATAATTATACAGCATAATTGCAATTATCCTGGAATTATTCTGCAGGAAGAGTGTCCACACAGGGAGTTTTGCTGATATAAAGGTACTAGTGAATTTCCCTGTGTAGACAAGCCTCAGCGAATGAATGGATTGTTTTTGTCTAAAGCCTCTGTGTGCTACTGTTACTAGTACCACAGTGCAATATAAAACAGAGAATGTAAATTGCAGTCATAGCTTTTAGTTGATTTAATCTATCTAGTTCAACCCTTGTCCCTAGAGAGAGACTCTCTATGAGCACTGGCTTGCGTGGTGGATATTGCCATTTCATATGAAGAGTCTTTGCACTTTTCAGTCCTCAAAGTCATCTGAGACTCTGTCCTACTCTGTAGTTTAGCTCAACTAAATAGCTTACATGACAATAGCTCACTCCTTCTATGGCAGTCATCCACAGCTGTAAGGCGCCTGCCAGGAAGATTTACTCTGTTATATTGCTGGTGTGTCAGTATCTAATAGGGTTGTTTTTTTTTTTAAGGGTTTTTTTTTTTCATACTTCTCTAGATTTCAGTTAACAAGCTTTAAGTTTCCTCTGCAAAAGTATATCATATGCCTAGGCTTTTCTATGTAAAATGCTGTTCTGCATTAATGATACCACAAAAGACAAAGTGATACAGTCCTTCAGTTATGAATTCTCATACACAACCACATTTTTAAACCATTTGCATGACTTTGTTCTCTGTGACCATCTCATTGGACTAGAAAACCAGGTTAAAAATGCGTGTCCTCAGCGAACGAAGTCTGCCAATTCCATACACCTACACACGAAATGGTATAACTGCTTCAGGCAGAATATTAAAACTTCAGGATAATCATAATGTCCTTTTAACAATGTATTTACAAATAGATTTATTCCTATGACTTGTTTAAGATTTCAAGCTGAGCAATCCAGAAGAGTTTAAACATTTGAAGGAAGGTTCAGAAAGCAAACTATATGGCAAGGAATTGCTGTGATAATTAGTTTGAATAATAAAATTGCTACTCTTGCTATGGCTTTTCAACAGAAAGACTGTCATAATCTTCATTTTATATGTGACAAAGGGGATAAGTAGCTTACCCGAAGTCCCATGTCATCTCCTGGCTGCGAGGAGCAAGCTGTTGTGCTGAGTTCTTGGACAGATGTTGCTGAGAGGCCATGCACCAAGAACAAGTGTGTAATGAGATATACTTTAAACACTTTTGGTAGTTGTATGTAGAGGAGAAGCCACTTTTCTGTGGTCCTCCATGGGCTGCAGGGGCACAGCTGCTTCACCATGGTCTTCCCCATGGGCTGCAGCTGGATCTCAGCTCCGGCGCCAGGAGCATCTCCTGCCCCTCCTTCTCCACTGACCTTGGTGTCTGTGTTGTTGCTCACAGGCTCTNCCCCCCACTGCTACCAAAACCCAGCCACAGAAAAACCAATACACTTAGGCATCATATGGAAAGCACTGTGACATTACTCTGTTACTACAGCCCAGGTTATGCCTTCATGCTATGAATGACCACTAAAGACCTGGCTGTGGATGAGGTTCAAGAAAGCTAGTGGTCTGACTTGTGAGATGTAGCTCTGAGGAAAACCTTAGGAGAATTTTACCCTGCTGCACCTTTGGAAATCACAATACTTAGATCCTATCTTCTAGATGGTTTTTGCTGCGGCCTGCGTGCCCAAACAGATGGAATGAAAGATGTGGGAGAGGTCTGTGTTTAATACTCCTGTGAGCACAATAATTCCTTAGGATGCAGGAAGTCCAGGTTTGTCTTTGTTTCTTTGTTATGAAGGCCTGAGTCAATCTCTTTCCCCTCTCAGCATCAGGACACCTCCTCTGATGATGCTTATAGCCTTATTGCTCTCTAGAGACAATTCCTTAATCAGATGAGTATTAGGAACTAGCTTAGATACCTTTGCAAAACACATCTTGGACACTGCAATATAAGAAAGATATTAAACATCCAAGGGAGTGCAATGAAGATGGTGAAGAGCCTTGAGGGGAAACTATATGAGAGGTGTCTGAGGACACTTGGTCTGTTCAGCCTGAAGGAGACTGAGGGGAGATCTCATTGCAGTTACAACTTCCTTGTGAGGGAAAGAAGAGGGGCAGACACTGATCTCTTCTCTGTGGTAACCAGTGACAGGACCCGAGGCAATGGCCTGAAGTTGTGTCAGGAGAGGTTTAAGTTTGGTATTAGAAAAAGGTTCTTCATCCAGAAGGTGGTTGGGTACTAGAGCAGGCTTCACAGAGAAGTGGTCACAGCATTAAGCCTGACACAGTTCAAGAAGTGTTTGGATTATACTTTCAAGTACATGATGTGACTCTTGGGGATGATTGTATGCATTGCTAAGGGTTGGACTCAATGATCTTTGTGAGTCCCTTCCAAGTCAGCATATTCTGTCATTCTGTGGTCTCCAGAATGAGGCTTCTCCCAGCAGCTGAGTGGAATTTAGAATTAGCTTTGTGTGCACAGTGAAATGGTTTTACAGATGTATCCCTTTTTATCTTTAAAACTGTTTGCCTTGTCTTCAATTCTAGCTCCATCACTACTGTATGGGTTCACCAAGTATTAGTCCATGATGTAGAATTCCTTTTCTGAGCCATAATTATGTTAAAATCACACTGGCTCTTAAGGACACCATGGCTTTGTCATTATGCAGAGTTAAAGTCAATACCTAGCATACACCTTCCAGAATTTCACAAAGAAATTGAAAGTGGGTCTTTGAACAGGCTAGGCAGTTTGAATTATAAACTAATCTAAGCATAGATCAACTAGCCCACCACCACTTATATTGCTGCCTTCCATATACTCAGAAAAAAAGGGAGAATCTATCAATTGTCATATTCTAGAAATATACTTGGCATAGGCAAAAGTGAAGACTTCTGTTAAATTTTCTTCTTTTAAAGACAAGGTTGGATTGTCAGTTTTTTACACACACATGCACAAAAACACATGCACATGCACATACACACATGTACACATACCACTGTTATCCAAAAATGGGACCAGTTTTCTCTTCAGAAGAGACCAAATGCACAGACTTAGGCAGAATTCAAATATTAAGGAACACTGCCTTAAATTCAGCTTTCCAGTATGTAAAAGATACATGTGTTGCAAATATTCTGTTCTGAAACACTATGGCAATATGGTATGAATAAAAGATTGTGAATTATTGCTGCCTAACGTTACTAGTAATAGATTTTGCTGTGGGGAAGAAGTTGTTGAATCAAATCTTATGTCCTAATTGTTAATTATTGTTATCTTTGTCTAAAAGAAATTGTGTTATGAGACTAGGCAGCTTTATTCAGTTAAAATGTTCCAGGAAAATTCAACACCAATCATGTTTAAAAATAAACATTCAGAAGCGCAATGAAGAAGTATGCAGTGGCATACCTATTACATGTTTTTCTTGTTGATCTCCAAACAACATTTTCTTATATTCTGTCTTTTAAAAATGATTACTGTGTTTATGGAAGCTATTCATTTGACTGTCCTAGGGAATGAACTTTGCTTCACTGGGTGAGTTAGTTATGCATGCTGTCTGCATGTGAACTAATCATTGTTTATAAAGCCCTGTAAATGCAATCTGGTATTCATTTCATAAGAAGACTTAGTTGCAAAAAATAAGATATAAGTTTATGTAGCAGTGATATTCTCCTCACACAGGGACCTTTGCCAGTTGTGGAGAGGCTTGAAATTTGTCTTCATCTGAAATTTTACTCACAAGCCCTAAGTGTGCGTCCACTTGATGAAAGCCTTGTAAGAAGAAAGTCTTCTTTAAGGCTATGTCCCACTTATATATAGACTTTTTGGATAAAATCATAGCTCTCTACACTAGCATTAGTAGAAATCAAAGGTCACACATGAATTTGTTATGGTAGTTTACCAACTTGTCAGATGTCACTTTAACTGTGCTAACTGTTGGTAAAATTCAGGCACATGCTCTGAGTCTACTGGTCTGTGAAGTAATTCCTTAGCTCCTTAGTTTGAGCTAGTCATGCATACCATTGCTCAGCTGGTGGGAGGTAACTTGTGTAGCCATAACTTTATTGTGTATCTATGTTTCAATTATCTTCCGTGAGTTTTAGAATTGCTGGTATCGATAAGAGATATGTCTAGTGTCTGGAAGTTACGTAGGCTTTTATAGGCCTGTATAGACATAAAGATTGAAGCCATCAAGATGCTTGCTCACCCTCAGCTATCGTACAGTAATCCTTTTAGACCTCAATAGTCTGAACTAGACAGTAACCTCTGAGGTAGGGATGTCACTTTACTTGGTTAGTGTAGCATAGTATTGTAGCAATCAGCCCATTTAGGTAGTGACATTGTATAAACAAAATTTCTGTTTTATTCTCAGCAAGTCTGCTCATTGTTATGCTACTATCTCCTCAAGCATGCAGAATATATCTTTCTTTTGTCGGTCCACTTCACTAGCTATTTGTGCTGTAGATCATGATGAAACATGTTTACATCCGTGGGCCATATGTCAAATTCCACATTTCAAGCACCTTCATATGAAGAAAATCTGAATTGTGTCTAATATCCGTCCTTTTTTTCCCCTAAGCATCAGTCAAAACCCACATGACTCCAATTAATTCCTATCTATCTCAAACAGTTTACTGGCAGCAATCTGTTCTCAGTATTGCCAAAATACATAAAACTGTTGCAAGTCCCATGATTTTTCATGGTTTTCTTTACAATTCAAATTTCAGATGAATACCTTAACATTACAATGAGATGAAAAGAAGTGAAAATTACCTTTCAACTCAGAAAAACAAAACAACCAAAGCTTGGATCTAATTAACCTTGGCAAGAAAAGAAATCACTGAGAATGAAAATCTCTCCAAATCAAAGAGGCCAAAACAAAGCCCTCTGAAGTCCTAACAAAACTCTTGAAATAGGATTTAACTGGTACATCAGTGCTGCACAGGCTGATGTTGATACTCTGTATGGAGATTAATTTTGCCCTCGTAAAGGAGGCTTTCTGCCAAATACATGCAGTCTGTTTTATTTATGTCTTTAAGTACAGAAAATCCTGGAAGTTCTCTTCTTGCTCCCCTGTATCTCAAAGAATTAAGTTACAGCAAACATTACAGGAAATTTCCTCATGCCTGGATATTTACTGACATTTTGAGTTGCAGAATTTATGTAGGGCAAAGATTTCTGGGTCTCTGTGTTCATTTTTCACTGTCACTATTGGAAAATTTTATATTTAAATAGTACAGAGTTGGATGGAAATTATAGTCACCTCACCTCAAGGAGGCTAATAAGCAAGACAATATAAGCAAGTTTCCAGAGGAGAGTAGTTGTCTTTAAATTATGTCCTAGAGATATACTCTGATGGTTTGCATAAGAATTAAGAATGAGAATGAGGCACAAGATTTTTAAAATCACCTATAGGCAACTGGAGCATTGATTTTGCCTCACTTTTAACACATGTAGTATGTCTTTCAACTGTGAGAAGAACTATCATCTGTAAGTATTTTAATTTCACTTGTCTGGTGACTGAATTATTTTGGAAGAATGAAAACAGAGGTAACAAATCAGGGGACATCTGAAGTAGCATTACTAGCTCCCCATCCTCTGCAAATGCATGGAAATAATGCTGTATAGATGATATTGGGGTACATACAAAAGAGGAGAGAAGTCTTACCCTGTGGCCCTGACAGTTTCATGAATAAGATCCAATGCTGCAAATAGAACTGCAATATATACAGGCAAAATATTTATGGAAGGTGCCAGAGGGGTACATAATGGAGATCTTGCAGACTGAGACCCCCAGTGAGTAACCTTTTGTTTAAAACTATAGCAGCTTCATTAGCTTTAATACTATTTTTGTGTGTGGGACTACTTTGCCATTGGATGAATGTGTTTCTTCACTGTATTTCTCAGCATCACTCCAGCGGTCAGAAATTGAAGCTACCCTGAAGACTTAGATCAAGCTTCAGATTATGGCTCAAATACAAAGAAAAGGGGATAGTGTGAGAGCAGCTTTCAACAGTTTTGACAATCATTCCTTCTGCTGCTTTTTCTGCTTTGCACCATACCTTCAAAACAACATGCTTCAGTGCTAGAGTCCTCAGTACTTCCATAAAGGATCAGAAGAGTAGGATGAGACAATTATATTCCATTTTGATTTGGGATTGCTAGAAGCTGAACAGACAAAATGGAATAACTGCAAGATCAGCAATATTCTACATAATTCCAGATGAGAGCTTCAAGTTCAAGAGTATACTTTCACCAGACACTCTGCTAGGCCTAATGACCCTTCTTTTAAAAAAATGATGTATTCTTCAAAGTAGAAAAACTCTAATATCAAAACTGGACATTGGTTACAACAGTGGGTTTGCCTGGCCTGGCCATGAGATCTGTTTCCTTTCAGGGGAGCTAGATAATTAGAAACCTGTTACATTGATCAGGAAGAAATATTTTTCTTCCTTGCAGAAGTTAAATTCAGGGTAATTTGTGTTTTAACACGAAGGAAGTACTGTCTATGCATTGACAGAGAGAGGGCTGAGTGCGTGGTTCTTGTGTTAGAATTGCATGAGCTTAGCTGGTCTAAGAATATACAGCCCACTGGAAAGGTCTTTCAAAAAGGTACCCCAACTTAATTCCTTCATCCCCATCTTTGAAACTATCTCTGCTGGAGGAATGGGCAGGTCCCATCCTTTCGAATGCCAGACTTATGACTTGCTACTGATTTGGCTCTGATACTTGCTAGACCCTCTTTTGAGTCAATTCAATTTATTAACCAAGAAGAAAAAATAATTTAACTCTTTAGATTTATTTTTTTCCCCACATTAGTGAACTGTTTTACATAGGAGTCTGACAAACACCAGAGCTGTTGGTGGAGTGGCAAGGTGTGGCTAAAATATACGGATAAAAGTATGGATGAATGTATGTCTGAATGGAGGCTATCAAGAGGATGGAGTCAGGCTTTTTTTTCAGTGATGGAGAGCAATAGAACGAGAAGAAACAGGCAGAAACTGGATCAGGGAGTTCTATCTGAACATGAGGATGAGCTTCTTTATTGTATGGGCTACCAAGCACTGGAATAGATTGCTGAGAGACGGTGTGTAGTCTCACTCTCTAGAGATATTCAAGAATCACCTGTACACAAACCTGTGTAATCCTGAGTGTTCTAGGATGACCCTACTTGATCAAGGAGGTTGGACCAGATGACCTCCAGTGGTGACTTCTAAGCTTACCCATTCTATGATTGTGTGGTTCTGTGAAGTGGCAGGACCTTCCCCTTTCAGCCACAAGGAGCTGCTAGATTTACTTACTCAACTTTTATAACTTAATCCTTTCTAGAAAATGAAAGCAAAAACAGAAATTAATGACTGTTGAAATGTCACATGAACTCATTCAATTTGCGTGTGAGATGCTCTTAGTGAAACAGATTTTGGAAAGATCCATTTGGATCTGAGATACAGTGCCTTTCTAGAGAGTTACCAAAATAAGGGATTCAGCACTAACCTCATGTTTTACATAATTAACATTTATATTTCCTTAAGTGGCCTTTGAGAGGGAAAAAAAATAACTGTATGAAGACTGTTCTAGAGGGGAAAATATATAAATATTCTCCTAGTCAGCAAAAAATACCTGCAAACTTTCTATGAAGTGTTATTCTGCAGGGACATCTACAATTTTATAGGTTGCAATTTCACAGTTAAGGCTTGGTTTGCCATGTGTGGAGAGCAAACTTGATTGCATCAGGTGGTGGAGCATTATCAAGTCACTGTTAACTCATTGCCACAGAGGACATAAATGGCCTTTTCCCACAGCAGTCACTAACAGTGATAGAGTCAAGTGGTTTGGCCAGGCTGTTATTGGTGGAAAGAATATTCTCCAAGATGAAATATGAAATGGCTTGAATGAAAAATATAGATTTTTTTTCTAATTAAGATCTTAGGATTTTTGTAGCAATTACATACTTTACAGTTTAAGAATGATGATTCTTTCCTGTTCTTTCCATTTGCAAGGCAGTATTTATTTGCCCCCTTGCCGTTCAAAACACTTCACTGTTTCCCTTCAAAATACTTTTAAAAACCTTTCTTCACTCCCATCCTAAATATCCATTGATGGGTCCCTGGTAAACTTTGACTTTTTAGCTAGCTGCCCATTCCAATAATCCTTGTATCTTGAATCTGTTCTCAGTGGGATCTTTATTTTATTCTGTATTTGAACAATAACATGTATCTTTGGTGTATAAGTACAATGAACCAGACTAATGCAAATAATAAATTCATAGTAAGCCAGATATACTGACGTGAAAGTTTATCTTTGCATTATTAAAATACAGATATTGACATATAGACCTAGTGTAATGAATCACCACATTTTGGCAAACTGCACAGAATAAGATATAGCAGCTGATTCTTAGGAGATGAATATAATGTGTTGAAACAAGTCATTCCACTAACATTCTACCTGACAGGAATTAATGGAAGGCAGATACCAGAGAAGACTGTTTGTCAAAACCAATACAGAGGCCAGCCTGTACACTGATCATGCAAGCTGAATGCTACAATTTTTATAAGAATTTCTGCACATTCTTGGGGTAATATTTCTTTGTGTTCATATTATTGGTTTGCTTATCCACTTCTGCTGTCCACTTTCCTCTTTGTAGCCCAGCAACATCTCTAGCACATAAAAGTATTTCATGTAATATTGTAAATGTAACCAAAAGCTGCAAGTTATTCTCAACATAGTGTTCAAAACCTCTAAACCTTGGTTGCATGAACTTCTGCTGTTCAACTCGGCATGGGCTTGCAGCAGGAGGTGATCCCAGTGAGTCCCTGTGTCCAGGGAAATAATATAGAACAGTGATACTTCAGTAGCGTTCCCTTGGTCCCATGGAAACTGCCATAGGTAAATATTGTCCCTGCACTGGGTCATGGACTGTCAGAGAGATGATGAAAAAACCCGAAGCTACTTGGCTAATACAGTAAATACTGTGTATAAGATTGCAGGCAGGGAGCCAGACCATTTGCAAAAGTGTCATGGGATGAATAAAAGAGCAGGTGACAGAGCATATTCATGGAGGCCAGAGAGCCACACAAACTTTACATAATAGTAATAAGAATAGGAATTATTATTAATATTCTTAGCGTATTGGCCGAGACAAACTAGAGCATGACAAAAGCTGAGATGGACAAGCCAGCCTACTTGGGTGGCTAGTTGTCTCTAATGAATCAGTTGCCTGACAAACTGTGTGAAGAGATTGCAGAGTTTTTGCAAAGCACAGAATTCCAATTGTGTTCTAGGAGTGCTCCAATTTGAAAATAATAGTAGGACATAGCGGGACATAACCTATTCCAGTTTTCAACAAGAAAGTATCTACCCACTGCACAGTCTTTTTGTCAACAAATTACTGTTGACAAAACATGAAAGCAGAGGTTGCTTTCTGCATATGACAACCTGGACTAATGTTAAAGATATCAAGACAGAGCATAAAACTAGCTACAGGGGTTTGGACCAAAGAATCACCTAAACTACTATCCAAAAGAGACCAAAAATTGGTAACACTTTTGGATAAGTGATCAACAGTGTCATAGTTGATGAACTTCCAGCAATCTACAATTCATGTATTTCCCTAATCATGGGCATTAGCTCCATGCCTAACAGATATTGATGTCTTGTCCTTTTATTATGGTATTAACTAATTTTGGGAAACTATGAAGTCTTTTGGAATCCAATTTAACTGTACTTTCAGAAAATATCTCATTTCATTTATTTTCAACATACTACCATAGATTTTAATCCCTAATTCTAAATAGACATATTTGTTGCAGTCATAGCATGTCAAGTTATGACTTTGCTATGTGCTTGATCAACATGGCTTCACCAGGAAGATTTATCAGAATAATATTTTTCAAAATATTGGTTACAGAGGAGACTCAAGAGCCTTTGGTCCAATATACAGGGATGCATATTAACTGCCATCAGACAGTATCAGCAGGACAGCATTTTACCGATGAGCAGCAGAGGACAAGAACAGATTTCCAAAGACTGGATTTCAGGCCCCAAGTAGACACAAAAAGCTCCCTAAAAGGTTCGATTTTAATTTAGTAGCCAGTTTTACCAGAAGATCATGATAGCTATGAGGTCTGTCAAAAGAAATGTCATAAAAAAACAGGTTTTCTATGACATGGGAAACTGTCTACATTTCCAAACTGCGAAAGCATCATAGAAGGAGGAAATGCATGCAATTAATGCCATTACTAAGAACTGAAGCTGAACCCCATTCTAATTTATTTAAAGATGTTTCCCACTTCCATGATGTGGGCATTCACCTAATTCAAACTGTTCTAGTGTTCAGAAAGGCTCTGACAGCATTTGTGTAGCTGAACTTACTGGATAGATTTTCAGGCGATTGTGTACATTTAAAGATTAATACTGGTACTGTGGAATATTAAGGTAGGTAGTTGAACTGGGATTTCTTGGAATTGTTTGTGTTGTTTATAGAGCTTGTTTTATACTAGCAAGTGTTCTTGTATTGATTGCACAATGTACAATCAATTCCTATTCACCCTTTTATGCTATTGATTTTATAGACTTCTGTCACATTCTCCCTTGGGCATCCTTTTTTTTCAAGCTGAAAAGCCCTAGTCTGATCATCTCTTCCATGTACAAAAACTATTCCATATGTTTGATCTCCCACATTTCTCTTCCTTAAAATTTCCCAGTTCCCATATTTTGAGATGGAGGTCCAACATGGCACATGGCACTCAAGGCATCTGCATCATGTGTTTATATATAAAAATGGAATAATAATAACTTATGCTTTGTTCTTTGTGTCCTTTTTAATAGGCCTAACAGGTAATGTACTTTTATAAGTCCTCTGGTCAGCAAATTGATGCTTTTCCCTCTGCCATTATTTTACTAGCTATATTTATGAACTTAGGTATCAACAATTTATATAGAGCCTCAAACAGAATTGATCATACTTTCATCTTTCCCATGAGTAACCTGAAGGACTTAGGTGGCATTATGCAAGTGTGTAAGGGCTTCTGAATCATATCCTGTTTTGCTTTGTCAGAATACTAACTGTATGAAATACACAAGACAACTTGTTAGTTGTCCATTTCCCACATTTATCTCCTATCCAAATAAAACTAGACTAATATATGATCATTAAGACATGCCTCCTTTCTGAATGTATTGTATCCTTTAACATCAGTTTTCTTGATGATTTTCTTCATGATTTTGCATTGAAAAAACTCTTAATTCTAGGTGAGTTCCATGACAGAAATGATTTCAAGTGAAGTTTGTTCTGAGGTTTTGAAACAATTTGGATCTGAAATTCCCAATGAAACTCAAAATGGTAGAGTTGAAACTATGGGGACTGAAATAAAGAAAAAAGGTACAGATAAACTCTCCATGAGTGCAGCCTCTTGAGCTTCAATGAAATCTAGTGACAGTGAGCTCAGATAGTTTCCAAGTCCCCAGTGCTTTGCCTGCAGCATGAAATTACCAAGTCTATTTTCATTCTTACCTCAACTTGGTTTTCATGGTTCATTGTGTAAGAATGAACAATGATTTCTTTTGTCAGTCATTCAACTGAAAATTGTTTTGCTTATTATTCAATATAAATTGTTCCTCTGCTAAAACATAAGATATCAGCATGTAAGGATTTATTGCCCAATTTTATTGCTCACAATTCTAAAACATGAGAACAGGACTTCCTGCTTCAGTAGAGAATGAGAAACAGGATAAAAGAGGGAAATACAGGTTTTGCTAAATAGACAGTATTAAATAACTACATAATTTGCTATAGTTTTTAGCATTAGCTCTGGAAATCCATTACTTTGGAAGAAGATTATGGAAAAATGCCATCTTGATATAGAATATTAAAGGATAAGTTTTTCTAAAATGTTGTGGTGAAATAAGAGACTACATCCTTTTGACACAGAATCCTTTGACCTTGAAGTTTCTAATATAGGACTGGAAAAGATAAAGCTGAAGTTATACAGACTGAACATAGCCATAATATCTGAGTGAGGAATGATCTCTGAATTACAACTAAGTCTAGCAATCCTACTCTACAAATTTATAAAGACAATGGTCTTAAGTTTTCTCTTTAGTCATTCCACAAATAAGATCAGAATGATTCTTGGTTGCTTCTGTGGACAACTGAGAGGTTGACCTGAGCCTGATAAATTTAAGGACCTTTAGTTATAGAAAGGTGGCCTTTGAGAGGCCTTGAGCAGGCTCAGAGATTATAATTATCATGGAGTAAATGAAGATACCTTGAAGATACCTTGGCATTGCTATGAATCCCCTTAAGTTATAGCTGAACCATCTATGTTGTGTGACCACAATGAGAATTTAATAATTCTTTGACAAAGAAATCCAACAAGGCCAAAGCCACTGAACAAATTAGCTGCTTTGTGATCCATTGAATATATTAGAAGAGGTTTTGTTTTTTGATCTGAGTTGTAAGAAACAGAAGGAGGAAACTTGTCCTATTTTCAAATCCTATTTGTTTATTTTGCATTAAACAGTTCCTTGATAGAAATCATAAAATATTGTTAAAGAATAGTCCAAAATCCAGGACTTGATCAAAATCTCCTGTTGCTAAACTGTAGAATAAAACCTTTCTCTTCTGTATTTTCTCTCCAGTCAATGAGTTTTGAATTTTTTTTTTGACAATGAGACAGTTTCAGCAGAAGGAGTAGAAGTTATATTTTTATCCAGTTGATAGCTCAGTGATGAAGAAATTTAAACTGCTCTGAACCTGCAGAGAAGGCTCAATATAGAGTTTGAGCAAGGAGCCTGTCATAAGAGAAGGAGTTCTCACTTCATTTTGTGCGCTGCCAATCACAGTCCCAGGAACCAACTGAAAAGGATTTTCAGAAAGGATCATTTGGGGATGGTTGTAGAAAACTGCTGTACTTCTGGGTTCTCTTTGGAAATTAACTGTGGAACTGTTTTCCAACTCCTAAGCACAGTCATAAATGCTTTCTGTTGATGGGTACAACTGCTCACACTAGCACAAGCTGGTGCACAAGGGAAAAACCACACTGAAAAATGCCAGATGGGTGTTTGGGCTCAAAGTAAATACACAGAGCTGAAGGTTAGAGAAATTATTTACTCAGGTGAAAATCACTGTTATAATGAACTTCATGTTTTTAGAAACTCACATTTTTAGAAAGACATGTTTAAGTTGTCAGGCAGCAGCAAGAGCAGGTTCTCTTCATGAGGGAGGGCAAATCATGAGCCAAGGGTGACTTTCACAAAAGCAGGGTGCTCATCAGCTAGGCATTGTCCCACAAGGTCTGAACAAGATCAGGTTTGTCACAGTAGCAGGCTTCGTCAGGACAAGATTTATGGATGCCCTTGGGGTCCTGACATAAGCATACTATAATCTGAATAAAAGCTGTCATGAGTCTAAATCTTTCTAGGTTTTGTGCTATGAGTTCAACTTCAAGCCACAGATCAAACATTTGAAAACTGATGGCAATTTTTATTTGGATTCAAACACCCTTATCACTACGGGCTGATTATTTGAAAGCAGACTGGAATTTTGTGCTTTGTTGCACCTCTTCAAAGCAAATTCAACCCATGTGTCCTCAGGCAGGTTTGCATATGGATGTCACTTGAAGGATTCTTGGTTTCAGTGGCAGCTATTCATGGTATCACAGGATGCCAAAAGCACTACCCAATCCTTGTTATTTAAGTTGCATACTTCATCACAGGGAATTTGTAAAACAAAACAATTACCATTATTTCTGCAACTCTTGAACTGAGGTTATTTGTACCCCATCTGCTGACTCCGAAGTAATAATTAACTAAGCACACTACTTCCTGAGCAACTGATATGCTGACAAAAACAAAAAGGTTGTTTGTCATGACTAAAGGTATCTTTTCGAAGAGATGTGTTATCAAGACCTTGATTTCCTATAATCAGTAAAATTCTAAAATACTATAGGTGTTTTGACCTGATTTCACTGCTTAGGAAACACCACTGTAAAGAAATCGTATTGCTGCATAGGTCTTGTTATATAAACTGTAGATATTAAACTGAAACAGATGTGTTGATTTCAGTTTGGCTCAAAACACACACAAGTAATCAATGTTTGCCAAATGGAAAAGGATAAAAAGCAGTTGATAAAATGTTATTTTCATGCATCTGAGATAATTAAAACCAGTAGGCAGTGAAACAAAATTAAAACCAATAAAGAATAAGCTGGCAACAGCTAACAGTAGGTGCTATCAAGGGAAGTAAAATCCTTGTCATTGAACCAAGCCAGTAGATGAGTAGAACTATGTAAGGACAAATTGCATTTTCCATATAGCCCATGACATAAGATTTAATACTAATTTATGATGACTTCCATGTCTATAGAAGATATTAATGGCTGTAACATTAGCCTTCTTTTCAAACTGTATCCATAGTATTTCACTTAATGAGCTTCCAAAATGCTATGTCTCTGGTAAGTAAATACTTCTCTTTCTAATTGGAATTTATTGCCTTTTAATTTGCAATCCTATGTCATTATATGATGGGACAAGTTTAATAAAAGGAGAGATTGATCAGTTTATTATTATACCAGTAGCAATTTTGTACATCTCCTTTTACTCTTGTTCTGTCTGGGCTAATCTCTCATCCAATATAAATTCTACTTTATCTCTACATTGAAATTCATCAATCTCTGCTTTATCTTTTTTGAGAGTGAGTCAACCACAACTGAGCTCAATATTACAAGTCAAAATTGATCATTTTTGTATGGTGCTATATATTTCCTATAATATTTCTATCCATTTTAAAGTAATTCTTAAAATGTGGCAATTTTCTTTAAGGCAAGAATTCTTCCTGGCAGTTCCAGAACACAGGGGTACATGAAAATTCAATTTTTATTTGGTCTTTTCAAGAAAATTTTTATAGCAACACTTTGTTTTCCTCAAGAATTGAAAACTAATGAGCTCTGTCAAATTGGACAGCATCGTGTCTAGGAAACTGTTAGAGGAAATGCTGATTAGCTAGTGAGCTGAAAGTGTAGCTACAATTTGCTGTTGATTGTCCGAGACAGGCAGTTATTGAGTTTATCTACAAGATAACTCTTAAACAGAATGTATTTAGCTAGTTAGATTCAATAACAGGGAATCACATTCATTCGAGGGAGTGGGCAGAATTATGTTTTGAGTGATGGTCTGGAGAGAGTAATAGAGTGGGAGTTAATGTTTTTAGTTTAGAAGCAGCAATTTTTTTGAATTAGGGTTCTGAGTATACTTACTGCAGTATGGAAGGAAGTCAGTAAAGTATTTATGTATTTAAAAATGACTCAAAGTCCTCTGAGATTCTAAAGGAAATCAATAGAAGGCATGTATGTAAAATTTTAAGAGGGACTTAGCTGCATCTTTAAATGAATAGATATGGACTTGTGGCTATAGACAGATCTAACTTTCTCCTTTGTGTCCTTCATCTGGAATACAGTACAAAATGTAGATCTGTATGTTAAGTCAACCTCACCTTATGTCTTATACTGATCTCACGTATAAGGGCATGCCCTACATGTACTAAATAAACATTAATGCCAGGTTCTGCTTTGCTCAGTGGAAACACAATAATACAAGGGTTCTTTTGTATTTACTGCTGTTTAGAAACTCATGATTGAAATCCACTTTGTGTTCAGTGTTTATCCAAACATGATGGAACCCTATAGAGATGTTTTTTATTAGCGTTCTCTCTCTAATGGCTGTTCTAGCCACATCTCGGAAGAATTTGAAGTCTTTTGGAATTTGTGATGGATATCCTCCAGTAAGAGACATTTACATGATCAACTGTAAATGTGTTGACAGATCTTATACTGAGTCCAGTCTGTAGTGTCACTGTTTCTTTCTGTACTTGATCTACTTTTTGACAGTGACTACCTACTAAATCAATGATTTAACTTTGAGAAAAATTTTACTTGATTGCTAATATTTGCAGTTCTATCCTATTTCTCAATTTTGTCTAGCTTCTTTTCTAAATCAGCTTCAGTATAACAAAATAGGAATTGCACATAATTTTTCGTTCGAATCAGCTGTAGCTGCAATTTTATGGTAAGCAAATTGATAACATGGTGAGACAATACATTAATTGATGGTACTACAAAGCTTTCCTTTCTTTAAAAAATTTAGTTGTGATCATAAGAAAATGAATGATGCCAAAAAGCTATATTGGAACAGTCATCCCACAGTCTCACATATTTTTATTTTTTTTATTAGATCTATAATTAATCCTCACTTACACCAAATGTGTGTGACTCAGACACACTGACAGAGGGCTGATGACAAAACATGTTATTGTTGATGCTGTAGAAGATGCACTATGAGCATCTTCCAAGGTTTGGAGAACACCCCCTTGTTCAAGCTGTTTACTCAGTAATCACAAAATCACAACAAGAACTGTCTCAATGCACTCTTCAAAACAACCTTTCTTTTTTGAAAAATTTTATCTTTTTTTTTAGGATTAATCCAATCCTGGATGAAATTCCAGAAGTACCTCTTCTGCCTCTTTGCTGGATATTTTTTCTATATTTAGACAATTGATAAGAGTGACTAGTTCAGGTAAAGCAGCTGATCAGCTGGCCTTCACATCTCTATTTGCATCTTTGAAACCCTGGAGGACAGAAAAGTCTTTTAATTGTTAAGTCAACCTCAGTAGGAACACGCTTTTAGGAAATGAGGTCTACACTGTCTCTTCACACCAGGCACACTTGTTCTGGTTGCCGTGGTAATCTGCTGGAGCATGCTAGGTCCAGTGATGTGGAAAACAAGATGGCTTCCTCATTTGTGTAGCCTTAAGGAAAATTACAGATATTAACAAATCATTACAGGGCTAACGGACACTCCAAAGACTTGACCTAAATAAACAGCATCGAGTCAGATTGCTAATGGCTGCCCAACCTTTACTTCAGTGACTGTCTTGAAAGACCTTAGCTAATAAAGATTTTATTACCCTAAATATTTGTTTTTCTCTACCTGCAAGTAAAATCCTGTATTTTGAATGTTAGGGTGGACTTCCTATCCAATGAGGCACACTTAATTTGTCAATCAGTTGGAAAAAAAATTTAAATGTTAAAAAAACAATTGAAACTCTTGTGAATATAAACCCCAAATATTGTGTTTTTCTTGCCACTCTTCCCTGGGAAGGATTTTCTGTATTTCACAGAGAGCTCTTCCCTGATGTGGAGCATCTGACACGCGGTACGCTTCTCATGGAGGTGCAGTGAGGTCTCAGACTCCTAGGTCTCTACAGGGTGATGTATCTCTGAGAGAGGAAACACTGCATTTGAAGTTGTTGCTTTGAGGATGGGGAAAGAGGAAAATTTAAAGCTGGCATGAGAAAAAGTGTACTAATGAATGAACCCATCTGTGAAAAATATAGGAGGAAGTGACAGCCAAAATCTGTAACTACAGATACAATGGTGGTAGGCTTATATGGGGGAACCTCAAGGTCAGTAGAAGAAAAGATTATGTCTTTCAAGTTTTCTCAGTTAAATGGTCTGTAATTTCACAGCAGACGATTTGTTGGTGCTGATTTGTGTGTGTTGGTCCACTTCCTCAGAGCCTGCTCCCTGGGGAATGAAAGATGAAGGTGAGGAATTTCACAAGTTGCTGAAAGAAACGTTTTAAAAAAAGACTGGTTTTGGTAAGCTTTCCGAGACACTATGTCTTTACTGGGGACTTCCAATCTCCTCTGCAATCTGAACAATAGAAGAAAGCAATTAACAGAGAAAACACATGGGACAAGTTTACTGCTTCCTTGATTGGATTGTGTCAGTGACAGATACACACATGTAGGCACACGTTCCCCATCTATCTTTGTGCACTTCAGCACATAACTGGAGACACTACTCCTTTGCTTCCTTTGCTAGCTTTAAAATGCAGTTGCTCTTGTATTCAGATTGGTCCTAGGTATCTGGGAGATTCTGGATGGAAATGCCTGCATTATATTCAATTCAGGATAATTTTCTAAACTGTAGAAAATGCCAACACTGAGTGCTCCTTTTCACATTTAATAAAGCTGTCCAAGGGCTGCAGGGTTGAATTGAATGAGATGACCTCCCCACAAAAAAAAAATTGACCACATTCCAATATCATCATATTTATGCTGAAAATCCGAATTGCTCAGATTCTTGTTGATTATTTCAATAGCATTTCTTTTATCTATGAATTTCTTTGTTCTAAAATTCACGCTTGCAACTGACATAACATCACATGCTTCCGTTACTTTTCAAGACTATTTAAAATTTCAGCAGTCAGAGCATACATGTACTTAGCAGAGTGAACACAGAACAGTGGATTGGGACTCTTAATACAACATAATACAAATGTTGTTTATTCATTATGTTCTTTTTTTTTTATTATATTAATATATTATGAAATAGTACTCCTTACACGAGGTATACTACCTGTATACACAATTGCACTTGCACTTTTCCCCTTATATTGTCTATCGATCAGGGTAATAAAAAAAACCCCAAACAAAAGTGGTCTCATTTCACGAAAGAAAATGAAATCTCCACTTTTCATTTCTGACTAGGGCCAGGAATTTCTGGCGTGGGAGAGCACTATGACTGATTTCTTTTCTTAGTGTACCAAATTTACTTAGTTCAAATATCCTTAAATAAACAGGATAAAATGTTATGTATGATTTCATGCATTAGTTCTATTACTACTTTTATCCCAGAGGTCTTCAATTTATTTTAAGAAAATCATCTTGTATGTGTGTCTTACTTATCAGGTGTAGATGTGATAACATTACACTGTGATTCTCTCTGCTCTGACATTGCAGATGTAAAATTTCTGATATGCTTTATGAAACATCACTTTAATGTGCCATCCTTAAAAACTGGTGAGATTTACAAATTGAGGAGGATAAGGAGGATTATGGTTTGGTGGTGGGCAGAGTTAAATCAATTTGATCTGCTGAATAATCTAATCAAGGTCTGGGTTTACAACTAAAATTCATTCAAGTATTGGTTCTTCAGATAGAAAGCTACAAATATCCTGAGACAAATTCAAAAATCTCTCAAGAGAATTCTTCTATATTTTACCCCTTTTTCTGAGAAGGGCCCAGCCCACAAATCTAGATGTTCTTACTTTGAACCATTTGTCTTATTTCATTAATTATAATAATTTCATTTGGTTAAGAGGAAATGTGAACATTTATAAAGGAGAAATTACTCCCTGCACAGTTTCAACAGTGAAAGCTTGGTTCTGGTTCAATTAGACATTACAGAAATCTCTGATTGGGCTGTTATTTTAATTTTTATTGTTATTTTTAATTTTGAATGATTTGTCTATGACAATAATGACAACCTTTTAGTTCTGGAAAAGGAAAATATAATTTAAATAGTTCCTCAGAGCTTTAACTGGCTAAGGGATGGGAAAAAAGTGAACATGAAGATAAAGACATTAAATGAAGACAACAATGGAAAAAAGAATGCGATGATTTGAAAAATGTTCAGAATATCGTTCAACTATTGCTCATAAGGAAAGATGGAGTTGCTGAATGATGTTTGTGCTGTGTTACTCTGTAAATCTCTCCATGGTAATTAATCACCTCTTCTCTTCTTGTAATTATTCCACGTTTGTTCCTAAGTGCATGCTGGACCCTAATGTCTTTGTAGAACAGAGTGTTATGGAATGGGCTCTTGAAATTCTGGCATGGTTGTAGCTAGGATGACTATCAGGCTGCAGGTATCTGATCTATAGACTATTCTCTTCAATTTGGGCCAGCAGCTTTGCCTTTCCCTAGAGTCTGTATTGTCATTTCTAGATTTCTTAAGTCCTTTTTTATGGATCTGTGATGGCAGATAGTATGAAAATAAAATATGTTTTATATTATGGAAATTGTTTTGACATTCCTTGCAGTTTTGGTGGTGTGGTGAGTCATGGGAATCAGAAATTTGTTTAAGGTCAGTTAGAAAAAGGAAAAAAACCCAACAATAAAGAGTAAGAAAGCAAGTAAAAAAAAAAAAAAAAAGAGAAGGAAAAAAAGAGAGAGAGAAAATAAAGGAGGGAGAGAATTTTTCTGTCTGAGCAACGGATGCTTTTCCTGCAATGAAGAAAACAAGTGAAGGATGAAGTTACCTCATCGTATGAGCATCCTTGGGGTGGGGAGCAGGGTGGGGGTTGGGAGGAAATTAATCTAGAAGGACTTGTCAGAGGCAGCCTAAAGCCTTTAACTGTGATCTGGTTGGGAATCCTTGTCCTGACTTATGCTTGGGCAGAAACAAATGAGATTTTTCCACCCTGGAGGGCAGCTAGAATCAGAGCTTTTGTCTTAACAATCTCCCATGTCAGATGTAGGCTCTGTTCAAATCAAGGTTAAATTCAGCATGGCTTCTCTCTTGGTCTTTGCTTTCCCATGTGTATTGGGAAGTTATTATCTTTTGCCATGTCCAGAAGTAGCTACTACCTCTGCCTGTATTTAGGAAATTCAAATCTTCTTTATTATTTCAGGCAGAGTATTCAGTAATAACTAGTTCAAATTGTAGTTCTGGTTATTGCCTCACCAATATTATAAGATATTCATACCTTTCTGAAATGAGTTTTGTCTTGAATATCACTGGTGTAATTTCTGACCCAGTATAATTTTTTATTATTATTTAAAACCTGAACATAAAAGATGGGCAATTTCTGAACAAGTCAAAGAAAAAAAGTACATTCTCTTTTGTTTCCCTTTTGATGTCTTTTCATTTCATTAAGAAGGAGATTTGAAAGGTGTCAATTGACATAAAAAGTCTTCACTAAGAGGCAGTGAACCTTAGGCCATTGGAGAAATAAATATTTCCTGTGCTACATTGTAATTCTGAACTTTAGAATATGATCCCGTCATTAAGAAATGCACTGCAGCTTAATAACTGTAACCCTACAGGGAGGGATAAAGTTGAAAGTAGTTGTGGAATTCTGGTGATGGTAATCCCTTTCTCTTCAAGGAATGACTGTGCACACTTCATTTTACATTTATGTCTATTTTAACTTTTAATTCATGTTACTGATCTTTCTCTCAAATCTTTGCTCTCAGTCTCTTAAGAAATTCTCCTCCCATTCCATAATTTACTTAATATCATGGTTTACAACAAAAGCAGACCACATTTCTTATTTTTCCTCTATATCCTCTCTCTCTCTCTAATTTATACTGATATGGTTGTCCCTCATTATAATAGATGTATCACTTGCACTCACTGCTGAATGCCAAATGGATGTGGACATTAGCCACTCTTTTGACCATGCCTGTTTTTACAGACATTTTGGTATTTAGTCTTTCTGCTGTCCTTTCTGCACCCAGTAATTGTGTTTTTAATTCTTTCATTTTCTGTGTACACAAACACAGATTATTCAAAATCCTTTGCTTCCCTCTCTAGAGACCAATCTTCATTATACATTTTCATTTTCATTAACTATTACCTTCTCTATCTCATTGCATTGTTTCTAATTATGGTTTATGTTAGTTGTGTTTTGATAGACAGTTGTCCAAAACACCAGAACGATATTTAAATTATCATGGTCAGACATCAGCTGCTTTTCCCCAAGAGTGCAATTCCTCCCCTTTGAAGAAATATCCCCATATTTCTGCTCAACATCATGTAAAAGACTAACACATGCCACATGGGTACTGCAGATTGACTTTTTTAAGGAATCATTTTTCAAAAAATGGATACAGCAATAGTCCAAAGAGGTTTTCTTCAGTGCAGGTATTAGGAGAACATGAATCTGGTCAGGAGTTAAGATCAGGAAGACTTTAATTATGACAGAGGAGTGCAGAGATTGCTTTAGTTTTTGTGTTTGGTGGGGGTTTTTTTGTTTGTTTCCCTTCAGATTATTCTTGGAGATCAATCAGAAATGTTTGCTGGTACTTGCAGAAAAAAAATCTACTTCCAGACATTAAACGGAGTATAATCTAAATATCCTATAAATATTTCATGTTAAATCAATCTGTTCAGCTTGGTGCACATCCCACAGCCTTTGCACAGAATTTAACAAAAAATGCCAGTGCAATACTCGGTTGAAGCTGCAAGAAGGGAACAAAAACCTGATTGCCTGCAGTCATGGAGGAAAACTCTCCCTGGATGGCCAGGGAACTGTTCTGCACTGCTGTCAAGCCAAGTCAGGAAGTGTGGACACACCATTTGTAAATTGAAATTGTTCTCCTCAAAATCCTGCCTAATCACAGGAATCTTCTTCAGCGAGAAACGGCCCAAAGAGAGTGACCAGTGTGGGTTACTGATCTGGGAAAGTACGTTGGTCCCACTCTCTCCAAAGTCAAATGCTTTTCCCTATCTATATACTTCTACTTAAAAAAAAAAAGCAAATTGAGAAGTTGCAACAGCTTTGTCTACCACCCTCGGCCACTTCTTTGGTTTCCTTTTCTATCATGGATTCCCTTGGATCACTTCTGTGCTCTGGCTTGTGAGATTCTGAGAGCTGAACTGTACTTCTATCACTGACACACAAACACTGCCAGTTAAAGTGCATTCAGGTCATGCAGTCCATTGAAGAGTTCTTTCTTTCAGTAGTCTTTTCAGTAGTCTTTTCCCTAAAAAGGATTCATAATTGTATAATGCATTACACTTTCTAGCTCCAAACTTTGCTTCTCTGACTCCCTTTGGCGCAAATATTTAGAAACTTTGGTGTGCGCCTGTGTCTTTATTAGAGCTTCAATTCTAAACTGTGTACTGGCTGCAGTGATATAGTTCAAATTTATTCAGAACCATGTACTGAGGAAGTTGTGCAAATCAGTGAAATTTTGCATAGTAGTGTCATGATCTGTGCTTTGGCCAGATCTATATTTTGACCAAACTGTAGCCATTACAATCTTTCAAAAAAGGTTATCAGTGAGAACTTACAGGATTTGCAAACTGAGACCTGAAATATAGTGTTCTTGGGCAGTCTTAAAAGGAAAATAAATTTTCAAACTGGAAAAAATTTGTTAATAATATTAGAACACTCTATCAAAGCATTCAGAAACATTTTTAAGTAAACGAATCCAGCCTAGCAACAGACCAAAGTTGATTTAAAGTCAAAAAACCATTATTAGTTTCTAGTTATTGTTAAACAATTTATTCAAATATTGCAAAGTAATAATAGGATTCAAAAGCCATATATACAATGCCTTAGGTTTGCATACTGTATCTATCTGTATTCGAATTTTCAAAATCTTTGGATGTGCTTTCTTTTATCCATGCCTCCCATTTATATTCATATTATATAGGCATGTATACAATGCATATTCATGCATATATGTGTGTATGTATATTGTTGTGAGGGAAAATATTTATGTAGAAGACTTGTGGGTTGGTTTATCTCATCAACAGAGGACCAAATTTTTTTCTAGTGTCTTAATTAGTTGGATTTAATTTTAATAAATCTCAAAGCTGGTACAGAGTGATACCAAAGTCATTCAGGGTTTGAGCTGATAAGAAGATTCTCTTTAGATTCATGTTCACCCTGAGAGGTTTTGCAGTGGAATTTCCAGAAGTGCCAAAGCACTTGAGAAGCAGAAGTCTTATTGAACTCAATGGGATTTATCAATACCCTGTTAGATGAGTGGTGTCTTATATCTGACAATTTCTTAGACAATCACTGTGAAAAATTGGAAGACTGACTTAAAGTAATGCACTCTAGCAATTCTCCCTCCCATCAGGAATATGTGCTCTTGAAGAGGAGCTTCCTTTCAGTCTCTGCCAAGGAGAGAGATAGGATCCAAAGCTGATGTGAGAAGTGGTTGCTTTAGCTTTATATATGTCACTGAGATCCACTTCTGAGAAAAGGAAGGACATGTTATGAATTGGAAAAGTTTGTTTTGGGAATAGTGTCAGAAATTGTATATTAGCCAGTCATTGTTCAATATTTGTAGGGAGAGTAGAGATACGAGTAAGGCAGTGGCTTCTTCTGTATGTGAAAACTAGAGGTAGAAAGACTATTAAAGTGGCTCTTGCTTATTTGTGAAATATAAGAACCTATTTAAAAATCTTATTTATTCAAGAAGACTGATAGTTCTCTTAGCACTGGACATATTTTTATTTAGGGGAGAAATAACTGAAACTGCAGCTGTAAACTGACAGAGCTAGCAGAGAGCCGGTGAGAAAGAGGAAGGCAGAAGAGTAGAAGTAGCTTGTACTGACTTTATTATGTGGGAAAACTTGACAGTCTCAAAATGGGAAGGAGACGTTACCACAGGAAGGAGGAAGCAAATAGCTGGTGCAGCTTTGCCAAATGTGGCCGTGAAATTGTGATACTTTATGGCTTAGGTAGTGCATATGAGCCAGTTGCCTTGCTTGGTTAGGAATTTTCCCTTCTCTGTTTATTAAAATGTTGTTGTTGTCATTGATTAAAATTTTCAACTGGGGATAATCAGCTCACTGAACATAAATAGTGCAATTTAAATTCCTCAGTGAGAGGCTAAGCTTGGATTTCACCAGGAACCCCAATTCATATGGGATCAGCCCCTTGCTGCCATGTCTAAGAAGAGTAATTACACAGGGTGGCCAGCCTTAGTTTGCCTGGTGTCTCCTGGACATGGCAGGGTGGTGGGGTAGGTGTACAATGTGCTGAGAAAGCCATGTCACAAGGACATGGCAAAGGTGGCAGTGGGAAATCTATATGCGCCTGAGGGTGACACAGGCATACTCCTACCCATCTTTGAAAATTAAGCCCTGGGAATGTTTTTTTTGATTCTATTACTCACTCTCGTGGAAAGTCTTCTCTCTCACTGGTTGTGATGCTGTATCCTCAGAGACCTTTACACCCTCATGTTTGATAATTAGTGGGGGTGTCTGGGGAACCCGAGCCATGCTGTGGCCTGTTCCATTTTTCTGCTCTACAGCCTGGTAAACAGAAGCAGATGGAAACGAGAGATGCATAGTTTTGCACCCATAAAACCCATTTAAAATTTTTCTAGGAACATTGAGTTCTCTCCAAAGAAGGCATTAAAATACTTGTAACAAGGTGAATGGACAGAACCCAGTTTGCCAGGGGTTAAAACTGGCTTAGTCAGCTGGAGGTTTACCAGCCACTAGCTATTTAGATTGCATTTCTCCTCAGGAAATACCTGCTGGTGTATCAAGGGTAATTGCTAGCAGTCAGCTGTATCCCCAGAGGGTGGGTATATAAAATCATCAGGAAAAGACTGAATTGCTCCTAGTAGGAGGCAATAGAGATTGTGTGCGCGTGTGCACGCATGTTTGTGTGTGTGTGTGTGTGTGTGTGTGTGTGTGTCTTGGGTCTTTATCTTAATGAAGGATCTTAATGCAGTGTGGGCTTTTGTTACAGTTTTATTCCTGGTTGTGACTCATCCTTGGGTTTCTGCTGAGACTTAAATTTCACAAACTTCTTTTCTTATCTGAGGCCACCACTTGCAACACTGGCTGGTTTGTCACAAGTATTCTCCAAAACAGAGAAGATAATTACAACTTCCTGAATGGCTTGGTGTCACTGTGTGGTTTTATTTCTAGAATACTTGAAATAGCATTCCTAAATGCCCTTCACATAGTTATGCTCTTACCAATCTTTCCTCTCATACAAGGAGTAAAATGCCTTTGCTTTCCTGAGGCTTAGTTAAAACTATGTGTGAAGCAGGTATGTCAAGTAATGCCTATTGGTTACCCTTTAAAATTCATTCTAAAATTTATAGCATTAAAAAGATGAAAAGAAAGACAAAAAAATTCAGAACCACTTGTTTAGAGAGTCTCTCCCTCTGCTGCCTATGTAAAAGTCTCCTTGGAATAGTATATCTGTCAGTGCTAGCCTGTTTACTAAAGTACTCTTTGACTCCATACTTTCTGCAGTAATAAATTACCCAGGAGTGCAAAAAAAGCCAGACATGCAAAAGAGGTCATCCTACCTGGCCCTTATGTCCTTGTTTGGACAGATCCCACAAAACGAGGCTTTTAATCATGCTTCCTGGCTTTTTTCTCCTCCTTCCAGAAGACTCCTCCAGACAGCAAGTTGTTATTTGGCTGTAAGCTCCTGTGGAGGCTCTTCTTGCCTTTTCATTCCCTATCACTTCCTCTTCCTGCCTGACACCTGTTGTATGTGCGTTTAGTTAGGACCCACTCCCTCCTTGCCAAAGGAGAGACCTTGTACTTGTAAAACATTGAAGTGAGCTTCACTTGGTTGTGAAACTCAAGTGTCTCCAGGTTGGACTTATCACTTGTATCCTCTCTGAAATGGCTAGTAAAGCCTGTCATGACCAGATTATGAGCTAACCACAGACTAATGTGGTTTTTGAACTAGAATGAATGTTAAATATATAATAGATTAATAGAGTTCATGAACCATTTGCATTTCACAACTAGGGAAAAAGGAATAAATCGGTGAACAAACTATTCACGGTGCACGTGTTTCTCCAAAGCACTTTCTCAGCAGAAACTGAGATAAATTTAAGGAGTAAGCCATCATTATTTACTCTGCCCTTTCTTTCTTTCTTGTATTCACTTAGACAAAATATCTTCTTACAGACTGCTGTGGTTTTCCTATCAGTAGTGAAGTCTTCTGTGAATCAAATGCCTTCAGATAGTTTATAAGGAACTCTTAAGCCTTTCCATGTTTATGTCATCTTCATTATTTTAATTTCAAGAGCTCAGCAAACTATGAAGCTGAAATCTGAAAGTGTTCTTGATTATAGAGTTAAATAGAAAGCAAATCCAACAAAATAACAATGAAGAAGGAAATACCTTAAATTCCAAACTTTTTGGGTGATGTTAGTTTTTCCTGTCCTTAGTATACTCTTTCTGCGACACTTTGTAGGATGACCTGAGAAAGATACATGATTTGATTGCCTGGTTTATTTCCAAAACACTGTGTTGAAACTCTTAGCTAATTTCCCTGTTGCCCTTTGCAAGTGGATGGGACCTATTGATGGGAACTGGACTCTACAACAGTGCAGACCTTTGTGAAAATGGATTCCCTTATAAATGGCCCAATCCTCTCCCTGAAAAACAGATGCCAGAAGCAATTGTGGGACATTATGTTTCAGTTCTAGAGACTTCCACTTCTAAGAATAAAGTAAAGGAGTCATTATTTATCTAAACAAGGCCTTTATGCTATGGTTCAGTGGCTGCTGGACAGCCGTGTGATCTGTCTTGTGTAATGCCCTCACCCCCTCCTTTCTCCATTTGGAGAATTGAAAAAAGAGCTTGTACTAGCTCAGAACATACTTACACATCTCACTGTGTATTGTGCTCGAGTGCTCTGTCTATTATGGTCCATTAGATAAACATGGTGTTGAGCAGCCACTCAGATACTGATACGTACAGCAGTGTTGATAACATGCTCTATGTTTAGAAGGGAATGAGTGTGTCACAGACTATGTGGGGTTGTTTATATGTATATATCTGTGTGTGCTTTCTCCTCAACAACAGAGAGCTTCCATCACAAAGCTTCTTTCTCTGAGGAAAGAGTCAGATTTTGAAATGATAGTATTTTTTCTTTTGTGATGGATTTTTTTCATGCCACTTCTTAAAATATCGTCTTGTATATCTGTGTCTGAGGGTAAATGAAGTGAGACACAGACCTATGATCTTTTCCCTTTCCTGTGGGAAATTGTATTTTAAATACAGAAGGAAGGAGGTAGCTGGCCTCAGTACTTTCTGTGTGTCACTGGATCTGCCAAAGTTTCTGTGTACATGAAGCAGCTGACTTCTTTCAGGAACCAAGCGGTCAAACAAGTCACATTTTACAAAAGCACCTGATCATGTTTTTTCAAAACCGACTTATGCACTTCAGAGTCAAGATCTCTTTATTTGATAGTGTGGCTTGTGGCTTATCTATTCAGAGAGGCAATACAGTTTTGCTATGTTTGGTGTTGATCTCCATATACATATACAGTCTAACACAAAAGCTCCTCTTATACTTCTGAAAATGTCACCCAAAGCACACAGTGCTCTGAAAACCATATTCTGTGGAGGGCTGGTCCAGGGTCTGTGAACATGAACTTCCAAAGAGCAGACAGACTAAGGAGGGCTTACCAGTGTGAGAAGGCAAATAATCCAGAGCTACTGCCTCATTAATTATATAAAACAACAAACAGAGCACTGAGACTATCTTTAAATTATGAGAAGTTAGATGTTATTCCCATTTTGGACATGGGAGAGAATGGGGATTTTTATCTGAGCCCTCATTAATGGCATTGCAATAAAGCAAGATCTCAGCATTACAATTTACTGACTGGATTTTCGCTGAGCAGGTGTTATGATCAGACAGAGTGCTACTGTGGAATAAAAGTGACCACCCTAAGGGATCATGGCGTGTTTCTTGGTGTATGCTAGATAAGTTGGACATAAGATGCATGTAAAGAAGTATGAAGGTTCTGCTGACTCCTGTTCCGGAATAACCAGGTTCTTTCCAAGACAGCTCAGTGTGTGGCAGTGCCCCAGTACAAAGTAGTAAAATAATGTATCCACTAAAACATACCTTGTGTAATAGACAAGTACTAGTTTTAAAACACTCAAATTGCAAGCTTCTATTCTACATATTAAAAAATACTCAGAATCTGATGGTTCATTACAATAGAATGAGTCCAGTGAATCATTCATTCTTAACACTTTTTTCTCCATAGTTGTGGTGTTATTAACAAAACAATTCAGCAAAAACTTAAAAAATTTCAAAATTGTTCCCATGGAAAAGAGCTCAAATTGTCTTTCAATATTTTCTTGGCAACACATGCTTATAATATTTTTAATTATCATTCTAAATGTGAGATGTACTAGTTACAATATTTTGGTTTTCAAAGTATTGGTAAACAAGGCAGCCTACATAATGACTTTAGTTTCTCCTTTATGATTAGAATATGTTACACAAGAATTTATTGAAAATTTAATGGTAATACCAATTGTTTCTCATGAGTATTTTAGCCTATATTTAGCATTAAAAAATGAATACTTTTAAATTTGATAATATTCAGTGTTTACAATGTTCTCAGTTTTGTGGACTCTTTTGCTTTTCCTTTTCCCTCTTTGAATGCTTCTGGAACCTGGAAAAGTTTTAATGCTTATAAACAGATTCTACTCTGCAGTTGTGTTTTCACAGCTTTATTTCTTCCTAAAGAGTGCTAAAGTTAGCTTCTTTACCTGAATTGTCCTTTTGTAGTGTCATGAGGAATCATATTAACAGCATGCTTTAATTTCCAGTAAAAATTCTAGTCATGATTGCAGACTTGGAAAATCGGTGCTTTAACTTGGTCTTATTTCGTGATATTCATATTTTTCTCTTCCTTTCATCTACTCTGCTTTCAGTGTTAAGGTATGCAATATTTTTTCTGGTAAAGGATTAATTCAAATTCAGTAAAAATAAGAAAATACAACACAAATACATACATAGTGAACCTCAGTCCGTGATCTGAATGGCACAGCATTTACATAAAAGTGCTGGAGAATGCAGGGTGTATAGTGGACATTTTCAGCTATCAAAAATGTTCTAGTAGTTTCCATTACTGTATTTGATGTCTTTCTTCTCCATGGACACCCCCTTGTCATGGGGGAGAAATTTGCGTGCCCTTATGAGTTTGCGAGCTATACTGGCGTTGGCATATGCCTCTGGTAGGGTCTCCCATGCCAGACAGGTGTCAACTGAAGGGTCAAACTAAGTGTGTTCATGGGTAGGATGGGCTTGCTAGCCTCCCAGAAACCATCCTAGGAGAAGGACAACTCTAACCCCAAACCCGGGCAGATGGAGCTCGTTTAGCCCTGTAAGTCATCCATCTCAGAGAAGGATACTCTAACTAAACCTTCGTCCTGAGGCCTTCACTGTCACTGTTCAAGCTTACTAGGCCCTGGAAGATGAATCTTAGGAGTAAAGAATGGGGCCAGTTCTGTGCACACTGAGCC
>VXBA01005568.1:212324-302030 GCA_013399895.1 Serilophus lunatus | reverse complement strand
GGCAGCATACTTCCCTATGGGTTATTAGAATTTAGTTTGCTAGGTATGCATGTATTTTAAAAAATTATTGAAGTAACCAGGAGACTGAATATTTAAAACTCTGTGGTTTTACACTTTTTTCTCACGATGTAGTGACATTTTAGTCAACTTACGGACTGTATCGGGAGGAATAAGGTAAAAGATTCTGCCAATCAGTTCAGAGTAGGGGGAGTTAGGAATATGGAAATATGTGCTTTCCTCCTCTCTCATGCAATTATATAGACAGAAAGAAGAGGAAAGCTGAGTAGCATGATGCAGTTGAATTCTAGTTGCCCATTTAGAATTTAACACATTTTTGAATAAGGAAAAATTAAAGCTAAGAAGAAATACTTTGGTAATGCTGATTAGATCACAAATAGAAGGTGCATCGAGCACTTATGAATATACCAGGAGAACCGGAAAATATGCACAAAAAATTGACTGGACAGCTGAGATAAAAGTTGAAAAAAATTGTTAAAAAGTGGTTTCACTTAAAGGAGGTTCTTAAATATAAAAACTACATAGAACAGAGGATTTAGCTTATCTTAAAGCTTTTGTGTCTTTTAGCATATTTCAGCATTTTTACCACTTGCTGCCCAAATAAATTATCTATGAATAAAATAGTGGAAAGTATTTTAAAGCAGGTTTGCAGTACCCTGAAGCAAATTTTTGGTCAAAAAGCACATACCAACTGCTCCTGTATAGAGTCAAAGACAATTTGATCCATATCCACTTAAAACAGTCACTTATTTTTGCACCTGGGCGATGTGATATGCCTGACACTGCAGTATGTATAAAATAAATTAAACTCATAAATTTCTGCATTAATTGAACGATTCAAATCTTTATCCCAAAATGCCATTTCCTTCTGGGATCAGCCATTTTCAATGCTCTCATTCATCTAGAGAAATTAAGAGGAAGCCTTAATAATTGCCTAAGAGTTTACACATTTTATCATCATTAAGAAACACTTGTTACAGCAGGGAACCCTAGTGGTTCTAACTTGTTCTCATGGGGACAATCAAAGACAGTTTAAAAAGGGCAAATTGCACAAAAAGACGCAAACAAAGAGTCCAAGGGGTCTCATGGATGACTGGAATACAAGCTGTTTCATGTGAGATAGGAAGGAAATCAACCTAAAAGTGCATTTTGTGAGGCTGTGTGAATTGTTCCTTAAGCTCCATGAAAACCATGGGGCCACAGTCAAAATATGCTGGATTAAAGGTAAAACCCCTTCTTATAGGCAAGACATGTTAGATCAAGGCCAGAACAATGCTAATGTGGCCACACAGACATATCCCAGAAAAATTACCATGAATAGAACATGCACAACTCAGAGAATGTGCCACATTTGCTTGCAGTGAAATATGAGGTTATAAGAGATTAAATGTGCACATATGGGATGTTTAGAAAATTCTTTCCACATCATCAGAAATCGAAATGCCTGATTCAAACCACTAAATGAAAGTACTGATGGACAGCCTCTCAGGTCCCTGAAAGTGAAGCACAGGTGCATAGAAAGCTGAAGGGCTGTACGGGGTTCGTGAGAAACACTTAAGTCCACTCTAGGAATAGCAGACTGACAGGATATTCCCTTGAGGTGTGTAATGGTGAGATGGCTCTCCCTGGAGACTGTTGTCTCAGGAATTATGAAGAATACAGCAGTGCAGCTGGCATGTAACTGTGGCAGTGGCTGTCTGAGCAGGAGGTATACTTTGGAACACAACTCCTGCAATTTATTTTTGTCAGCCAAATTACTGTAGAATGTTAAGCTACTGGAGTCTGTCCCAGGCTGAGCAATATGAATTAAAAGTATGAACACTGCAGTCACAAAAGAGTTTAAAATAATGTGAAATAGTACAAAAAATTTATTATGTCCTGCAGTTTCAAAGGAGATATCCCAAAAAATCAAGCTAACCACAGTTCTTTATGAATGCACAAAGATAGATCCAAAGATAGGAATCCATTAAACTCACATTGTTAATGGGAAAGATGTATAAATCAGTTAGTATGAAATGCCAAATAAAAAAACAAGGCCCAAATCTCCCCCTTTCTAGAAAAGAAGTACACTATCATGGTCTGGAAGGAGGCGTTTTTGTTTGCTTGTGGTTGTCTGCAAAAAAAGCTTCTTCTGGAGCTTAGCAGTTTACATTACTTTAAGTTATGCCTCCCTCATAAACTTCTGCAATAAGAAGAGACTGTGTTATTATGGCTAATACCTGTTTCCCCTGGCAAGTAATCTCTACTTCCCTTTTGGGACTGAGGACAACACTGAGAACCTATACCTACAGCTCTCAGTTCCAAGAGAGTGCTCTGGTCACAGGATAGTCTCACAGTGTTTGTTTGCTTGTTATTATTGAAACTATCTTACTACACAGACAACATTCAATATTCATTAAGCCAAACGGAAATGAACAAAAGGAAGAGATGTGTCTCTGCGAGGGTGCAGCTTATACTCTAGTCCTCACTTAAGTATTTAAAAACTTCATGCCAAATGAAATAGGCAATAGAAAGGCCTACCATGAAAATGCCTTGCATCTAAGATAGTCCTGAAGAAGGTAAGTGGATATTATGGGGTAGGTTTCTGTTTGGGAGGAAATGTTTTCTCTTTCCAACTTGCGTGCTAGTGGGCACCCTGCAGGGCCTCACCACCACTGCCTGCTGAGCCCCCAGGCTGCACGGAGGCCCAGAACAGCACCATCAGTGCTGTAGCACTGTGGCCAGGCTGGTGCCAGGGGCAGACGGAGATTCGCTCATCTTTGGCAGGGGAAGTGCGGCAGCAGCTGCGAGTTGAGAGAGCAAAGTGGTGCACCCTGGCTGTCAGTGTGCATGCGTGATGGAGCTGCTCCACACCGGGACCGCACCGGGAATGTGCTGCCCATGCTTTGGCTGGCAGTGCTGGACCAGGATGCTCCAGCCCAGTGGTGCCCCAGTGGTGCCTGGGAGGCCCGTGGTGTTGGTGCAGTGCTGAGAGAGGCTGGCCCCTGCCCGGCAGCGTGGGAGGGTGGGACAAGCTGATGGACTCATGGGAACTTTTGCCACACGGTGGGTCTCGGAAATCAGAAGTGGAAACTGCCTTCCCTGCATATGCTTGAGGCTATTTGTCTTTGGGTCTGAGCGTGGAAGGCTGAAGGGAGGTTTGCTCTCTCTCTCTCATCGCAGTGCCCTTGTGAGCAGCTCAGTCACTGTCACTGAATGAGAGTCTAGACACCTTAGGAAGAAGGCAGCCAGTGACCACAGAGTCTTTTTCCGTCTTTTCCTTTACAATTTGGAGCATTGGTGAGAACGCATCTGCCCACAGACCTTGCCTGAGCTGCATCTTGGCAAGAAAAGTGTCTTTGTCATGGGATCAGCAGCCATAGGACTGGACTAAGAATTTGGACAAAAAGAGGATTTTCTTTCTTTTGGTTTTACTACCATTGTTCTGTGTTTTATTATCTATCTATCTATCTATCTATCTATCTATCTATCTATCTATCTATCTATCTATCAATCATCTTTCTATCTTTAATAAAAGAGTTGTTTTCTTATTAATGTATTTTGTGCCCTTTTGTGCTTTAAGGTTTAAATTGTATAATTGTCTTCAAATCAAGACAGTGGACATTAAAGTTGTTTTAGGCAGAATGAAAAATTAAAAGTGGACCAGGTATGTTCAAGATGACTACTTTAACTGAAAGGCATCTGCTTAGACATGGTGATTCATTTTACTTACCCTTTTGGTGCTTTGTGCCAGACCCAGAAAGGCCATGTGGAGTTTGAAAAGTATTTTTAGAGAGGAACAGAAAATTGGAAACCACAACTGATGAAAGTTTAAGCAGCTTAAATTTAAACTTTGGTGATAGTATATACTTGATGACATGGAAGGCTTCAGCATAGCTGACACATTGTTTCAGAAAGACTTAATAAGACTAGTACTTCTGTTTGACCTCTGGGTGAATTTAATATGAGCCATAGAGGGACTTATTTTTTTTTGAACTTGAATTACGTCTTGAAAAAACCCCAACAAAACAGATGACAAGATTTTGGTTAAAAATTATAAAGAGATGCACAGAGATTTACTGGATGGATTAAGTTTCTAAATTCCACGTTTTTAATAATTTAGAACTTTTCCTAAAAAGACGTCAAAGTAAACTTGAGGTAGTAGCATTGTCAGTTGAAGGAAATTCAGGAGACACTGAAAAAGTACTGTGTATATAAAATGCCACAAGAAAAAAAGGAATGAATGTATGTATCAACTGGAATGTTATACGTAACTCAAAGGTCAGCTCTATACGGTTAAAAAAATCCAGGACCCAGACTTGTGATTCTGTTTACTGTACTTAATTATTAATATTTTTTTGCTTATTGTTCTTCATAGTGTTTGTTTCTCCCTGTAAAAGCATTAATATTTTTATAATATAATAGTGGGAGAGCTTAGCCTTTTGCCATGGCTGAATAAAGTGAATTATTTAGGCCTTAATTTTTTAATCTGGCTTCTCTTCCTCATGATGTTTCACACCACTAAATATTGCTGCTTCATCAGTTGTTGAACATAGAAAGATCCACGCGCACTCAAATATATTCCACGTATCCCTCCCATTACTAATTCTGTCACGGAAAATATTTAACCTCGAGGGCTGTTTCAAAATTTTTGGGAAGAGCTACAAGCAAGAGTTATAAGTAACCAGCAAAGTATATCACAGCAAAAGAATTATGTCTTAACTGGGAAATGTTCAAAAGTTTTGACTACATAACTAAGCTGGAAAAATGTCCTAGAAAGGATACAGTTTACACAGGCAAGTTAAATTAACTAGTCCAATCACACAAATATAGCTGTAATATAGCACAGAGATTTTCATTCATACACAAATTTCATGAGTTATGAAGTAAACACCAACCATCTCTCACTGGCACTTCTCAAAGGAAACAACAGACATTATTAACAAGATTTAGCCTTGAACTACTCAAAACACAGCTTTGTTCCCAACTCTCATTTTCTCCCAAACAAGAAAGCAACTTGCTTTTGCTCTCTCCAAATATCCTGCTAATGAAATTCCCTTCTGTTAGACACAAAGCCAGTGAGTAGATAGGAGATAGTTTTTTTCTTCTCAAAAGTTAAGGCACTAACTTCCCATTCTAAATTAAGAAACAGTAAGGGAATAAAAGCTTTACCAGAGACCAATTCAATACTTAAAAGAAACTCTAAATTATCATTCCTTCAACAAAACACTGGCATTCATGACCGAGGAAGGCCAATGCCCACACTTGCTAGGTCTAAATGCTTCCTCTTACTAAACTGAAGAAGAATCCCTGTGAAGGAATCATAGTCCCACCATGGTCTCCTGTAGGTGGCTAACACAAGGTAGGGTCTTAGCATTGATTGATGATTCTCCCTTGATAGAGTGAATGCTTTCATGAACTTCAACATCAGACTTTGACTCCACAAGCACTCTGATATTTAGCGCACATTTATCAAGACACTAGCCTTTATTGAATGAGGCTACCTAGGCACACTTAAAATTCAGCATGAACATTATGAGAATTATTGACTAATACTGCTTAAGGCAGAGCTTCCCTATAGAGAGACATGTGCTATGAGGAAATACAAGTGACATGTAAGCTAAAAAGCACTCGATTTCTTGATTTTGTGCGCTGTTCTAACATTCCAATGTATTTTGAACATTTTCTTGTTTACATTAAAATAAACCAACCTAAGGAGTGGGTTTTTTTTTCCTATTATGAGACTTGAAATAACAAAACTAGAGCTTACTGCTGAGGTCCCAAGGGCACCACCAGCCCTGCCTATCCCTGCCCAGTCCCCTGAGCAACCCCTTCCACTCAAGGCCCAAGATCCTCAGGACATCTGTTCCTGCCCTTTGGCTGTCCACAGCCTGGCCCTCCTCTGAGTCAGCCTATCTGCAGGACCACATTCCACTCTTGCCTTGGTCTCTCCCCATCTCTAGTGAAGTGCCCAAAGCACAGGGATAGAGCTGCCTCAGTGGCTCTCTGGCTCCCCTACTCCTGGCTGAGGTGATAGGAAATGAAAGACCACCTGTCTCTTCCCTGTCATCTCCAGAGGGAGATCCCAATTCTCCTGGAATGCCAGGCAGTCACAGTCCCATGTATTGCTGACACCACCATCTCAATGAAAATGTTGATAGTTTAATTAAATATCAAAACTAAAACCTTCTGAGAAGTCTTTTCAGTCCTCTACTGCTGCCTCCTCACATCAGCTATGGAGTGTGAACCTGCACAATGTTCAAGAACATGGAGGATATTGGACAATCAGCAAATTATCTAAAAGTAATTTTTTTATATAAAGATGAGATAAACGAAATGCTTCATGTACTAACTAAACTGGCAGTTTACATAAACAAACTGGACCTCCCTCCTGGTGGCTGTAGGAGCTACCTTCCATTTCTATAAGGCTCAGTTCTCAGATCAAGAGATTTTTATAGCAGACAGCCTATGACTCATCCCTCAAAGTAAATAAGTAATTTTTACAAATGGATAAAAGTCCGAGACTTTTAGACAGCCCAGGACTGGGACATTTATTGCAGAAGCTCGCATTTCAACATTGGCATCAACTGTTTCTTTGGAAGGTTTCATTCTGTTCACTTCAACCAAGATACAGGTCCATATATTAAAAGCAAATACAGAAATCCCTGTTTTCCCACGTATCACCAGGACTGCTAAGACATTCCCAGAACCCAGAGGCTGGAACCTTATCCTCTCCCACCCACCCTGTGGCTGCTCAAGGGAGTCATGGTCCTTATCTGAGGTTTGCAGATGGCCCCTTAAGGTGTCAGCCTGGCCCTGTGAAGAGTAATTGCAAGAGCTGGAGGAGAACAGCAGAATAATTACAGCAAGATATGAAGGAGCAGGATTTTAATAATTTATGAGATATACTAAAATTTCCAGATTTTAATTATAACTTTATCATTTCATTATTTAAACTTCTAAAGCAGCATAGCTAGAGAGTAAACTTATATTTCCTGTCTTGGTATACTATGGGCAAACTTTTCCAAAGTGTAATTCCTGTGTTGACTGTCAATGTTACTTTAAATTTGTGATTAGCATTTCAGAAATATTATATAAGTGCATATTTACACAAAGGGATGGAATGCAAATCTCTGAGATTTTTAGGAAAAAAAAAATTCTTGCTATAATAGTAATAGTTACATTTCTATCTAACATTATAGTGAATAAAATAAAAAAGGGGAAAATATATTTAAAGATGAACTGCAAGTTTATTTTTTTCTAAAAAATAAATCAGTAGGTTTTATATAAATTCCAAAATCATTAACTCAACAAACTAGCACTCTGCAAAATCAACAATTTTTGTACATTTTGAAGCAAGAGTCTTCTACATTAGTTTTTCCTTTACTATTAGCAACTATTGGATCCTATAGCCAGGATTTACCTCCCACACCAACCCAGACTTGACCTCATAGATGGTATAGATAATTTCTCCCATACCTTACATTTACATATTCCAACCAACACAAACCGCTCTATAACTTCAGGTAATTAATGATGAATTGTTATAAAAATTTTAAAGAAGAATTGTAATTTAATTTCTACAAAAATCAGTTCCACTTTTCAATGATCCATATCACCTATATTAACACTGCCTCAATTGTATTTCCTACGATCACACTATTTAAATAATCAAAAGTCTTAAACTAGAGTGTTAAAGAAAACAATATATTATATATAAGAGTGAAACCTTGTAATAGCAAGGGTTGAGAGTCTTTGGGACAGTTTTCCTGGGGAGGCAATAAGCTTCACTGCAGACCTTTTTCAGGATGTTATCCAAACTTCCATCAAGAATAACATATATATTCTTGATCCTGCCTTAAGTCAGGAGATTGGACAAGATAATATGCTGAAGCCCTCTGCAGTCGTATTTTTTATATGATTCTATGCTATTATACTTGTGGCTAGTAATTTATTTTTTGAGATTCCATTGTTCCAGTTTTGCCAGCTTAAATTTATTCAGAGCTGAAACAAGGGGATGAAATTTTCTCCTCCAACCTAGACCACTTTGCTCAAGGCTATTTCAACAATTTGAATTTTTATTTATTTCCCTGCCAACAGCGTTAGTAGAAACAGATTTTTTTTATAGGGGAAACACAAATCTTAGGGAATTAAGTTTAGTAAGAAATTTTTATATGCCGATACAGATCAACCCTTTCTGGTCCTTTCATCTGTCTCTTATTTCCTCTCCCCCATTCTCATGACAATCATATAACCAGCCACCTCCAGGAATTACACTTGTCTTTTGTATGTAAAACATATTTCTCTCTGTCTGAGATTAGCTTGCACTCTTGGTTCCTCTGTGCTTAGTGCTAGCAGCTCTAGATGCTTAGTGAATTCTTTAAGGATATAAAATGACTTGAAGTGTGAGGAATCACAGTCCAAGAGGTGTTCTTGTTTTCTGTTAGTTGTTTTTTTTTTTGGTTTTTTTTTGTTTTTTTTTTTCCTCAAAGAAGTAACATGGGTAAATTAAATAAAAAGTAATATGAAAAGCAAGGGAGTGAAGCATTTCAAACATGGAACAAACCAACCAACTGTACAATACCAGACACCGAAAACCAATCAGCTAGGATAAGCTATTGAAAAGACATATAGTGCTGGAATCTAACATAAAAGCCAGAGTTTCTTCGTGGGAATCTGCCACATTTCTCACTCAACAATGTAGAGTCCTTGAAGGGTTCAAGGCCTACCTGTTTGCTAGCTGCCACAGCAATGGGGGCCATGATTCAATCCCTCAAGTCAGGAGATAATGCAAACAGAGCTAATCAAAAGAGCAAAATCTTCCTACCCACGTGGTCCTGTTTTATTAATGCAAATTTCCTAAATATTCCCTAATTACAGAGATCCCATCTAGTCTTTATTAAAAATTTTTGATGGAATTATGCTTGCTGTTGCAAGCCTAGCTGTTTTGATTTTTTTGACATTTATCTTCATGGTCTAGCTCCCAAAAGCTGTTCAAGCAGCACTTCCAGTGTCCATTTCTAAAGACACAGCAGAACTGTACATACTCCAGCCATACTTTCATCTAGTTAATAGTGTGTTCATGGATAAAGGTCTAAATTTTTTATAGGTCTACTCATGTGAATAAATCAGCAATTTCAGTGCATTTTTCTAAAAACCATGATTTTCTGAGCCTGCTGCTACTGGACAGCTAGATACACGAAGGAACCATGAAAATGATAAGCAGTGACTCATGACAAAGAACAGCAACCTTTGCACACATGGAAATCTGGAAAAATACATTTTAAGAAAGAGTTTGGTCACTTTTTGAGAGGTCATTCTTCTCTTGAAGGTAGCTTATACATTCAGAACTGAGCAGTTCATGTATCCTGAATATTGCATCATATGACAGAGTCACAGCTGTGCTGACTACTCCTCAACCCTATGTAGCTGGAGATTGTGACAATTCTAGCATTTAAGATGTGGATATGTAGCATTTTTCCCAGGCTGTATACACTGACAGCCTCACTGGCTATTGTTCCTGACAGTTTAAAAGAGAAAATAAGAGAGTTTTGAGTTGTTCCCCTGCCTTTTTGTCCTCATGTAGTTGTATGCTCCCTTTTCTTGTCAGCTAAGCAGCCCAGCTGTAAGCTTTTGCAATACTAATCACTACCCACACATAACCCAAAGAACAACATCCCTGTACCCACCCCTTCCCTGAAATAACAGGCTAAGGAAAAAACATTGCAGACAATCAGGCAATTTTTTTTTTTTTTTTTCAAGAATAGACTTTCTTGTGAGTTTTCCATCATTATGTGGTTTTGGCTGACTCAGAGAGACCACGCAAAGGGAAGTGCCTCTCTTGTAATTTTAGGTCCAATGCAAGAGACAGCAGAAATACAAGAAGAAAAATAATAATAATTTATTTTTTTTTTAAAAAAAAAGCAGCTGTTTTTTTTCCAAGACTTAAAAACTATAACTTTATTTGAACTGCTTTTAATTCTTTGAACCATAAATGGCAGACAGGACAATTAAAAGAAGATGACAGGAAATTGCTAATACATACAATTTAGGGAAGGTTACAGGGAACTGCTAATACATAGTTTAAAATAATTACCTATATTTGTGTCTAAACACTCCATTCCAATTGAGGAGGACATTTATTTTATACATACACATATATTACATGTATTACTATAATTTATTATTATTTTCGGTCTACCACAAAAAATAGCAAGGCTTGTCAGTCGATCTGATGTTGATTCTTCACCTCAGTCAACTGCAGATCTGTTCCTTGGCCTCTCTTCTAATGGGTGATATCTAATAACCATGGTCAAAGGAGCTGTGTCCAGTTCCCCCTGCAGAGATCCTGCCTCCAGGCCTTCAGACACTGTGACAGTGAACTTATATCCATAAGTATATCACATCTATTGATGGGAAATACCAGAATCTAGCATGTCTCCTTAATAATTTACAGGAAAATCATACATTTTATGAAATGAATTAATGTTCAAATAACTTGCTGCAATAACAAGATCTCTAGAAATTTTGTGATTAAGGTCAATTGTTAGAGCCAGCTGCTGAGGTATGTAACATAGGAAATTTTCATTTTATTTGTTATATTGAAGTTGCAAAACAGTGATAAGCTCCAATTTTGAGTTCTTGTTTATCATCATTGAAATACATTATAATTGCTCTGACCTTACCCTGGGTTCCAGTGCTCTCAGTATTTTCAGTAGTATTTAAGCGAGAAACAGAAATAGTTCTTTCCACTCAAACCCCACAAAAAGTTGATGCTCTAGAACAATTAGAACACAAGAAACAACAAAACCTGATGTTTCACTGACAATTTTATCTTTTGAGTAATTACTTGGAAAACAAGTTCTTGCACATATGTAGCTGTGAAATTTTTACACAGTAGTAAGCAGTCAAATGAATATCTAATGGTTTTGTTCTATACATTGCTTTTTAAAGAATTAAAAAAAATACTTTCAAATGGACTTCTAAGCTCAGTGGTCAAGAAAATATTACCTTAGTTGTCACAATTAAAAACAGCTTCTAATTAATAATGCTCACCACTGCTTGCTTTATTCAATAGTAAATTTTCTAAAGACCTAGTTAAACCTATGTTAATTAATAAACTTTTTTCATTTTTATATACACTGATTGGAGCACATTTGATTGGTATTTAAACTTCAGGACTTTAAGGGGCGGAATATATGGGAATATATTCTGATTACAACATCTATAGTTACCAACATAAAAAATTAGACTTGTTTCTACATGAAACATTACCCCCAGACCAGAGAAAAAATGGAGTTCATATGAGGTCAAGTATAATACTATTTTGATCAAAATCTAATGAAATCTTATTTTATAACCTAAAAAGTTATCTTTTCTCAACATTTGGAATAGTGCTTAACAGTTTAACGTTAGTTCTTTAGGAGTTTTCATTTTTTTAAATCTCATGTGACCAAACCTACTTATGTGTATTATTTTATATTTCTAGTTCTCACAGACATGGAGAAAAGTGTGAAAACAAAAAATCAGAAAGGTAAGGAATGAAGGCAGGAGGCAAAGAAAGACAACCTGAAGAGATTTATTTTAAAAACTGCAATGCATACACTTGTCATTTACATGATGATGTCATATTCCAGTAAAATGGCATCAAGTCACTTTCTTCATTATTAAGGAAGTTAAAATTTGCTGATTGTGTTCAGCCATTATTAAACAATTCAAACTCTTTCTGATAAAATGTTTAAATCAAAGATGAACAGATATTTTTAATCTATTAACTCTTTTTCTAACTTGTAGGATAGTTTTTTTAATGTTTATTTAATACTGATATAATCACACTTTCCACTTTACTCTTTTATAGAACAGAGTGAATTATTTCCTGTAAAGGGGTTCAGTCTTGACCAAAATACTGTAGAGGGCACTGCAGAGCATATGAACAAACTGAACTCACTTTTTTATGGTTCACATTACTGCACAGTGGGCATAGGCACAAATATAAAAACTTCTCTGAAATTTCAAGATCTTTTTAAAGATCATTTCATAATGTGGTTAATTATATCAAATCATGTGAAATGTACTATGAAACACAACTGACTATAAGCTTTGTAAGATCAAAGATGCTCTTCTCACTTTTATTTTAGGGTCACTGTGCCTATCCCAGCAATACAGCCCTACCTACTCAACCTTTTCACATTTCTTATTATTCAGCATTAGCATTGTTTATAATGGTTTTATTGTTATTGTATAAAAATGATACCAGTTTGGGGGCTACAGATCAAAAGGTATTACTCTGAGTCTGTGAGTTGCTATGTGAAGATTAAGGGGGAAAAGACACAGTCTATGCACTAAATTCCCAACAATAACTTAGGAAATTCTTTCCTGAGTTGGATATTTTCTAAACATCCTCATTTCTGAATCTATAATATACAGGAAAATGTGACTTCAGAATAATCATGCATCCTTTTGCTTCTCTGAAATGCTAGATGTGCATAGTATTTCAGGTCGACCTGAAAAGCTTGGCTGATGTCCAAGGTGAGGCCCCAGACTCATCTATTCAACAACCTCAAGCATCAGGACCAGGATTTCATCCGTGGTTGTTTAAACTATTCTCTTTTTATCATACACTGAAGTGGCCAAGGACCAAATGTACATACTCCTTGTATAAGAAGAAGGTCATGATTTTTCCTGTTTTCTATATCTTTGCTGTACTGCTGGACATCTTACCAATTACAGCTGTGTGAGGACTGGCCAGATCCAAGGGTACTCTTCTGAAGCCTTACGCCTTTCTCTCAGTAAGTTTCAAGAACTAATAATATGGACAAAGCAAATGAATCTTGGGCCTGAGATGACACACTAATATATCTATTTTATAATGTGATATTCAAAAAAGACAGTAGAAATATTTTGGACCTTTAGTAGACTACTGCAAAGTAACGAATGATGTGCTATATCTTCTACAGCACACAACACTGAGTCTAGATTTGAAAGGTACCGTCCAATTAAAATTATGTTGTAAGCACGGACATTATTCAAAACCTAGCAACAGAGTGCTTCATGGTCTTGAAAGCCAGCCTCACATTAATTACATAAGATCAATTTGTTTAGCTTTTCAAAGAGAAATTGCAAAGTAGACGATCATCCTTTGGAGAGATTTCTGATGGTAGGGTTTTTGATACGGCAGACAAAAGGCTAATTAACTCCAACAGCAAAAGAAGCAAGAACTAGGCAACTTAAAACTAGCTATTAAATGACAATTTTAAAAGAAACATGCCTAGGATGTTGCAGGTAGTTACAAAACTAACCACTGAAATAACCTGCTAATGGGGGAGCTGATAATCTGTAACCTTAAAACTTTGAGATTATATATTTTTAAAAGCTATGTTGCCACTCAATCACAAAGTTCCAAGTTCAAAGCACTAATTTTCAAATCAATTATTATACTTTGTGTTATAAAGACCAGGTAGATGATAATAAAGGTCCTCTGCCGTCATCAAAAATACATTTTCTAGTGCTGATAATAAACCTCTAAATTTTGTTTTATTAAAAAGAAAATCAAGACTTTTGAGTTCAAGACACTGTGAGAATATAAAGTCTATAGAAACCATGACAGAAAACTAGCTATAATTTATAGTTGAGGAGTAGTTTTTCTTTTCTGTTTTTCACTGTCTCTGTAATGAAGCATTTCCCAGGTTTTACTAGAAAGAAGATTCCAGATGGAACCAACGAGAAAAAAAAAGTCAGCTTGACAAGAAATCAATCAGCTGGTTAAAAACATTTCTGAACAACTCTGTTATGCACAGCCAAGAGGGAAAATTCCACCTTGGTCCAAAGTATTGATATGCTGGAGGAAAATTTTGTCATCCAGATGGACTTTGACAGGCCCATTCGAATCTCATGAGGTCCACCAAAGCCAAATGCAAGGTTTTTCATTGGAGATGGGTTAATCACCAATATCAGTACAGTCTAGGGAAGTGAATGGATTGAAAGCAGCCCAACAGAGAGGGATTTTGGGGTACTGGTGGATAAAAAATTGGACATGAGCCAGCAATGGTCTCTTTTAGCACAGAAAGCCAACTGTGTCCTGGGTCGCATCACGAGTGGTGTGGCCAGAGGTTGATGGATTTGATTCTCTCCTCTGCTCTGGTGAGGATTGACCTAAAATACTGCATCCAGCTGTGTGATCCTACATAAAAGAAAAATACTGATCTGTTGGAGTAGGTTCAGAGGAGAGTCACAAAAGTGACCAGAGTGCTGGAGCATCTCCCCTGTGATGAAATGTTGAGAGAGTTGGGGTTGGTCAGCCTGGAGAAGAGAAAGCTCCATGTGAACCTTATCGTGACATTTCAACATATAAAGGGGCTTATAAATAAGATGGAGATAGACTTTTTACCAGAGCCTGTAGTCACAGAACAAGGGCCAACAGTTTTTAGCTGAATTGGACACAAGGAAGAAATACAGATAGAATAAGGAAGACATTTTTTATGATAAGCATTGTGAGACTGGCAGAAGTTATCCTGATGCCCCATCTCTGTAAATGTTCAAAACCAGGCTGGATGAGCCCCTGAGCAACCTGATCTAGTTGAAGAAGTCCCTGCTTATTACAGAGGCTGAGATTGGACTAGATGACCATTAAAGACCTAAAATTCTATGGTTCTAAAATTCTATTTCTGCAATGATACAGTAAAATAAATCTAGCCTCTTTTGCAATACAGAAATGCTTATATTTCTAGGGAAGCACTTTCTCTTTTTAATACAGTTTGTTGCTTTTTTTCTAAGTATGCTGTTGTGAAATGGATCCTGGTTCTGTACAGTGTTTAGAATCAAAATCTGACTAAGGTGGCAGGTCTGGTGTTATCAGCTCTTACATGTCAAAATCTTGGGAAACACAGACATTGTACAGATTACTGGATAAGCATCTGTCTAACAGCAGATCACTGAAAAAATAAATTACAGACTGCTATATGAGTTAGGCTGTCTGTGGTCGTTCGAACCACTATTTTCACTAGAGGCATGCACACAACGATGACGAAAAGACTAAAACAGAATTTAACAGCAGGTAACAGTTTATTGTCTAGAGCTCTACCAGAGAAAACAAAACAACCTTCAGAGAGCCCAGACAAAAATACACAGATAGAAAAAAACTCGACAATGCCATGCAAAGAAAACAAAAAATCCAGACTGCTTCTCAAAGGCCAAGTGGCTGGCCGAGAAAAGCAGTGGAAGGAAAAGGGAAGCTGCCTCTCTCTCTGTGTCTGATGGCACACTCCCGGCCATCGAAGTCCCTGCAAAACACAAAATGGTGAAAAGTATCTCCCCCCCCCGCCCAGGGAAAGCCCACAGGGAAGCCATCACTTGCTGTTAAGCTGGATTCCAATGGCCTGGTGCTGCTCCCTGTGCCAATGGAGGTGGGTGGAAGCAGGCCGTGCAGTCTTGGACCAGGGAGAGGGGGAGCCGCAATTCTCTCAGTTCAACAGACAGCCGAGAAGAGGGGCAGGACTTCCGTGTCCGCGGCTTTTATGCCCTCGAAGTCCCACGGGAATTGATGTCTTCTTCCAAGCCAAGCTGTCTCCTGATTGGCCAGCAGAGCTGGGATCTACCTCTCTTCCTAGGGCTTCACTCCAGGCAAAATGGCAGTTCCCACCGAAAACCGCATGTTCAGGGCTTGGAGGTGCCATCTTTACCAGCCGCGGGTCACCCTCAGGGCCATCTGCGGCGCCCTTGGAGTGGCTGCCGCCCCTGTGCAGCCACTGCCAGCATGGCGCCAGCACAGGGCAACCTGCCGTTGTCCCGGGGACCCTGCAGGAGGGATCCCTGGGATGGCGGGGCCGCCCATGACTGTCCAGGGTAGCTGCCGTGATCACCGCAGCTGCTGTGGTGCTCCCTGGGGCCGCCGCCCCAGGCCAGGACTGTGGAAACCCCCGTTGGGCTCCTTCATGGTGGCACAGGGCTGGCAGGACCCGCTGTCCCCCACGCTGGCGGGGCCAGGATTGATCGCTGCCAGGGAGGGAAAGGTGCGGCACCGCCACGCTGGCTCCATGCTGGCTGCTGCCCGCTGCTGCAACAGCCGGCTGCGTAAGTGGGGTCTGCTCTGCCTGTGCAGCCGCCGCGTCTCCATTCCTGTCTCTCTGCCCAGCACCGCAGCAGCATTGCGGGATGAGCTGTCCCCATCCCCGCAGGGGATCTTCACCTCCACGAGCCAGGGCTACCGCTGCTGCCCAAACTGGTGGGAAAAATGACAAAAACAGCAGAAGCAGCTTTGCACCGCCAGCTCCATGCCCATCCCGCTGCCGTGAATCAAGATCTGGAGGAGGGAAATGCCACCAGCGCCGAGCTCTCGGTCCGCCGCCGCAACTGTGGTGAGTGAGGTTCGGGGAAGGCTCCGTATTGCTCTAAAAAACCACGGTTTTAAAACAGGGAACATGTGAGCAGTTCCAAACTCTCTTTCCCTCCCCCCTCCCCTCAAGAACCCCCTGAGACCAGAAGCCCCCAAGACCATCCCCACTCCCCTCAAACCCATAACACTATCCTTACTTCTCTCTGTTCGGTATGTAAATTTGCATTGATTCACCTTCATTTACTGTTTTATTCTAATCCCTAAAGGAAAAAATACCCACATCCGGTTGTGCCATTAAACAGGCAAAGAAAACCTTTTATTTCCATTTCTTACTTTAAGCTTTAACTACTATGCCAAAAAAAAAAAAAAAGGAAAATAGAAAGGCATTAGTTATAGGGATGAGAAAAAATAAAGAAAAGCAGAACTTAATGAAATAATGTTCACTAAAATTTTGAGTGGACATAGAGATAAGTACAGAGGTTTTATTGATAAGAAAAAATAAAGAAGAAAAAAGTGAATAAAGAGTCAAGAAGGCTTCAGCAGAAGGATTCTGAAAGAAGGCCATTTGTTAGGAGCCAAAAATAAAAGCTGCAGTGTGTGAGGTATGAAATGAGAGCAGACCTGAAGATCCTTCACTTTTGGAAGAAGCTAAAAGCATATGTAACTAGTCGCGGTAAATACAGATATAATCTGGATGTAGGTCATGAAGAAAAGCAAAGGTGAAGTCTGGTGGTGTAATCCAACATGGCAGAGTCAAGGGGAAAGAGGGATTAGGAATCTAACTTTAGCCTTACTGTTGTTAAACCAAACTGATAATTCCATTCCTAACTTTTCAAAGTCACATGCAAGCATTTTAGCAGTGCAAAAACTGAACTGGCTTAGAAAACCAAGAGTACATAAAAAAAGACATTACATAGCACAGGATAGCATAGATAAGGTATTTTTGGCTCTTCACTGACCCTTTCAACAAGCAAATATGTGAGTAATGCCAGTGTTTTAACCACCAGGCATTAATTTGTCTAGAAATACGAAAATAACCTATCTTTATTTTGTCTGAAATACTAATGCTATTCTATGCAAAAGTAACAGCAAGCATGTGGCAGACATTATAGAAAACAATGGTGTAGCACATTTCCTAAAATAAAAACACATGTAATAGCCATATGTGAGTTAAATCACAAATACAGTTCCCCTCTTTTTTCCCCCATTGTTTCAAATCATAGCACTTGGCAAATCATTGCAATGTCTTTTTGCAGACTAATTTTGGTATTGCAATTACTCTAATCTTTATTAACATTGCAAAAGAAATGCGGCAAAAAATGTCATGATCATTTCATGTAAATATTGGTTCACTAAGAAAATTGCACAAAATCAAATGACAGGCAATGCAAAAAAAGACCTCCAACAGATTTACACATATTTTCACATAATCAGCTAAAAAATAAACGTATTTCAATTATTTTTGATCTTTCAAAAGGAAATGAAGTACTCTTTCAAGGCAAAAATAGCTCAGTATATCCATCTCCCAATGGAAATTAGGGTCTTTTTACATAAGATAAATACTGCAAAGTTAGATGGGCTCCGCTTAACCAGCTGCCACACATCGTTCCAGGAAATTATGAACAGTTGCATGTCTTCATACACACAAAAAAACCCAAAATGTGTTTTATAAGTAAGTTCATTTAGAGTAAAAGGGAAGAAAACAGAAAATGCTAAACATGAAAAACCTGCAATTCCTTGATCCCTGTTTTTCTGTAACTATCTCCATCTTCAATAAACTGAGTAAAACTGCTTCCCACTGCCAGGCAGGATGATTCCTTGCACTTAAAAGGGAGATGGTTTATTTCCAAATCCAGAAATGCAGACAGGCACCAGTTCCCTCTACATAGTGACATGTTCCACACAAGCATACACATCTAGTGGAAGTAGAAAATAAAGTCAGTCATTTCCACTCCTGCTACTAACATGGAAAATATCACAGCGTTGGAAAAGTTTAAGCAGTAGGCACAGACACAGAAGAACAATAGGAGTAACAGGGTAATTTCAGCCCAGAGCAGTTTAGCACATTAACCAAAAGTTCGTCCAAAGAACACAATGGTTCATGTGGTGGGATTGGTGCCTACAGACCACAACTATTTTAGTTTAAACTTTAATTGTGGTCATGCAGAGTGCTCTGACAGAGTTCAAGACACTTATAAACTGAAAGCTAAGCACATGTTCATTCGCCTTCCTGAGTAGACTAGAGTGTTTGATGCCTCTCACGCTTGAGATCAGGATGAAACCAGACACTGAACAGAAGTCTGCACTTAGTGTGCCCTCACTCCACTGACGGTTCCCACCTGCTTAAGGAATTAAATAAAGAACATTCCCCTAAGTAGATGTCAGAATGCCTTTACTATATAGCTAAAACATCATGGCAAAGTCCTTACTGAACAGTTTCTAAAACATCAGCACAAATGTGGCAAATGGTTACCTCTTCAGTTTACACAAGTTTTCAGTCACTAATGTCTAAAAATATTTAACTTTTTATCCATTTATGCAGTTTCCTAGTCCTGCTTAGAAGAGTTCTGTACACCAGGAAATTAAGGCACAAAGGTAATCAAGAACATTTTGAAAAATGAACACTATGAAAATCAGCTTATAGTACAGACAGCAATTATTTTGTCCACTTTTGCTTCTTACAGTTTAACAGATAATTGTGCAATATTCAAATTTTCATCCCTGAACTCATCGGCTCAGTCTTATGTCATATCTCATAGATGTGACAGTGGTATTTAGGCTGATGATTCCAGTCTCAATACAAAAAATTCTGCATTCAAAACAAATGATTAGCAGTCTGTTACAAAAGTGTTTCACATTATTTAATACAGCTTTTTCAAAGGTAGGCAGCTGAACTATCAGCTAATGATTTGAAACCTACATAATTCTTCCACAGTGGGTCTTTGACTGGCATTTTTAGTTTCACTGAAAGGAGCAAAAAAACCCCCACGTTATGCTAACTCTTTACTCTTTATCTAGTAAGACAGCCATTATTAAATTTTCTATACTTATGGAGGAGACAAAGAAACAGTGGAAGAAACATACTAGAGACACAGCAAGTCATTATGAGGATTGGATTGATACTGGATGTATACATACCCTGCCATTACGGATTTTTTCTTCCCAGTTACAGTCTCCTTATGTCCCATAATTTGATCTGTGGAAAATCAGAGAAAATGTTTTCCCATAACCTTGCTGTTGCTTGTTGCATGAATTTGGGCTGATTTCTTTCTATTACCGTTGTTGAGGCCGTCTTGATTTTTGTCTTTCTTGATCATCTGCAAAATAAACAATAACTGCTACTCATATTGGATTTAGGCTTTCTCATCACTGTAGAACCACTTTTCTGCTACTGTCTCCACAAGTGAAAAATTATAAGCCTTTAAATAACTCTTCAATGCAGTTAATTAATGTTTTTTTTAAGAACCTGTTACAGAGTTTCGAGTATTTTCTATGACAAAAAAAGTGTGGAGGTTTGAGGGGGCTGGGATCTCTGGGGAGTAGTCAAAGAGGGTTTTGGGTCTTGCAAGGCAGCCCNTTTCCTTAAGAAAAGCCGGGGGGGGAGGAACTGAGATCAAGCCAGCCCTTTCCCAGAAAAGGCAGAGGGCTCTCCCCCAGCCATCTCCTGGGTCTTTCTGTGGGCCGGCTGGGGACCATGATAGCCCTCACTCCTTCCCACTCTCCCCAGAGCCGGGGAGGGGATATTCTTGGCACGGGCTGCTCCCATGCCCCGCTGTTGCCCTGGCTGGGCTGGGGCCAGGAGGGCTCTCGCTTCTGCCTGCTCTCCCCGTGAGGTGGGGGTGGTGGCAGCAGCTCCTTGTTCCCCCAGGCCCTCCAGGAGCACGGGACTGGCGGTGGTGGTGGCGGGGGGTGCGCCGCGGGGGCCGGGGCCAGGGTGGCCCTCGTTCCTGCCTGCTTCGCCCTCCCCAGCAGCGGGGCCAGGGCAGCTGGTGCTGGTCCCGGCCCCCACAGGCCAGGGAGGCGGCGGTGCACCGCGATGCCAATTCACAGCTGCCGGCTTGCATAGCTCCGGGGCCATCTCACACCGTGCGCGGTGCGCGGTTGTCCCTCGTCCCAGGGACGGGTGACAGCTTAGGAGCTCAGCCACGAGGGAGCCCCAGCATGCCCGCTAGCGGTGGCGGGGCAGTGCAATGGGTGCAGTCCCGGCAGCTCTTGGCTTGCAGGCAAACACACGCTGCAGGTGCTGGTGTGGCAGCCCCGGAGCAGCCGCAGCCGGGAACGTGAGCGGGGCGGCTGCTTGTGGACAGTGGCAGGGGCCCAGCCCTGGCACCCTACTAGCAATGGCTGTGCAGAATGGTGGCAGTCACTTCAGGTTATCCCTGAAATGCTGAGGCTATGGACAGAAAGAGGGCGCCTCGGGCCCCGGGTGTGTGGTTTCCGGTGGGAACTGCCATTGTGCCTAGAGTGAAAATGCCGGAAATGAGGTGGAGCTCGGCCCCGCTGACCAATGGGGAGACAGTTTGGCCAGGAAGAAGACAGCGAGATTTGCGCAACAACTAGAGGGCTTAAAAAGCTGAGAACAGAAGCCCTCCTTCTCTCTTCAGCTTCTGGTCCAGGGGCAAAGCACACAGCTCCTCTCCTCTTCACTCTCAGGCCCTGCAGCATGACTCCACCCATTTCTCTCGGCACCGGAGCAATTTTCCAGCTTGAAAGCAATTAGCTATTTCCCGAAGGTGGTGGGAGGGGCTCTCTTTTCACTTCTTTTTGTGTTTTTCAGAGAACCTCTAAGGGCCGGGAAGTGATACCAGCAGACAGGGAGGGAGAGAGATGGCCTCCGTACCCCTACTTATGTTTTCTCAGCTAGTCATCTAGCTGGAAGAGCAGCTCCCTTTCTGTTTTTGTCCCTTTTTCCCTTTTGTGTTTTCTGCATGTTGAGTGTTCCTCTGTGTAAATTTTGGGATCCCTGGTGGGTTGTCCCTTCTTCCCTATTTTAAACCCCTCGTAATAAACTGTTCTCCTGCTGCTAACTCTGTTCAGTTTTCCGTCATCTTTATTGCACGCTCCTGAGATGATAAAAGTGGTTCAAACCACCACAAAAAGCTGCAAGTTTACTCACCTATTATTTAAGTATATACTTGACTGAATCATAGACAATCCAAAGAAAAAGCCACCAGTTGTGTTTTTAGAGCTAGAGGAGTGAAACAGAATTCTAAAGTAAAGAAATGCAGTTATGTGGTTAGTACATATTTTCTTATTTTTTAATGAAAAAAGAGTGTGTGAAGAATTGCTTTTAGCCAGTCAAGTGGACACCATAGTTATCTTGTCTTGTTACATCATGTATGGATCTTCCACTGCAATATGATTGGATCAGAGCATTTTCCCGGATTTATTTTGTAAAAGAAAAATATGTTGATACTTTTAGCTGAGAAGTTTTTTAAGACCCTCACATAAAAACTGTCAGCCTATCTGTCAGAGAAGTAAATTTGCTTTATCTTTCTGCTTACAATTTGTTACATAGATGTTTTATGTTCTCCTTGTAAGGTTGCTGCTGTCTAGGAATTCGGTGAAATTCCTAGGCGTAACCAAATGTACATGTACAGCTGAAAGCTCTGAAGTACAATGTGGGAAGCAAAGCAAAGAGCCTTCAAAAAGCCAAAGGCCTCTGAGATGATGGAAAGGCAAAACAATCTACAGAGTTTGAACAGATTACATGATTTGCAGAAGGGTGCTGGACTTGACAGTCAGATTAAAGGAAAACTGTTGGGCATAAATGCTCACAAGATATCTGTTTTAAAGCTAATTATCAGAAGAACTAAACTTTGTCTTTTCCAGGAGGGATTTTTTTTCAGCAAAGCTGTCCTGGTGTGGACAACAACTCAATAGAGATTTAATAGAGGTACAACAGCAACACAGTTTATTTACCTAGGAGCCCTATAAGCTATGGGACCCCACTAAGACGCAACCAGATACACAAACAACAACCTGACAATATTACACAATAAAAAAATGAAAAATAACAAACTCCTCCAAGCTGGATGGTGAGCTGTGGAGCAGGGGAAGGAAGGAAGAAGGGAAGTAGGGCTGGCCTGAAGATGGCAACTGATTCTGGTGTAGTAGCCTCTGAAAAAAGAAGCAACAATGAAAAGGACCCCCTGGGGAAACCCAAGGGGAAGATACCACACCTACGTTGCCACTAGGTGCTCTTCCGCTGTCACTGTCTGAGCTCCTGTGATGCTGTGGAGTCAGGGAATCGGGAGGGACCAGGAGGGGCGGTAGCTGATCCTCTGTCGACAACAATGAGCTGGGAAAGAGGGGCCAAACTTTCATGCTTCTGGTTTTTAGGAGCTCTCTGATCGCGCATTATCTTGGAGCAGCCCTTCCAGGCGTGCCACCAGGCCATCAGTGCAGGGCAGGTACTGCCCCTGCAGTCACCTCTCGTGAGGAGAAACCACCACTGTGCAGCTGCGCAGGGGTTCGACAGCACCAGCCCCTCACTCACACAGGCATCAGCCATCCCCCTGCACGGCACAGAGGCTGGAGGCTCCGTGCACACCCAGCGGGGCCACCCCTGCTCTGGGCGGGGGCTTTGGTGGCAGGAGCGCGGGGGCAGCCAAGGAGCAGCCACCAAGCTCAACAAGCAGCGGTGGGCGCACAAGGCCGGGGCTCTGTGCTGTTTATGCAGTCCAAACCCTCTGCTACAGTAATAATATAGAAAATGTTGCTGAGGATATTATGAGCAGATTTCTCTGAAGACCATCTGCATATTCACACAGCTCCAATACCACTGAGAAAGTTTTGTCATCATTCACAGATAGAAGAATTATGAAATAACCCATTTCTTAACTCTCCAAGATATTTCATAGATGCTTTGTTAGGTATGGAATACTTCATGGGTTATGAAAGTTGATTACTTTTGAGGTAGCTGATTACATCTTATGTACAGGAGAAATCAGAATGTCCCAAATAACTAAGACACCAGGAAGTACTGAGGAATTGTCATTGCAACAGAAAAGGTTGTAAAAAACTACTTTAAAAACTCCAAAGCTCATATGAGTAATTTCTAAAATACTAAAGAAGAGGTACCAGAAACAGATCTATGAACAGATGAAGTCCCTCGGTGGGTGGGTGGGTAGGAAGTGTAAGCAGGGAGAAGGTATAGGTGTAGTCACTGCTATCATTAGAAATATAATGTTATATTTTTCTAATAAAATTTTTAGCAAAGAAAGGTTATTAATAACTTTACATTGTCTTTAAAAGTGTGTCTGTACATTAAAAAAGATTTCTCAATAAATACATTACTGTTTCTTAAGATGGGTCATAGTCATTATAGGACACTTGGATTTCAAAAGCATATTTAAATACTTAATTCAGTTCTGCTAGAAAAATTTCCAAGGTAAACACCTTTTTTTTTGATGAAGACTGCCCATTTTTGAGCTGATTTAATGTTGAGCAATTAAATTGAGTTCTGGCATGTTCCAAAATGTTTATGTTTCTTTTTTTGGAATACATCACTGAATTTTGGGTTGAGCACCCCTATTATTCTGGGTTTAGGATGTACTGTGTTAATCTGATAAATTAAGTATATGCAGAAAAAAATAGTGTGTCATAAATCCAGGTGACTAGGGGATGCATTCATCATTCACATTTTTGCCCCACAAAAATCACACAAGTTTAAAGTCAGGGAATAAAAGAGTAGATTACAGGATGCAAATACTTATTTGAGAGTATTTTTTCAGAATGGTTTTCTGTCATATAACAGAGAGAACTGTGTGAAGCCTACTTCAAGCTGTCTCAAATTTTCTGAGAAAGTGCTGGCAACTACCAGTGCACTATTCATTTACCACAACAGTTGGTTTTGCAAAGGGCAATAGTTCTACTAATCAACACTGCAGCATACATTCTACCAAAACAGCTTGTCACTGGATGGTTCCAAGGATTCCATGAAGTTTTCTGAGTATACCTGTGCTTTAACAAAACAGAAATGTGGCAGCTGAGTGCTAATACAAATAGTAGCAGAAGTGATTTCTATGTAAATGTGGGCTTTGTGGTACAGGGAAGAGGTATTTTCCACTGACAAACGAGCCAAAAACTGATTGTAAATACACCATTTTTCTAGACCCAAGCAGAAATAAAGATGAAAACATCTTTATGTACCTGAGACAGGGTATGCTTAAAAAGTAGACAATGTAAAAATACAGTAAATCAGAATTAAAACAAAGTCACACCTGGATGCACCTGGATTAGCAGATATATGGATTTTCATGGCAAGATTTTTGTAGTGAGGGGATTTACAGAGATTGCTTCTGTGAGAGGCTGCCAGAAGCTTTCCCTATGTCTTCCGGAGCCAATACCAGTTGGCTCCAAGACAAGCCTACCACTGGCCAGAGCTGAGCTTGTCAGCAATAGTGGTAGTGTCTCTAGACTAGCCTATTTAAGAGATGAGATAGTTGTTACACAACTGCAGCTAGAGAAAAGAGTGAGAATATGTGAGAGAAACAGCTCTGTAGTCACCAAGATCAGTGAAGAAGGATGAGGTAGAGGTGGTCCAGGCACCAGAGCTGAGACTCCCTTGTAGCCATGGTGCAGATCATGGTGAGGCAGCCCATACCCCTGTAGCCTCTGGAGGTCCACAGTGGAACAGAGAGAAAGGAGTCTTAATAAGTCTTAATAAGTCATGGTTTAGAACACCTAAAAACTCTCTTGTTCACTTGTTGTCTTTGAATGGAGGCATAGTAACCTCACAAGGTGAAAGATATCCTTCATGGGATGCTTTTAAAAGCTTCTTTGGTGGGAAAAAAAAGCCAAACAAAAAACAAACAAACAAACAAAAACAAACAAAGAAACAAAAAGAAATAAAAGGCAAAGGCCTTCAAATTAATTCAGATAAACAAACAAACAAACAATAATAGCTAAATGTATGCATCCACTCCATAGTTTTACAGGGGTTTTTATACACTTAAAAAACATAACAGTTTAAATGATGTTGAGTTGGAAAGGCTGTGTTACTCTGTTGATGATAATAATTAATAATTCAACTGAATGAGTTTTATCCTAAAAGAGATTAAATTACGGCTCATACTCACTGCTTCCTGGTGACACAACCTAGCATTTGCTGTTGACTTAAAAAAATAAAATCTGCCAACAAACAAACCTTGAACACAGAGACACTGTGCCCACACTTGTGGAGGATGTTATATCTGTGCAGTAGCTATTCCTATGTTCCAAACAAATCATCAAATCCTTTCTCCCCGACAAAACCTTTAACCTGTGTTTTTTCACAATAGGTTTGAAAATAGGCAATTAGATGACACAATGTTTTCCTCAAGGTTGATGCATTATGTACACAATTGACCTTCAAGGTATGAGAAACACCAAAAACCAGCAGCTATTCATAAGCTGTGAAAACTCTAGGATGAACTCAGATGCCAGAAAGAATCCCCTTGACCAGCTATTTGTCTCCATATGTAGGCTGTGATCCTCCCCTCCTTCACTTTGTGAACTGAAACAAGATATTTTATATTATAGCTAATGTTAAACTGAACCTCAGGGACAGTGTAACATTTATTTTTGCCTCTAACAGTTTTTGAGGTGAGAACTGGACTTCTGGCTTCCAATTGAATCATTTTTAAATAGTACACATAATAAAAGATATGCTATAGAGTCAATGGTTTGTTTTCGCACCAATGCTGTTATCTGCTTTTAACCATTTTCTGGACACTAATAAGACAGAGAGACTGACCTCATTAGGAAATAACTAGAGGAGGGAATCTGGTTCAACACATTTTGTTACAGTAGTCCCCTTAATAATATATTCGTTTTGAGAAATATAATTTTAGGTTATTTACTGCCTAATTATAGGCATTATGTGTTGCCTACTATTAAAAGACACACGAAATTGATGGCTTTTGACTTCAACTATTTCTTATGTCTTCCCTCTCGCCCGTAACTGGAGGGAAGAGGACAGTTTATCTTGCACCTCCAAGCCTTAGGTTGAGGGGGATGCAAGGGTTTGTTATTCCAAGACTGTATCTGTCTGTGGAGTGTCTCTCACTAGTGTTATAGTTTACAACACCTTTTCTCTCTTCTTCCTCAGAAGATATATTGTATGTTGAAATCATATGTATTGCCAAGTTATGACAGAGGGATTTTTCCCCCTTTCTTAGACTGTTCAATCTCCCTATATACTTTAGTGTTCAGGGAGTAGAATGTAGGCTTGTCATGGACATAATGCTCATATCAAAGGATTGTTTTCCTCTGCAAGCTATTTTTTTATCTTATGTTTCATATAGGCAATTAGTGGTTAATTGAACTCATTTGGAAAACAGCTTCCTTCTTGGTCCTGAATAATACTGCCTGGATTCCAGTGTATTTGAGAAATTGGATTTTCTGATATTTATATAAATGCCCTATCATATATTCATACCTCTGTGGGTAAGTAATTTACAGATATCTCTTGGGAGCCCTTTGTAGAATATAAGCATTACATCTAAGTATTGACATAATCATTATAAAATAGCACTCCTACTGCAACTCATTACTATAGACATATCTTGGACGTTATATTGTGCTCATACAAGGGAAACAAAATAGACTCTGTCTCAGAGATTCTATTGCACATAATTTCAGTCACTTGTAATGAAGTTAAAACCAGTTAATTGAATTGTATCAGGAAGAAGTGAAGTCATCTTATGTGAAGGAAAAAAAAAATCAGAAAAAAAAATCTGTTCTGACATTAAAAATTAGACTGTATTTCACTTTCCTGGATTGTCATATCTCTGACAAAATATATCGTATCATCAAAGAGGTTAAACAAAAAGCTGAAAACCTCTCTGTTGTCAATTAATCCTTCTTGACATATCTCATATATCTATATATTGAACAAGCAGATATATTTTGCAAAAAATTACCTAAGAGGAATAGCAACCTTCTTCACAAGTTTGTTTCTACAGCTTGTAGTTCTGGTCAGATGACAGTATTCAAAACTACTACAATCCAAGAATTACACTGAGACCCTATACTTGTTTTATGTTCTTGTTTTTATTTTCTGACAAAGCAAGAAACATTTATATTCATATACCCAGAGATACGGCAAAGAAGTTACACCAATGAAGTGAAAAGACAGTTAAACTGAGTAAACTGCTTTAAAGCAGATAAATTCTTGGATTTGTGTTTTGATTTCAGTTTAAAGAAGTTACAATTATAAGATTAAGGACATAGTTACTATTGTGAATCCAGAAATCTGTATCTTTAATGGATCCGTTCCTTAAAAAAAAAAAAAAAAAAAAAAGCAAGCCTTGCAAATAAACAATGTCATAGTAGGGATTTGGCATATTAAGAGATTTTTTTCTCAAATGCTTCTAAAATGGCATCTTTTATTTCTAGAAAGAAAAACAAGGATTTTATATGTATAGATTCTAGACATGTTATTTATTCTCATATCACTGTCTACTAACAGAGTTATTCTTCAATTACTCCTTTCACTGCCTTGACAGTCTGGCACCATCGGTTCAGGTATTAGAGCCTATAGTTACATTTTGCAAGGAATAAGAGTTTTATGATGTAGCACATAACATTTTAATGTATAATTTGCTTTTCTTAGATGTAATAAAATGGCTCTGTTCCATTCTTTGTGTGTGTTCTTTCTTATGAGTTCTCTCTTTAGAGGCATAATGAAGAAAAATGGTTTTATTTTCACACCAGGAGCTGCAGAGTTAAAGCTTTAACTGGCTTTATATACCTTTTGGTGGGAATGGAAGAACCAGGACAAGATGTGAACAAGATGCTATGAAATGGTATTTGTAGTTGAAAAATAGCGAAGTTCAACAATGTACAATATGTGATGATGCGATCTAATAAGAAGCCTGAAGAAAGACACACAGAACCACCCATTTTAAGCCAAAAGTGATAATCTTGTACCAAACAGAATCTTTATTTAGACAGGAGTTACATCAACTTCAAAAGAATTAATTTGGTTATAAGGCCTGATTTTGAAGTACTAATTTCCAGTTGTATCTATTGCTTTGCAGATGCATTTAATTACAAACTTAGCCTGGGGAATTCAAAGGTCCAGAAGTAACCTGAGTGATGTAAAACGGAAATGCAACTTGTGGGCTGACTTTCAATCATAAGATAGCTCAAGAGAATTTCCATAAAAATATTCGGTTAAAGCTTATCCTAGAAACAAGTACCAAAAGTCATATCCCTACATTGGAAATCTATGATGACCTCATTTTGACATTAAGTTTGTGCTGAATTTAATGTAAATTAGTCAGAACATTGTGGAAAATACAAAAAAAAATGTTTTATATCCAGGAGCTTTTTGTTTGACTTTTTTTTTTATGTTTGGGTTTTGTTTGGGAGTTTTTGTGTGTTTGTTATTTTGTTTGTTTGGGTTTTTGTGTTGTTTTGTTTCTCAATAATAGGTTTTTTTTAAAGCTTGCATAAGTACTTTTATTGTCGCAGCTCATGTGTTGAAAAAATAATCTGTGGAAAATCTGTTTTAATGTTTGCCTATGTAGTTGGCCTAAAAGAAACTAGACTAAGGAAAGAGAAAAAGAAAATGAAACAAAGGAAATCACTCAATGTCTCAAACAAACTGACAGATGTCCAGCCATTCTCTTAACCTCGTAAGTCAACCCACAACCGCACACACTTTCTTCTGTTTTGTTGTTAATCATGGCAAAATATGTCATGGAGTATCCGTTTGCCAGATTAGGGGAACCGTTCCAGCAGTCTCCCCCTACAGTGTTTTACCCACCCTCACTCTACTTACTGGAGTGACAGAGTGGGAAAACGAGAAGGCCCTAATGCTTTGTGAACACAGTTCAATGATAGTCGAAACACTGGAGTGTTAGTAACACTGTTTTAGGCACAAATTCAAAATAATACTATAAGCGCTACTATGAATGCAGTTAACACCATCCCAGTCACGCTCAGGACAAGGATGCAGTTTCACATTATGTCCACGTCGTCTAGTCTATCTGACTACATGAAAGGAACATATCATATGATATTCCCCTCTTTTACTTTATCAGGCTTATTGATATTTATTTCAAAACTCTTCATACCAGGTCTTCCGGCTGTATAAATTTGTTCTGAGTGTGTCTGAATGAGCCAGCGTATGTGTGTGAATAAATACGTATTTCAGTTCTTTTCTTTTAGATTTGTTTGGTGGCCTGTGTGGGAGACATGGGGAAAAAAAAAGAAAAATCATGGTCTCTTTAATTGGCAACTGACAGTTATATTGGATCAAGTATAATGTGAAGCCCCATCTTTGGTTGCCCTTGTTGAGTTGATTGTCAAAGAGGTGAAGTCTAATTAGAAAGACTGTGGGTAGTAAGAGAATAAGTTACTGAAAAATCCTGAAATAGTCAGAACTAGAAGACTGTTTAAAAATAAAATCGAATGATCAAAACTATTTTATTCTAAGGAAATTGCTAACAAGTCAATAATTTGCAGGTTCTAAGGAGCATTTTCTGGTACTGTGGTACACAGAACTGTGCTTCAACTGAGAGGGTACCAAGCCTATTTTCTTTACCACTGTATTTAATGTAAGAATGACTTGGCTAATTCAAGCACTTTGTGAGGAATTCTGAAAATTTTTATACCTGCTGCTTTTATTAATATACTGAAATTGTTCTCAGGGTAGATAATGTTCAGAAAAAAAACAACAAACAAACAAACAAACACAAAACAGCAAAACAAAAAAACCTCCAAAACCAATAAACTGATGGGTTTTTTTCTTCTACAGGGAAAAAATTGATAGGTCATAGTGCAGGAAGTAGAAGGAGTAGGGGAAAAAAAAGAAGATTGACAAGTAGAAGTAATTAATAGCTGCATGCTGGTCTACAGAAAAAATAGAGTGGGTAAGAAGGTTAACTGGGGAGGGCTGCAGTAAGAATAAAGAAAATAGTGCAATGAGATAACTGTTGGCTTTCACTGCAGTCCCAAGGTTCTTATGGAACAATCTAACTTAAATAGCAGTGGTGTGATGTCTTTTCTGTTGGCATTTGTTTTGCATCACTGATGGACTTCATTTATACCTCTTTTCACCAAATCAGGCATAATTTATCTGTAAAACAGTACCTCTTGCATTATCTTGTTCTTTACAAAGTGTCAAAAAATGAGAATATAATTGCAGAAAATCTAATGTTTGACTTTAACACAAAGCAAAATCTGTGCTGTTACACTCCTTTTAATTTGAAACACTCTACTAAGTAGTATGGTAACTTGAATTTTCTTTCACTGTTAACACTGAAGTATATAGAAAAAAAATTCATTGCAAATGGTGTTGATACACTAGTTTATAACTTATATATTTGAAGAGAGAAGCAGACCTAAGAATGAATGATTTGATTCATGATTAAAGATGTATGCAGTAAGGAGCTCCTGATTTTTAAAAAAAATATTTTGAGCCTAAAATTAATAATATTTCAGATCCCGTACTTTGGGAGACCCACAGGTTGAATTCTCTTCACAGGAAACTTTAGAAGAAGGTGTTTCTATTGGCTTGAACATGTGACAAGAGGGTCTTATGGGTTTCTTTTTTTTCCAAAATGAATGTCTGAGAAATCCAATTTAGCTTTTCTGTCTTATTTAAGTGCCCTAATATTATAATTTAGTAACTTAAATGGGTTTGATGAAACTGCTGTTACTTAGGTCAGCACTGAGGATAATGGAAGTTTTTCTGCCTAGTCCTTTTCAGCATCCTCAGTTTTGCTGCAGAAAGATGTTGCTGAGGACTGACATCTCAACATGCCCAACTGAGAAAGCCTTCAGACTTCATTTTTTGCACTGAATGTACCAGTAGACACCAGGAGGCTCTAGCATCTCACAGTGCAGCTTTTAAACAGATGATGACTTACAAGTTCAGTAAACCTTCCAACATTTTGATTTTGCTTGAGGATTGCTTTTTATCAGAGCTGGTGAATGAGCCAACCAGGGGCTGGGCTGGGCTGGGCTGGACCTCCTGTTCACCAATAAATGTAGGGGATGTTGTGGTCAGAGGCTGCCTGTGGTGCAGTGACCACCAGACAACTGAATTCCTGATAAACACTGAATCAAAGAAGGGCACGAACAGAATGTCCACACTGGACTTCCAGCAGGCAGACTTTGGATTATTCAAGGAATTAATTGAGAGGATACCTTGGGAAATAGCCCTTAAAAGTAAGGGAGTCTAGGAAGCTTGGACATACTTTAAGAATGAAATTTTGAAGATGCAGAAACAGGCTGTTCCAATGTGCCGTAAAATGAGCTGGTTAGGGGAAGAAGACCAGCCTGGATGGGTAAGGAGCTTCTGAAGGAGCTAAGAAATAAAAAGAGGATGTACCACCTTTGGAAAAAAGGGGAGGTAAATCAGGTTATGTTCAAAGACATTGTTAGATCATGTAGGAGGAAAATTAGAGAGGCATAAGCCCAGCTGGAACTTAAACTGGCCACATCTGTGAAGGACAATAAGAAGTCTTTCTATAAATATATTAATGGTATAAAGAAGGGCAGTAATAACCCCCACTCCTTATTGATGTGGAGGGAAATATAGTGACTACACATGCGGGGAAGGCAGAGGTACTCAATGCCTCCTTTGCCTCTGTTTTCAGTAGCGGGTCAGATTGTCTACAGGACAAGTTGCCATCTGAACTCGTAGATGAGGCTAGGGTTCGGTATAATCCCCCTGTAATCCAGGAAGAAGAAGTTAGAGACTTACTGAACTGTTTGGATTGGCAAATTTTGATGTCAAAAAAATGAAATCTATGTCCAAAATAACATACAAGAAAAAAAAATTAAATAATCCACTAGATATCATTGTCAGAAAATTGAAAAAGTAGTTTCTATTGGTACCACTACAGCATGTAAATCTTCAATCCAAGTAATCTATGCTTCCTACTTGGGGAGGACAAGGACAGTCAGGATGGTAACCTGGTGAACCTGAACCCCCTAAAGTTCACAGAACTGAGAGATGTGAAAAATATGTGAGTGAGAAGTAGAAGAACAAGAAGAGGGGCTTCAGCACAGACGGTGTCCTAGGAATTTTTGCTCTGCTGCAAGGGAAATTAGAGCCTATGTTCAAAAATTTGTTTTTATGAACTTATCAGAGACAATAAGGAAGTCAGAGTAAAGTAGGAATCAAGAAAATGGAAACTGCAGACTTTGGGTCCAACCTACTGTCCCCATTCTCTTGCACTAAATGTCAGCTTCTTGTAACATGTGCCTACGCATGGAAGTAATTTTTACTGGTAATTCTGCTGAGATATTACCCTTGAGAGGAGCGGCTGAACACTTCAGAAAAGAACAGACTCTTGGCACACAGCTCAGTGATTGTGTCCTGTCTGACTCACCAAAGGTTTGATAAGAACACACTGAATAGAGTGTGGCCTTGTGCCAGGCTATAAATATCATTTAGAACCACTTGAAACTATTCAGAAACCCCCACTAAGTTTTACAAGGAGGGATAGCATTATAGCCCTTATTATAACATAATTTTCTCCTTTTCATATAGTGGGTCAGTCAGAATATTTGTATTTTTGCCTTTCATAAGCATTAGAACAGTACACTTCTAAAGTGGGTAAAAAGTAATTTCCCATATGTGTTGCTACCTAAAATACATATGATTAATCATTGCTACTTGTCTTCAGGTTTAAATAAAAAAAAAAAAAATAAAAAAAAATAGAAAAGTGCGGAGAAAGGAATATTAATTTTAAGTAAAAAATTATTAATTTCAGGTAGGATGTTATTATGGAGAAAAGTAGAATTTCTGGATCCATTAAATATCTGACACGTTAATCACCAAAACTCTAAAAGTAATTGCCAGATGAAATTAAAGTGCTACAAGTAGTTGCTTTTAACAATTTCTACCAGAAAAAAAATAAAAAAATTGAAGTGTCAGCAGCTAGGAAGAATAAAAATTATGTGTCAATCACTGAAAAGATGAAAGAAAGGAGCAACGTAATTTAGATACATTATAAAACAGATAAAATACTGAAAGAAGTAAAAGCATGTAATCCAGCTTATGGACAAATGTCCACACTAACCACTAAAAAAAATATTAAGACTTGTTTTTAACTTACGGTGATTTCACACAGTATATCCTTTATTCAATTGTTTTCCTAACTGCTATCTTTTCTGCCCAAATCTTTTAATTCCTTATTTCCCAAGCCTGTTCCCACACTGTAACTCCCAGTCATTTCCAAGACTTTGTCAACATTCAAAGTCCTTTCTCCTTGAGGTTTCTTTTCCAGAGGACACACTTGGGCTGTCATATTTATTACTAAGCCACTGCTATCTCTTTCTTTCCTCTAAAAGACATAGAATGTTTCAAGGTCTTCCAAGAAGGTTCTAGGTTTCACCATGTCACGCTCAAGTTAAATGGGTATGGTTGCCTATAATTCTAATATGCACTGAGATGTATTTATTTTTTCTTTAAAATATGCTTTTTTATTTTTCAATAGTCAAAACAAATAACAGGCAGAAACCTACTTACAGAGATTCAGAGCTATAAAACAAAGAAAAATGGCTTCCAATTTAAAATTTAGATTAGCCATCGGGAAGAGAATTCTAACAGTGACTACAGCTGAATAATAGAATAAATTAGCTAGAGAGGTACACTACAGAAGTGCTGCAGTCTAATGACTTCACTAAGCAGGTGAGATTAAGCATTCTTGTGGGAATAGATAAGAGAAAAACTGTGTGTAAATGATTATCTGGATGAAATGTCCATATTATTTTCACACCTAAATATTTGAGGCTGTGGTTCAGTTAAGCTCACTGAAGATAAGTTTTTCAGAAAATTTAAAAAGCTAGACAAAGCTTATATATTCTTCATGGATTTTTCGCCTTACGCTTATACATTTTGAATCTCTTACTAGCAAAATTAAATAATGAATGTTTTATTAGAATTTGATGTATGAAATAAAAACTAAATTAAATTAACTTAACAGAAATGTCAGGAAGATTTCCATACTCTAAATGTTATAAAACACTATTTGTCTAACTACTGTGGAAGATATTTTACCAAGTCAATACATTGCTCAGGATTTGGTACTAAGAAGAAACAATGAGATAAAAAAAATTAGATTTTAAACTCTCCATATCAGAAAATCGCTTTACTTCTTTGCATTTTAATATTTAGTCTAACAGCAGTCACGAAATCATACCTGGAAATCCAAGCAATATGTCAGAGTAAACTTGTAATGTATCTACCCAAAGGCAATAAAATGATTTATTGTAAAGGAAAAGTAGTCTACTTGCTTACAATCTCCACCTAAAAGGACAGTTCATATCTCAGTAGTCACTGGCAGTTAATGGCACTTCGATTAGTTATTTGTTTATATACATATTCATGGCTATCTAAACAAATGTAAATTCCATTAAATTCCTCCAAACCTTATGACTGCACTCCATTTTTCTGTCTATTAACTTAAATTATAGATTAACCAGTAACTGAAGACAGTAAATTTGTTTCTTTCTGTGTGCTTATGTAGGACACAATATCTGGCTGGAACCGTGATGTGCCTTTACTTGCTACTGCATTAACATCAGGAAATTCAAAAGATGTAATTCTCAGTTTGGATGACTAGTTTCTGTCCCTGAAAACTGCAACTTTGCTTCTGAGATCAGAATCAGGCAGGTTCTTTTTAGATATACCTAGGCTTTAAAACTAAGATGATCTACATTTTCCTAGAAAACTGAGCTCAACACATCTTTCCAGGAAATATCTGAACTGGTAGAAAACTTGTTCTATTTTTCTTACCCTAATCGTGTCTGTTTGGAGCCCCAAATAAACATAACCCAGTCATAAACTATCCTATGATGTCCACTCACACAACACTCCTGATAATCTACTTGCAAATCTCTAGCGTGAAATGCAGAACAAAATTCAAATCATTTTGCAGATACATATCGAGAAAGATCCTTGTTGGCACCACATCTGAAAATATCAAGCAGGCATGTAGTTTCTTCCAAAGTCAATGTTAATGTATGCACACAAAACAGGAGCCACGTTCTGGCACTTTTTTAGAAAGAGAACAGTATATAAAAATTTCCCTGTTACTGGTGAATTCCTTCCCCTCTACTGACAGATTGATACAATCATAACAGTGGCTACAAATTGATAAATCCTTGAATTCCAGAGCAAGACTGAATTTCAAGAGACATGAGAAATACAGAGAGGCTGCTGCCAACAATTTAATATCTTTGCATGAAATGTGGAAATACTGTGTTGGTCTTTGGTCAATTCAGTTGTACGAATCCTAATAGTTGACTTTTTTCTTCACCATTTATGTGACATCAATGAAAGGGTATCTCTGCTCTCAAAAGTGAAAATAAAATATTCCTTCTGAAAAAATATATAAATAAGTAAATATCATTATCCGCTAAATCTATATTCCAGTATAACCATCATTGCACTCCAGAGGGGACAAATATGAAAGGTTACCCTTGTGTTTTTTTTCTCTTATCAGAACATACTGCATATTTTCAGAGAGTGTTATCTACTGTCATCAGGGTAGGGCAAAATCAGCTGAGTCTTTTCCTCTTTCCAAATTAAGCCTAATCAGTCCAGTCCAGCCGATATCATATAAGACTAAAAGAACAGCAGCAACATTGAAATATGATTTTGCTCTCCCAATTGACACGTAGAGGAACTAGCCTTTTGGCACTTAGTAGTTTGCCCTTGAGAAATACTTCAGTATTGTTAACAGAAAACAATAATTCCCTATTAACCCCTTATAGTATTTATAAGTGGAAAAGTAACATCTAATGAAGAATCATATAAAAGAGAAAGAGCTGATATTCTGGTAAATCTAACATAAACATAACAATAAAAAATAATTACATAATGTTACATAAAGGAACTTTCAGTGTATAGACAGTCTTCTTTCATCACAGTACTTTGGGAAAAAACAGGTATTTAAGGGGCACTGTACTATGACAAAGAAATTTTCTTGTCTGTACTTATTGGGACTAATTTATTTCCTTCCTTCCTTCCTTCCTTCCTTCCTTCCTTCCTTCCTTCCTTCCTTCCTTCCTTCCTTCCTTCCTTCCTTCCTTCCTTCCTTCCTTCCTTCCTTCCTTCCTTCCTTCCTTCCTTCCTTCCTTCCTTCCTTCCTTCCTTCCTTCCTTCCTTCCTTCCTTCCTTCCTTCCTTCCTTCCTTCCTTCCTTCCTTCCTTCCTTCCTTCCTTCCTTCCTTCCTTCCTTCCTTCCTTCCTTCCTTCCTTCCTTCCTTCCTTCCTTCCTTCCTTCCTTCCTTCCTTCCTTCCTTCCTTCCTTCCTTCCTTCCTTCCTTCCTTCCTTCCTTCCTTCCTTCCTTCCTTCCTTCCTTCCTTCCTTCCTTCCTTCCTTCCTTCCTTCCTTCCTTCCTTCCTTCCTTCCATCATTTTCTACCTGTTTTTAGCCAAAATTGACTGGGATGCTGGGTACACAGAATTCAGATTACAATCTACTGTAAAAACCCTCAAGTGGGTTTTTGTTGCCAGTTTTCCACTATGTTTGATATTTTGAGACAAAATATTATTAGATATTAGATCTTCATACCTTTCCCAGATTTTCTATCTGTAACTGCAGCAGCAACATACAGCAGACCCAGCACAGCCCCAAACATAATCATCCTGAACATGAATAATTCCTTACAGAATGGTGTGGAAACTGAAGCAGGAAATTATAGCTTTGTTTATTATTAAGATTATTAATCTTATTATTAAGATTTGTTTATTATTTATCTCTGTCTGTATTTCCAAATAAGTAGTTCAAAAAGGTGTTATAAAAACCTCTACAAATTATTAAATAAATATAAAATATAGCAGATGTCCTTGAAAAAATAAAAGTGGTGAACCAGAGGAGATCCTTGTTGACATGGGAGAGCTGAAGTATGTGTGGATGCAGGGGTGAAACAGGATCTAGTTCAGACAACATTATTTTTATTGTCAGACAATTGGATTGGTAGTCCCATAGATAAAAAAGCGTAAGATACAAGGTTTGCATTTTTAGTGTTGTCCTACACGTCCTGAGAAAGCTTAGGGCACACAAAGCTGAAATAGCTCATCACAGCAATCTGATTAGTTTACAATGTGGAACTGACACATATTTCCAATGTGGGGAAACATGACCTCTCAACTCACTCGGTATTTCATTGCAGCCAGTCACAATATAAAAAATATCCTTTTGTTCTCAGGGAATGTGTACAAAAAATACATACTTCCATACTCTAACAGAAGGACAGAAAAAAAATAGAGAAGTGCTTCAAAACTGACTTATAGGAGTTAATTTATTTTCTTAGTGTAGTGTCCTGGGGCTTTGCTCCATAGAAATAACCACATGGTAAAACATCTTACATTTAGAAGCTCAGGTGAACTGCAGTGAATTCAAACTTTATCTGTTTAATCATTATAGGCCTGCCTGAATGAGACCTGAACTACTGAAGACAGTAAAAACAGGACTGGACATACAGTGTGAGTTATCTTAAATAGTATACTGTATAGCTATAGATCTAAAAGGAAATAAATTAAACCACAGTCTTATATCTCCTCTTGCCACGTTAAGATCAGTTCTGAAACATGTGGAATTTAGTAGTGGTTGTATCTCTTGCCTTTGTTGACATTCTTGTCTGGTTATTGCTACACTAATGAATTAATCTTTTCAGCATGTCCTATACTCCCCAGAGCAATTATTTTATGCTTTCATATACTCAGACACAGTACAGTACGCAAGCACAGCTTTCTGTCAGGTTACTTCTGATGTGGGATATAATCATTTATGGATGCATAGCATCCAATGTTTTCTTGACAAACTGAACTCGAATAATTAAACTGTATGTATGACTTTACACTCATATAATGTAGCAACATATCGGTTAGAAGGTGTCTAAGCACATTGTTAATGTCACACCATTATGTACTTTGACCAAAAGTTGTGTATTTTTTAATATGTGAAATCACAGTGGAATAAGCAGCTACTAAGGAGCAGACAACAAACTGATGTCTTTAAATAGCATTAACAAAGTATAATTTCTATATATCAATGGCATTGTTGAAGGCACGGTTTTTAAGCCAGCAAACCATTCCTGAAAAATTCACTAGGTTCACCAGGTTATCACAGAAAAATTAAATGATCAGGAAATTATATTGCATAAGCAACTTAACATCCAAGACCAGTAGTTTGAAGATATACAGTTATCGAAGGTTCATTCCTGCAATACTTATGATGCCTGGGTCTTCCCACTTCTGCTAATATTCAGCCTTGTGCACAGACAGACTTCGCACTGGGAATCTTTTCACAGACAAGTTGATGAGTAGTCACCTATCCAAGAGGCAAAAAACAAGATAGTGAAAGATTACATAGGTAGCTAAAAACAAGATCTGTTTTGGCACCTGGCCAGTCATTTTACAGATTCAGATACCCAGATTTACAATCCCTAGCTTCTTGTCTTTGCTCACTTCTCGGCTTTTCAAATTTGTTTTTTCGGCCAGGTAATGAAGGAGTCTGAGCTCTCTACAGCTAGTGACTGTCATAATCATGATTATTAGCCCAAATTGTTAAAATATTAGGTCTTTGTGAACATAGCTAATTTTGATTAACTAGACTCAAAGACAGAAACCTGCAAATAGGAAACCCTGTGTGTCCAATCTAGCCAACTAGTTGTGTGAACCAGCTGGGGGAAACAGGCAGGCAGCTTCCTGAAAATAGTTTTTTGCAGATGATGCATGGAAAAATATATTGTTGTGACTTGCCAACAGCAGTATTGTCAAATCTGATGTGATGTTATAACAGCTAATTTCTCTCCTAATGGTATTCGGATTATATTCAAATGACCAGGAAAAGATCTACATCTACAGACTCCCTGTGTTAGTAAAGAGGTACTTGTGCAACATAGTTCTCCCTCATTTTACTGTTAATATCTATAGATCAGAATAATCTCATCCTAAATTTTTCTCTCTATTTTTACTGAGAAGGTCTGGAGTGATGAGAATAGATCACAGAATCACAGAATATGCTAAGTTGGAAGGAACCCTCAAGGATCAGCAAGTACAATTCTTAGCTCTGCACAGGACCATCCACAAGAGTCACATCATGTGCCCAAGAGTATCATCCAAATGCCTCTTGAACTCTGACAGGCTTCACACTGAGACCGCTTCCCTGGGGAGCCTGTTCCAGTGCCCAACCACCCTCTGGGTGAAGAACATTTTTCAAATATCCATACTAAACCTCTCCGAGTTCTCTAATTTGTCATGGCCTCTCTGCGGGGTCTCCCTGCTTTTGATGCAGTCAACTGCTCCTCCCAGTTTTTCATTGTCTACAAACTTGCTTCCAGTCCTGTGTCCAAGTCATTTATGAAGATGTTGAAGAGCACAGGGCCTAAGATGGAGCCCTGCAAAATGCCAGTAGTGACAGGTCAGCAGTCTGATGTCACCCCATTCACTATTACCCTCTTGGTCTGTGGGCCAATTGCTCACTCACCACATGATGTGTATATCCAGCTGTGGGCTGGGCATTTTGTCCAGAAGGATTCTGCTGAGACACAGTAACCAAAGCTTTACGGCAATCCAAAAAGATAACATTGACTGTCTTCCCTTGATGAACCACGGGGGTTACCTTGTCCTAAAAGGAAATCAGGTTTGATAAGCAGGAGTTTCCTCTCATGGAACCATGCTGGCTGTGACCAATGACTGTGTTGTCTTTCAGGTGTTTTTCAATACTTCCTAGAGTAATCTTCTCCATAGCTTTACCAGGCACTGAAGCAAGATCCCTATTTCCAGGGTCCTCCTTCTTGAAAATCAGGGCAACATTCACTAGCTTCCAGTCAACTAGGACCTCTCTGGATTCCCAAAACTCAAAAATCACCAAGAGAGATTTTGTGATGACATCAAGGCAGATCTCGCACAATTTCAGGGTCAAATGGGAATTGATCATTCTTGCAGTCAAAAACTCTTTTTATTGTCCCTTGCATTTTTGGTCAACTTCAGCTGAGCTTTGATCACATAATTTTTTCCCTACAGTGCCAAGTAGAATCTCTGTATTTTTCCCGTGTCACTTGACTTGGCTTTCACTGAGTATATACCTTCCTTTTTTGCCTTGTTCCCAAGAGAAGATTCCTGCTCAGCCAAGCTGGCCTTCTGCCTCATCTGCTTGACTTTCAACATTTGAGAATTTCCTTGCTCCTCTGTCCTTAGGAGGTGATGTTTAAAAAGTAGCCAGCACTAATGGACAGATGGAGATATTTACATTGGACACCTAAAGATAGGGAAAGTGATCCTAGCTTGTGTGACATTATGTGTAAATCCCATGAAAAGCTGGATTTACAGTAATTTTGTAAGACTGTTCAAATATAATACATTAATTCAGCCACCTTGGATTTTTTCTTTTCTCTTTTTTTATTTTATTTTTTCCCCTCTTTTTAAACCATTCCATTCTTGTATAATGTAAAAGTCATAAGGAGTTCTGGAAATGGAAATTTGGACCTCAGTGTTACATCTCTACATATATATCAAAAAGCCTATCTGAGACAACATTCAAGCATAGTTGAATTTAATAGTATATATGTAGCCTAAGACTCTTCTTGCCAATGGATCATTCTAAACCCCTAGTTATGGTTTTAAGATTCTTCACTTGCCTCTGAATGAAGTCTTGTATTTCTGTATGCCATTCTAACTGTCATCAGGAAGAGAGAAACTAAACACTCTAATAAAGAATAACATTTTTCTTGATGCCCAGTAACTGTGCTCACATGTAGTCTCAGTAATGTAGTACAAAGAAAAATGAATTCATTTTCTCTGAAGCTCTGATTCTCATTTTAACAGTGGTACCTACCTGAAATAGCTTCTCAGGTCCAGAAGAAAGCTAGAATTTAACTTTTTTCTAACCTAGTTCTATTACTTGATCTATATTTCCCATAATCCAGCATGCTAAGAGTCATTAATTCCCTCTATATGAGATTAAGACACCAAGCTCCCTTTGGTGAAATCAATTTAGCATAATTTGAGAACTTTGTGATGTCTTGAACATCAGAATAATCACATTTATTTTAAGCTTGGTTTCAACCCTAAATGAGGTTTATAGATTCCTCTCTGAAGGATGAGAGACGAAAAAGCAAGACAAATGCCACATGCTGTGTCAAAATGTATTTTTATTGATTTTTAAACATGACCAGGGATTGATCCATCCTTTAAATCCCAGGTTCATTGATTTTTCACAGGCAGGTTTCGAAGGACCTCTTTTCAGACATATTAGATGCTAAAACACTGTCACCTGTTTTTAAAACCAACTGCCAAATTCTAGAAGAGACAGAACATAAACAGACGCTTATGAATATCCTGAAAAATGTTTATTGAGGTGCCTTCATTTGTCTACATATCAGTTTTATCTCCTCTAAATCACTCTTGAAAGTGGGATTCATATGTTTTCATAATTTTATGCACAACATTCTTATACCCTGTGTATTGTGGTTTGATTATTAGACAATTTTAAAAAAGCATAGATATTATAACACTAGCATTGGAAAATTCCATAGATCTGTCTTAGAGTAGAATAGTTCACGGTCATAGAATCACAGATCAGAGCACTTTTAATTCCACAGTGATCATATTCTAACACCATCAGTCACTTGAAAATATCTTAAATTTCAAATAGGCATATTGAGCTAACTGTGTTGTTCCAAGAGTTCATTGCTATTCAGTTTAACAGTGATGATATTTAGACTTTTAAATCTAAAAGCAGAGATGAGCAAACTGTGCCCCATTTACTCTTTCAAAGAGGAAGTAGTACTTCTTTCAAAAACAGTTATATCAATGAAGCCACTAATATAGGAATCTCACCCAAAATGATCTAAGATGCAAGTCCTCCAATCTGAAAAAAAAACACAGATATTAACTTGTTACTGTGAGATTTTGAACATGAAAAGGTACTGTGGATGGTTAATAATGTAATACAAAACTGTACTCTAAATTTTAAATATATTTGTAGTTGATACCTAGAACTAAATCCATGCAAAGTCATGAATATATATGTGACTGGAAAAAAATGTTCAATTATCAGTCTTTGCTTTGAGTTCATGACTGCCAAGTGCAGCATGAATGACTTGGCCAGTTTTTCAATTTCTTCACAGCTGTGCAACACTCTCAGACTTCTAAATTAGACCCTTTTTGGCAAATCAATAACCATTTACATTTGGAAAACAGTAGTCCTCATCAAAAGAGGCAAGGTTGTGGGAAAGTAATTACTCTTAATGTAGAAGAGAACAAGGAACAAAATCACTGAAAGGATGCATTAATGAATCCTTTTTCCACAGCTTCATGGATGAGGAGAAAAATAACAGACAGAAACTTTGTTCTAACTTGAACCAAGCACAGGGTTTGACATTATTCTTTAAAAATAAAGATATACAGTTCGGGCGTCCAGTCCCTGGAAACACTGAAAGCATTTGGCTTCATTGCTGTCTCTAGAGTCTGGAAAGATCTCTTCTGAATCACTGTCAAATGGAAACAGTGAATGTTTACTGATTTCCAGCTACGGTATAATATTTTGCTTCCAATTTTTTTCTATCCAAAATGTTGAATTCTCTAGCATTTACATTCAGTCTTTCAAAAAAATATTTTTTTTGACTAATATTTGAAGACTATAAGATATGGCATCTACATTTACCAGTCATCAAAATAAAACTTAACTATTACAAATGTTCTTTTTACTTTAATAAATGTACACAGCTATTCACATTTCCATGTCAAACAATAACTCAATGAAGCATATTCAAACAGGCTGGCTTTTCTTGATTGCCTATAGAGAGGAAGTTTTGAATTGGTAACAGAAGTGATTTTAATCACTGAAGTCTCATTCTATATAATGACAGGTGTATATTTGCCTTTGAAATTTCAGGCAAGCTTACCTGGATGAAACTGTCACAGTCACACTGATGACTGGTACTTTTAGAGATTTTCTATCCCATTATACTATAAAAATGAATAAAAAATGAATATGTGTTTTTGGAGGTGGAGTTTCATTTTTTAATCTTCTCACCTTCTGCAGACATCATAAGGCAGATAAAAAATAGTACTATTTTGTATGTTACTGAATGACTAGTGTACAGATTGAAAAGAAAAACGGCTTGACCTAACAAAATTATTCTCATGTCTTCCATGTATATTTTGAGTATGAAAAGTCATCTTAAAAACTACACAATGAGTATCTTCAAAAGAGAAACTGAATGGGAAATAAATTTAATAAACTGTATCAACGATTTAGATTTACATATCCTCTCTTGAGTGATTTACAAAAAAATCCCCAAGGAAACAACATTTATGTTAAACAATTGTAGAAAAAATGTATAGGACTTTCTTAGTCTCTTCTGTGTTAGATCTACATGGTAAACTTCCATATGCCATTTTAGGTAGAAAACAAAAACATCCAGTGACATAGTCAAATTCAGTTTAATGATCATAATATAAAAAGCAATATGATTTTTAATCATTCATTATGACACTTGTTTTGAGAAAAGCAGTAGGTCCAAAAATACAAGCCCTGTTTTTTCATAGTACATTAAGGAGAATTATAAAGAGCATTCAAGCAAGATGTTTTCAAATCCCTATGAGCGAACATATGTTGTCATTTACAGCTGTAATTGTTTAATATGAAAAACAATAGCTTTCAGTTAACACAGGCTCATAGAAGATGACAAAATTATTTCCACTCATCACCTCCATAATACATGTGTAGGAGTGGGAATGGTTATGAAGAACTTATCTTCATTTTTTAAATTTATTTAATATAGAAAGCTAGTTGTTGATTTGGTTTTCAGTTCATAGAGGAACTGGAGGGTTTTGAATAGAATAAAATAAAAAGAAACAGATCAACCAAACAGAGCACCCGGTTCCACTACTCTGACCTGTGGAAATAAAACAAAAAGTCTATTTGAGTGACAAAAAAATGTTAGTATATAAAGCTTTTCAAATGAGAAAAATGCAACATGTATAAGTCTATTAACAAATGCCTCACAAAGTTCTTTCAGTGTCATCTCAATAACAGCTTGTCTAGTAAACTGAATATAATTCTTTAAAATTGAATTTATCTCTTACAATAGCTTCCTATTCTCCAGCTGATCCACTTATAGGTATTATGTTGCTGTGACTTACCCGTACTTTACATTGATATATCTAGTTCAATAGTGACATCTAAAACCACTGCACTAGTCTGAGACTACCAAATATAATGTCAATTTCTTTGTTATACAGTTAATCTATATTTACTTAATCTACCATTATCTCTGAGCTATTGACGGAACATCAGATTGCAGTCTGTATTTTCAGGCATTTCCATGTAGCATATTCCAGTCACAGCTTTTCCTGACCACTTTTTCTATCCACTTTTTCTGACCACTTTTTCTATCCACTTTTCCCATAAATAATTACTGTAATGAACAGGAACTGGAACTGATGAAGAATCACTACATTTAAACCACCATTTTAGACTTCGTTGCCATCTAGTTTCAGGGGCTAATGACTTATTTTACCTCCAATGCAATGTAGTGATAAAGGAAGATTTGTTTTACTTCTGTTCTTTTGTTTTTAACAGCATTATATAAGTGGACTACAGAAACAGTAACAGTCAAGTGACTTCTCCCAGCTGTAGACTCTAGTCTCTAAGGATGTCATTCAAGAATCTTTCATGAGCTCTGAAATCTCATGCATACAAAATTTTCTGCTGACAAAAAACCGATGTCAACTATTTTTAGTAACTGCATTGCTATAGATGTTAATAACTTCCCTGTGTTATAATAATTCTAAAGTTAAATAATTTCAATTTCAAAATGAAACAAAATCTCTACACTGTGGTATTCCCCATAGCAGGTATACTATTTTCATGTAACATTGTTTGTCACAAAAACCCTTGAGATACATTATTTATAGCTTAAAACAATATTACTCCCAAATGGGGCTTTCTAATACTAAGAGATAACTTTTGGATGTCAAATAGGTTAATATCTCTTTGTCCACAGTAAACACAATTGCTCTTAAAAGCTATCGCTAGTATTAATACAACATGGCTGGTAATACTTTAGTACCTTTCCCTGGTTTAGTATTTCAGAGAAGTGATTTTCTATTACCAACAGCTGAATGGAAAAGTTCTGAAATCTATTGTCATAAGACCTGTTATTTGAAGAATGGCAATTGTCACCTATTTTGTAATACACTTTGTGGCATATGCTACAAAAAGTATTCTGTTTGAGGGCTTATTCTTGGACCATACTTTTTGTCAAGGTTGAAAAAAACACTTTTAAAAATACCTTTTAAATAACAGAGTATCTTCAAAACAACGAATGCTGTTTAATTGGAGTATGTTTGCTAGAACTTCTCAACTTAGTGACCAAATGTTATGGAGAGATGGGGTGGAGTTTTCTGGCGAGTCTCAGGGGTTTTTGAGTGTTTCAGTTTTCAGGTCTTGGGGGTTGCGTGTTTCGGGGGAAGAGGGGAGGGAAGGGTGTTTGAGAGGGTGTTTGGGATTGTTGTTACACAGAACAACACGGAATTAATAAGATTGGACAAGACTGTAGAGATCATCAAGTCCAACCTTTACCTAGGTTAACAATCTATCCAACATCAGTCTAACATCTATACCATCTAAACCATCTAAACTATGCCACTAAGTTCATCAGCTAACCTATCTTTAAACACATCCAGGGATGGTGACTCCAGGATGCCCCATTCGTAAAACCAGTTTTTTTAGAAAACTGAAGGAAAGCCAAAAGTCTGGAAAATATGAGGAGATTCCTCCCCTCCCTTTGCTCTCTGCATGCTGGGGCAGGGGCTCTCCCTAGCTGGGCCCTGCTGGGCCCGGCCCGTTCTGGGTCCGGGGTTCTCCCTGGGCTGGGTGGGGGACCAGGGGGCTGCTGCTCCTGCCAATCTCTCCTGGGGCCGGGGGAGGGTGGGGGCTGCTCTTGGCAGGGGCTGCTGCTAGCTATCCCCCCCAAGGTTCCTCCGGGCCAGGCTGGGACTGGTGCGGCCCTTGCTCCTGCCCAGTCTCTCCTGGGGCTGGAGGGAGGCGTGGGCGATGCGGTCCCGGCATGGCTGGGCTGCGGCAGGCACTGTCGGTCCCCCGCTGCTGTGAGGAAGTGCAGCTCTGGCTGGTTCCTGAGTGACCTTGGTCCCCGTTACCTGCGGTGGGTCCCGGCAGGGGCAGGGATAGCTGGTGAGAGTTGTGCGCCGTGGCACGGATTGCCCACCAGCCCTTCCTGGCCGGCAGTGCCCCAGCAGGGTCCGTGTGGGTTCTAGCCATAGCAGGCAGCTGGCAGGAGCCCGGCAGGGGTCCTGCAGCCCCGCCCAAGGCAGCTGGAGCAGGTGGCCACGCAGCAGCCGCTCTGAATGGCCATGAGAGGGTCCCGCCGGCCCGGGGATCCTTACTGGGGAGTCCCCGCAGGCGGCGGGTGTGCTGCGGCCAGCTCCCGCAGGCATGAGTGCCCTGCGGCCAGCGGCTAATGGCACCCTGGACCTTGACTGCCTGGGATTCAGCGGGAACCACCATTTTGCTCAGAGTGCCAGATCCCAAAAGAGAGGCGGAGCCTGGCTCTGCTGGCCAACCAGAGGACAGCCTGGCCGGGAAGAAGATGTCAGATTCCCGCAGGACTTCGAGGGCGTAAAAGCCGTGGACACGGAAGTCCAGCCCCTCTTCTCGGTTTTCTCTTGAGCTGAGAGGATGGTGGCTCCTCCTCTCCCAGTTCCCAGACCACGTGGCTTGCTTCCATTCACCTCCATCGGGTCAGGCAGCAGCAAGGGGCCATCAGAGCCAAGCCAGCAAAATCACAAATGATAGCTTCCCCGTGGGTCTCCCTGAGGCGGGGGTGGGGGGGGTTCACCATTTTTGTCTTGCAGGAGGCTCCGAGGGCCGGGAGTGTACTATCAGAGGCGCAGCTTTCCCTTCCTTCCCCTGCTTCTCAGCCAGCCATCTGGCTTTGAGACATCTGGCTTTGAGAAGCAGTTTGGGTTTTTTTGTTTTCTTCGCGTGAGATTGTCGGGAGTTGTGTATTTTGTCTTGGGCTCCCATAAGGTTGTTTTTTGGTAGAGGCCCTAGGCAATAAAACTCTCACTTGCTGTTGATTTCTGTTCAGTCTTTTGTCACTCTTGCATGCCTGTCTAGTGGATATAGTGGTTCACACCACCACACCAAAATAATGAAAACATTTCTTTCTTCACTTCTTAACACTAACTTAATCTTTTTACTGACATTTTTATTTGCATATTAGTGCAATTTCAAATTCAATAGCCTCCTTTGAACATATAAAGCAGCAAATTCATGCACAGAAAAGAATTAATAGCTAAATGGGAAGGAACAAAAGAAAATAGGGCTGTTTTCAGATTTTTGATGTTCTGGTTTAATGGGTACCTCAGACTGCCTCATCAAGAGCTGACTAAACTCAAGTTACACGTAACTCCCAGTAAAACATGGTAATAGTCCCCAGATATGCTAAAAGAGTTGCTGATTAGTCATGAATCAGCATATGTAAGTATGCTGCTGCCCCAGTCATAATAAATTAACTTTATCTACCAAAAAAGTTGATCAGATTCAGATTTATGATCTTCACTCAAGATCAGGCATCATTATGAAACATCTCAGTTAAACTGACATTCGAATTAAGTCTTTCTCTGAATCCATTACATTTCTGATAGTTTCTGTTTTGTTCATCCACGTGCAGTGTGCTGAAAATGGATATGATGTTTAAACTGCGTCAGAGTGGCAAAAACACAGCAATAATATCAGTTTTGTTGATGAATCTAATTAAATCCTAATGTAGGAGCAGCACTAAAATACAGTGATGTGTCCTTTTATGATGGATGAAAAGACTATCCTTTGCTTTTGCACACCATGTTCAAGCTATATATATCCAAACATATTTTCCAAATGTTCTTTTTCTCTACCAAAGTCATAATAAAGGTCATGATCAAATATGAAAATTAATACTATAAAGCTTCAAACAAAATTTTTTTAAAAAATGAAATGTAACTGTAGTTTAAGGTAATTGATTGTAAGAATTAATTTAAGTTTCTCTTTCATCAGCTTGGAAAATGTTGGGGCTTTTGGGTAACATTTAGTGTTTTGGTAGAAGCTTCTTTGATTGTGCTCTTGTTTCTTTCAGATATGTCAAAAGGGAGAATTTGTTTCTATTAAACCTCATGACCTGGCTCAACATCTTCAAAATTCTGTAACACATAAACTATAACAATAATCCTTATTTTACTAATAACGCTTTTATAACTTCTGTGTTCTAAGTATTTTTAAACCATACTTTGCATTTCATCATGAAGTATGGAGTAAATGTTACCACTTTCTCTTTATAGATAAGCAAACTGAGGCAGCAAAATGATGACTTTTATTAAAAGAGGACAATGACCTTGTGTAAAGGTTTTAGTAGGAGTTGACTTAATTTAATTTACAGCATTTCCAGCATTGCAGATGTGGCTGTGTTTTGGAATTGCTGGAAACAGTGTTGATATTTTGGGGATGTTTTAGCTGGGCACTGCTTACACAGAAGCAAGGCCTTTTCTGCTTCTCACCCCATCCCACCAGTGAGTTGGCCATGAGTGCACAAGAAGTTGGGAGGGACATAGCTAGGACAGCTAACACAATTAGACCAAAAGGATATTCCATACCAGATGGTGTCATACTTGGCATATAAAGTGGGGGAAGAAGAAAGAAGGGTGGGGTGAGGGAAGTTTGGAGTAATGATATTTGTCTTCCCAAGTAACCATTAGACATGATGATGTCCAACTTTCCTGGAGATGGTTGAACACCTGTCTGCCCAAGGGAAGTGGTGAAAGAACTCCTGAATTTCCTTTGCTTGCTCACATGGTGGGATTAAGTGAGAGGCTGTGTGCAGCTTAGCTGACTATTGGAATTAAACCACAACTCCACTTCTCTCAATATCTGAAGACCAAAACACCTGGACAATACATTTACTGTCTTTCTAAATGCCCTCATTACTTTCTAGTTTCAATATATTTTGTAAATCAAATTAAAAAAAAAAAATAGTCCTTTGAGTTTCAGACCAGGAAAGAACTAAAATAAATGACTTAAATACAGCTACATAGTCCAAATTGTCATCAGAAAATTACTTTTTAGATTATTAAAATTGTTTCAAGGTCTTGAATAGAAAACAAAGATATGTCCTTTTTCCAGTGTGATTTTTTTAGCATTGATAGTCATAGATTAACACACAATAATATGAAACATCAGAGTATGTTTAAGCCGAACAGCAAAATTACATACAGAATATGTATTCTTATTATTTTGATAATTTACATTCAACACAAACACTCCAGTGCTGCAGGAAAGAGCTATACAGAAACTGAAACTACATGAGAGGAGAAATCCTACATTATGCAGATGAACTGCAGTGACTGCCTTTTATCAAGGAGTTCTTGATATTGGTCCCCTGAGCACTTATCAGTCCAGCTGCATGTGTCAGCCGAGTGACATTTCTTCTTCATTGGCCTCCTCAGTGCCTTCAGGCCTGGCTTGGGGAATGAAAGAATGGAAAATGCTCTGGTTTTTTGAGAACTGACTTCCTTACAGCTTACAGATGTCCATGGGTCACCACTTGTATTTACTAATGTACAACATTGGTAACGTGTTTTATGAATCACTTCAGTGTAGTCAGCAAATGCCTCCCTGTCTCTGAGGATTGTTACAAATGCTGTCCTACCAATATGGAGAAAGTACTGAATATCCAATTCTAGGTACTAAAACTTTTTTTTTTGTTTTCCTGACACTTTGTTTAAATTTAGATACTGCAAAAGGTGTGCCTTTCCTTGCATAACTAACTTCTCTATGAAAACTTGAATTATTTTTCAAATAATCTAATCATGAGTTCTTAAGTGAAGTATCTAATTTCAAAGGTGTCCTGATCTGAAGAGTGAAAATGTTGAATCTCAAGCTGAACACACTGAACTGACCTCTTGAAGTGCGGCTACAAGCTCATTATCACTACAGGGAGGGATCACTGCTTGCATTGCCTCTAGAATACTGAGCTATGACACTGTGAACTGGAAAAAGCACACATTTTTGACATGATGTTGGGAAGCCTGGTTGAAACTATTTTAGAGAACTAAAGTCTTCAGCTCTCTATTTTTGAACCAACAGTTATACATTTTCCTGCTGATCTTCACCCACCTTCTAAACCTCTAAATTTAACCTCTACAGAGACTTTTCTTCAGGATTTATAGGGTGAGATAATATCTCTAATTTGATAGAATTAAAATCTTTGAGCTCTGAAAAAGAAGTTCCATTAAAACAAAGGCTGTAGTTTCATGATATGTAGACAACAGTACTGATTCAAGCCATCCCCTTCTCCCTGGAAGATTTTTGACTCCACATAATAGCAATGATTTTTGTGAGAATGTTTCATGAATTAGACCAGTAAACAGGGCTCAAACAGAGGCAGGAGCAATCAAGACTATGTTCACACCCTGACTGTCCATAACTTCGGTCCATAGAATAACCTAAGCCATCCTCCAAGCAGCAAAAGACAAGTGGCAAATCACACTGGTTATTGAGCTTAGTGATATTGCTTACAACTAGAGGTAGCCTAGTCATAATTTTAAAGTAAACTAACATTTGTGACACCTCAGTAAACTGCCATCACTTCTACCAAATGACAAAAAAATTTGATTTAACTGATATGTCAAAGACATGCTGCCGGTATTATTACCACAATAAACAATACAAATCCTATGTTCTACTCAGTGTCCACACTGACTCCATGAAGTACCAGTGTCAATGAATGAATCAAGACAGGGAAGTCGTTTCCTTTTGCAAGGAGGCAAAAACACTGACTGTGTAGAGGTCAAGGCTACTTCTAGTCAAGGAAAACAAAAAGCTTAAAGAGAAAAGATGTTTTTATAGCAGAATTAGTTTATAATCATATCAGTGAGAAAATAATGAATTTTGGTCAAGTAATACTTTATTAACTAGCAATAATGTTTAAATTCAATGATTTAATATAATTTTTTAAAAAAGCAATCACTATTTTAGTGAATACCTGGTGACATAATTTTTAATTCATCATGTAAATAACTGTGAGAAACTCTACTTGCTCCCTTGGAATTTTATTTTTACTTTTTTTAACTTTTTTTTTTTTTCCTTAAATACTCTTCCTTCCAATCCCTAAAATGCTGCTCATGGAAATTATGAAAAATAGAAATATCATAGTGATGGAGGGGCAGGAGGGAAGTTTCAAACACTTGAGTTCATTTTTTGTATTACTGCAGATCCAGGGAGATAAGTAAACATTTGTCATAGTTTTGGAGTCACTCAAGTTTTTAATGTTAAACATATGCTTGAACCACTTGTCATATCCCATGCCTGCAACAGAACTGTCACCACATCTGGTTTGGCAACAAAACAAATGCAACAATTGCTTGAAAAGAAAATTCTTGTACCTTTATGTACTTAAATAGTACTTACAGATATTTGCTTTTATAAATTTACAGTATATTTACTGTTTTGCAACGTAGCGGACTAATAGTACTTCAGACTTAAAAATTATTTTCTTCTTCATTTAGATTGGTTTGGTCAGGATACAAAATTACTTTTTTTCTCATGAATACTTTTCTCAAATTTTTACCCAGCACTTTCACACAGAATCACAAAATATGCTGTATCAGAAGGGATACACAAGGATCATCAAGTCCAAATCTTAGCTCTGAACAGGACCATCCCCACGAGTCACACCATGTGCCTGAGAGTATTTTCCAAATATTTCTTGAATTCCGACAGGTTTGCTGCTGTGACCACTTCCCTGGAGAGCCTGTTCCAGTGCCCAACCACCCTCTGGGTGAAGAACATTTTCCTAATATCCAGCCTAAACCTTTCCTGACACAACTTCAGGCCGTTCCCTCAATTTCTGTTACTGGTCACCATAGAAAAGAGGTCAGTGCCTGCTCTTCCTCTTTACCTCACAAGAAATTTGTAGGCTGCAGTGAGGTCTCCTCTCAGTCTTCTCCAGGCTGAACAGCCTGTGTGACCCCAGCTACTCTTCATACAGCTTCCTCTCAAGGCTCTTCACCATATTTGTTGCCCTCCTTTGAATTCTCTATAATAGCTTAATATCTTTCTTATATTGTGGTGACTTTCTTTGTTCTCTTGGTTTATTTGCTTTATGGCTTTAGATCAAGTTTTCTGTACACTAAAAGGTGCATACACACAATAAAATATATTCTTGAACACCAAGTCAGCTATTTTGGAGCCAGTGCCCAGTGACCTAATCACAGCTTTTTCTTCACCTGGGTTATCTACTCCTGTTTTTCGGTGTGTTAACCACTTACCGTCACAGGCAAAACAGACTCAAAATTAATTACCAATTAAACAAGAGTAGAGTAAGGGGAAATAAAACAAATCCTTAAAACACTTCCTCCTCCCCCATCCTCCCCTTTTTTCTGGAGTTTAACTTTGCTTCTGATTTTCTCTGTGTCCTACCCCTCATCAGTGCATGGGTACAGGGAATGGGAATGGGGATGGCAGTCATTTCATCACACATTTCCTCTCCCTCTCCTACCTCCTTACCTCTGTCCCTGCTCCAGTGTGGGGTACTTTCCATGGGAAACAGCCCTATTAGAACTTCCACAGCGTGAGTCTTTCCACCAATTTCAGTTCTTCGCAAACTGCTCCAGCATCCCTTCCATGGGGTGTAGTCCTTCAGGAACAGACTGCTCCAGTGTGTGTCTCCCATGGCATCGCAAGTCCTGCCAGAAAACTTGCTCCAGCTTGGGCTTCTCCCTCCACAGGGCCACAGGTCCTGCCATGAGCCTGCTCTAGCACTGGATTCCCGTGGGGTCACAGTCTCCTTTGGGTATCTACCTGCTTTTGGGCTTCTGCCTGCTTTGGCACAGGGTTCTCCACAGGCTTCAGGTTAAATATCTGCTCCACCATAGACCAAACTGGGCCACAGGGAGACAGCCTGCTTCACCATGGACTTCAACATGGGTTACAGGGAAATCTCTGCTCCAGCATGTGGAGCACATCCTCCCCCCCCTTCTACACTGGCCTTGGTATCTGCAGAGTTGTTTCTCTCCCATATACTTACTTCTGTCTTGCAGCTCCTATTGCTGCTGTGCAGGCTTTATTGTTTTTTCCCCTTTTTTAAATACATTATCCCCCACTACCTATGGGCTTGGCTTTGGCCTGTGTTGAGTCCATCTCAACTGGCATGAGCTATGTTGGAAGTGGAGAAGCTTCCAACAGCTTCTAGCAGAAGCCAATTCTGAAGACTCTCCACTATCAAACCCTTGGCATGCCAAACCAATACATATGCCTATGGGAAACTTCAGGTAGGAAAAAACCTCACAGAAGTCACCATCAATTCCACTGATCAACACTTTCTTATGTTTCCTATCTTCTCTCACATCTGAAGTTCTCTGACTTTCGTTCTATAATTCTTTTGTGGGTCTCTTGGGTGAATCACCATAGTTTACTGTTATCTTTCTGTAACACAGTGTAATAGAGTCCCGAAAATTTCAAAGAAAATAAAAAGAAAAATTTTGTCTTCATCTCTCTAGTCAATACCTTTGATTCAGTGATTTCTGAAAGCTGTGAGCTAGAATAGGATTCCTTAGATTCAATTTACAGATTAACTTAAAAAGAGTATAAGGAAAATAGCCCATACTCACATGCAGTGAATGAAAGGAATATACTGTTTAGTAATTTAATGTGTTTTTTTTAAAGCACACCATTTCTCATAATACTTAAGATGTATTAAAAAAATTGAGTATTTTTGTTTTGACTAGCTTGTGACAGCTCTGAGAATCTATTGTAAATTCTTGTGCTGTCATAAAAGCATAGCTGCAAGCAATCCCCACATACATACATTAGTAGGTGAATGAATTGGCATAATAGCTCTCACTCACTTTCTGCTTCACTTTGCATTATTTCTTCCCAGACAAATGTAAAAATATTGATTGCTACAGTAATTTTGAGAATATTATACTACTTTGTATTCTTAGTTAATGTGTTAGTATGCAATGAGCCATGTGAGAAAATGAATACTCTCATCATAACCTTGTTCAAATCTAATTTCCTCTTGAGCAGTTTGAGGAAAATCCTTAGCGGGTGTAACTGTTGCAGTTGCACTGAGCTCAGCATATGTCCTTTCATTTAGAAATACATGGAAGCTCCAGATTTACTTGTCTGTGTGATATTACTGAAAATTTTCTTAGCTGTTTGAGAAAGAAGCATTTGATTCACCTGATCCAAACCTAAGAATAAAATAGGAAAAAATATTGAAAATAAACACAGTTTAATAGTTTCAAGGCTTAGTGTTTCTTAATGCCTATTTTAACCATTCTGAAATCCAAATGAAGAAATACTGTTTCTCACTGAAAGGTTTTTCTATAATTATGTTTTTCATTTGTTTTAGTTTTGTACAAAAATAACATTTACTCTTAAAATAATTTGCAAACTATTATTAGTTTATTCTAATGATGGCATAATAAGATTATATCTAAAGTGCAGCCTAAAATACTCTGGAAAATAGTCTGGAATCAACAGATTTTTATTGTTAGCCTATTACAGCAGAAAGGTCTAGTCCTATACTGTGAAGTTACTGACAGTAACTCTTGGAAACACCCCAACTGTCTCTCTCAAGGGCCAGAGAAAAGCAGTACTGGAATGTTTGCACAGCCAAGTTCATCTGTTCCAAAGCTGGAGGGAGGTTTGTTTCTCTCTTCTACAGTGGATATGTCTATCCCTAAAACTGTTTCAAAATTACATAAACCACACTTATTTTTTAACTCTTTGAAATACTTACCATAAATCTCTTAATAGAATTTCTGACATATACATATAGGCATACAATTATAGGTAGATAAATTGAAAAAGCTGAGAAAAATTCCTATTACCACACAATTTCTGCCATTTTGAAGGAATATGGCTGAAAATGGAATCTTGCCAAAGATCTTTCCTGTAAAAGACTTGGTGCTAAATCAGACTTACAGTTCTAAGTGCACTAAATAGACAGTTAGTAATAAAGTAACTATAAAAAACTGTCACGTTGCTCAGGGGCTGATCCTCCAAACATAAATAGGCACATAGGGCTTTCTGAGAGTTAATTTTCCCTTTTACATTAAGGTAAATGAAATCATGTGAAAAATTTACTCCTGTGCACAGCTGCATGACTGGATCTTTCTTTTTATAACTTCTAAAATCATGAAGCAATAAAATCAAAACCACTGAATGCCCTAAAAAACCAATGATTTGCCCTATAATGGATGAGTGAGTAGCCAAGAGTAGAGATTGTCATAAAAGAAGCGAAATATAGGTATATTGAATGGATCAATTGACTTCTGGCTTTCAATAGTAGTCAGAGGTTTTCTCTCCAGTGACAGAGAGTAAGTTGCCTCTTGCAAGGAGATTTACAAGTGATTGTGTACAGGATATTCTATGACTCTATTGTGTAAGTGTGGATTACCAGCAGTTATACTTTTCAGTAAAACTATGTGTGGGTTATTGGATAATCATTGCTTCCCTCTAGCAACAGGAGTATACTGTCTGGTTTGAATTGTATACAGGTATGTGGGGGTTTGAGGGGCTTTGGGTCTGGGAGGTGGGCTTGATGGGGTCCTTGGGCTTTGGAGAAGGGGAGGGAGTGTAGGAAGATCCCACTCACCTGTCTGTGTAAAATCCTGTTTTCCCTTAAGGGATGGCTCCCACTCCTGCCCGCTCTCCCCGGAGCTGGGGGAGGACAGGGAGGCTGCTCTCGGCGGGCTGCTCCCCCGCCCCTTCCCCCCATCACTGTTTCCTGGGCTGGGCTGGGGCCGGGACGGTCCTTGCTCCTGCCTGCTCTTCCCCCGTGGTAGGGGCAGCGGTGGCACCTTCACATTCCCCCAGGACCACTGGGAGTGTGAGGCCAGTGGTGATGGTGGTGAGGGTGCCCCGGGGCCAGGGCAGTCGGTGCTGGTGCCAGTCCCCAAGGGCCGGGAGGCGGCGGTGCACCGCGATACCAATTTGCAGCCGCCGGCGCACAGCCCCGGAAACGTCTCGTGCTGCACGGGATGCGTGGTTGTCCCTCGATCCCAGGCGCGGGCGGCATCCCAGGAGCATGGCCACAAAAGAACTCTGGCGTACCCACGGCTGTGCAGCAGGACGGCACAATGATTGCGGTCGCGGCAACTCTCAGCTTGCAGGCAAAGATGCTGCAGTGCCAGAGCTGACCCCAGCACAGCCGCGGTCAGGAACCTGAGTGCGGCGGCTGCTTGTGGGCAGCGGCAGGGGTCCAGCACTGGCACCATACTGGCAATGGCTGCACAGAGGGGCAGCAGTCACTCCAGGGTGTCCCCGAAATGCCACAGCCATGAAAAAAAGATGGCACCCCGGGCCCTGGGCACATGGTTTTCAGTGGGAACTGTCATTGTGCCTAGAGTGAAAAGGCTGGAAAAGAGACGGGGCTTGGCCCCGCTGACCAATGAGGAGACAGTTTGGCCAGGAAGAAGATAGCGAGATTTGCATGAGAAATACAGGGCTTAAAAAGCGAAGTACAGTAGCCCTCCCCCTCTCTTCGGCTTCTGGTCCAGGGGCAAAGCACACAGCTCCTCTCCTCCTCGCTCTCAGGCCCCACGGTGTGACTCCACCCATTTCTCTCGGCACTGAAGTGATTTCCAGCTTGAAAGCAAGTAGCCACTTCAGAGAGGTGGTAAGAGGGTGTCGTTTTTCACTTCTTTGTGTGTTTTGCAGAAAACCTCGAGAGCTGGGAGTGATCTCACCAGAGAGGGAGGGGGAGAGAGACGACTTCCCCACCCCTCCCCCTGTTTTCTCAGATAGTCATCTAGCTGGGAGAGCAGTTTCCTTTTTGGTTTTTGTCCCTTTTTCCCTTTCGTGTTTTCTGCATGTTGAGTGTTTGTCCCCGTGGGCTATGCCTTCTTCCCTATTTTAAACCCCCCGTAATAAACTGTTCTCCTGCTGCCAATTTTGTTCAGACTTCCATCATCTTTATTGCATGCCCCTGACATGATAAAAAGTGGTTCAAACCACCACAAGGTAGTATATAATGGATGGAGCAGAGGCCAATGGTGAACTATAGGCAATGTCTTAATCTTTCTTAATGATGTTGATTTAGAGACTCTAGTTTGAGCAGACTGTCATCAAGGACACATATCATGAACCATTTCATTTCTCGTATGGAAAGTCCTCAAGAACATATTTATCTCAAGGCAGATCATCCCAAAGGGCTTTCACCTTTTCTTTTTCAAGTACCAGCTTTTCTCTATAACTCCCTTCTTTGCCCTACATGTGCCAGCCCAAGATCAAAGGACTGTCTGTTTGGAGGCTGTAATGCTGCTCTAAACCCATCATTCAGAAGCTTGGAAGTGCATGCTTCTGGCAATTTCTTACTGGCAAATTCTGTACCTGGAGAACCACACTAAATGCTGAGCCCTAGTTAACCTCACAGTCTTCCATTTTGCACTTACTGTATAATTTATATGTTTGTAATGGTGCCTGAGTGTACTCTTTCCATTAACTATATCTTTTGACAAGATGATTTATTTTCCTCAATAAATGATGAGTTACAACTAAGAACTCCACTTTCCATTTGTCATCACTTACACAATGAACAGCATTTAATGAACCAAAATTCTACCTCACTGGCTAAAATAACATGCCACAAAACAACAAAACAAAAACAAAACAACAACAACAAAAACCAACAACAAAAAAACCAAACAAATTTAAAGCTTTACTAAACTGTGCAATTATTCTTTCAAGTAACAATGTTTATCATAGCTTTAACAATTTCATAAGTAAAGCATTTTTTTTACTAATGAAAAATGTTTAACAGCATGGAGAAAAATTCTCATCAAAATCTAGAAACTACTGCAGATTTCAACAATTTTACTTCAATCAGCAGAATAAACTACATTTAACTAGTTCTCAGTAATAGCGCAATGCAAAGAAGATGACCCAAATCAAAAAATATAATTCCCCTTCTAAAAAAAAGGTTGAAAAGAGAAGGGTCCCAAAGCATGCATCATGAAATTACTAAGTTCATATATTAGATGTTAAAACTAGAAAAGAACCTAAAAAAGAAAGAATATTTATAATATTTATTAAATGCCCTCTAGAAATGTACTGAAAAATATTAAATGATTTTTGAGGAATCCATCCATATGTGAAAGTAAAAATACACAGTCCTTAAAAAAGCACTATCTGTGTTTTTCAGCTGTAATTAGTATAAATACTTCAAAAGCAATAAAATCCTGATTTCACTGAAAAGTATTTTTTTTTCACTGAGTAGATATTGAAAGACAAAACCATTCTACCAGATCCTATTCATCAATTCTAATTTTATTGAAACCGAAGAAAGATGAAAAACTGTTTCTACTATTAAGAAGTCAACAAGACACAAGTCTTTGAATAGTGCAAGAAGAAGGGATTCAGAAAATCAAGTTGGGGGTACCACAAAATATCATAACTATAAAAAGAATATGCTTTTTATGTTATCTGCAATTTCATTGGTAATCTTACCCTATAGTCTTTCTCCGTAGCTTTAATACTGACTTTCAAAATATTATTCACCAGTAATTTCTGTCTGCGCATCATCACTGCATGTAAGGGATGGACATAAAGAGAAAATATACTATGAGCAAAAGGAATTAATCTCACGCTTTTAGACACCACATATCATGAAAGACTTATTAAAATAATCCAAACTCTGGCTACTTCTAATCACCCTGTGCCCAAGAGTATCATCCAAATGCCTCTTGAACTCTGCCAGGCATGTGTGGCGACCACTTCCCTGGGGAGCCTGTTACAGTGCCCAACCACCCTCTGTCTGAAGAACCTTTTCTTAATATACAAACTAAAACTCCCCTCACACAACTTCAGGCCATTCCCTTGGGTCCTGTTACAGGTCATCACAGAGGAAAGCTCAGTCTGTGCCCCTCCTCTTCTCTTCAAAGGAAGTTGCAGACTGCAATGAAGTCTCTCCTCTGTCTCCTCTTCTCCAGGTGGAATAGCTCGAGTGACCTCAGCCACTCCTCATATACCTTTCCCTGAAGGCCCTTCACCATCTTTGTTGCTCTCCTTCGGACACTCTCTAATATCTTAATATTTTCCTTATATTGTGATGACCAAAACTGAACGCAGAATTCAAAGTGAGGCCACATCAGTGTGGAGCAGAGCAAGACAATCATCTCCCTCAGTCAACTGGCTTTGCCTGATGCACCCCAGGTTGGCCCTTCTGGCTACCAGATCACTGCTGACTCATATTCAGTGTGCCATCCACCAGGACCTCCAGGTCCCTCTCTGCAACACTTATTTTCAGCATCTCATTTCCTAGCCTGTACATACATCTGGGGTTGCACTGGGCCTAAGACAGAGCTCTGTGGAACATGCAACTGGTAACAAGGAAATTTTCTTTTTTTCCACTGAGGTATGTCATTTCTTCTTCTTCAGAAAACATCTGCTGATGTCCACGGATGTGTATTGGCTTCTCTGTGGCCAGGTTTTGGTAGCAGTGGGGGGGATGAGGGAGAGGCTTCTTCGAGAAGCTGCTGGAAGTTTCCCCATGTCCAGCAGAGCCAATGCCAGCCGGCTCCAGGCTGGGCCCGCTGCTGACCAAGGCCAGGCCAATCAGCAGTTGAAGGAACGTCTCTGTGATAACATATTTAAGAAGGAAAGAAAAAAAATTAGAGTTGGATGAAGATGTCTGCCAGACAGGAGCAGGGTGAGAGGCTGTGAACAGCAACACAGACACCAAGGTCAGTGGAGAAGGAAGGGGAGGAGATGCTCCTGGCCCCAGAGCTGAGATCCAGCCACAGCCCATGGGGAAAACCATGGTGAAGCAGCTGTGCCCCTGCAGCCCATGGAAGACCACAGCAGTGCAGAGATCCACCTGTAGCCNGGACCACAGGAGTGCAGAGATCCACCTGTAGCCCGTGGAGGAGCCACGCCGGAGCAGGTGGATGTCAGGGGAAGGCTGTAGCCCGTGGGAGACCCAAGGCAGAGCCGGGTCCTGGCAGGGAACTGTAGCCCATGGGGAGAGGAGCACCCTGGAGGGACTGCACCACGTGGAATGTGACCCATGTGATAGCAGTCTGTGAAGGGCCACTGCCCATGGGATNTGGAGGGTGAAGCGTGTCTCTCATTGTCTCTCACTCTTAAGCTCTGATCTTGTTATTCCCACATGGAGTCTTGTTTTGCCTGTGACGGTGGTTAGCAAAGAATCTGTTATGGTCCTTAACTCATGAAACTTCTTGTTATATTCTCTCTCCTCTATAGCTGTGCGAGGGGGAGTGAGAGAGTGGCTGTAGTGAGTCCCTGGCATCCTGCCCAGGTTAAACCACTACAGGATGGAAGGACATCATACTGAGTTATGTACAACCACTCTGCCTATTTCAAAACTAGTTGCACTTCAGGTCTGAAAAGCCACAAAGAGAGCATTTTATTATTAGGAAAGGTAGCTGCTTGCATTTGTCTGCAGTCTTCACGAATCACAGAATATGATGAGTTGGAAGGGACTCAAAGGAACATCAAGTCCAACCTTTAGCACTGCACAAGACCATCCTCAACAGGCACATGGTGTGTCAGAGTATTGTCCAAATGCTTCTTGAACTCTGTCAGGTTTAGCAAACGAGAGCTGTTACAAGTCAGAACTGAAATGACAGTGTCTCTGCAGATGGATTATCTACAAACCACTTCATAAGATTAGGGTGTGGCACTCACTCTCCAACTATGTTCAAAAGAAAATATGTGCAAAAGAAGAAAAAAATATGTTTAGTACCTCTCTCAATATTAGAAAACTGAGAAATGTTAATCTGATATTTTCATTTACAAATCAATCATTTTCATATAAACAGATACATGGTGAAATATTCTCTGAAATATATGTCAGTACTTTTAATGAGGTCAGAAGAAATTATTTTATCAGCCTTATAGGAATATGTAGGTAAAGGAGCTAAAGGTTGTCTGTGACTTTAACTTCTGAATTTCTCCATCCATTGTATACTAATGTTTGTTTGATGTAGCAAAAAAGTTCTGTCTTGGAGATGGAAATTCATATTTGGGATTGATCATTGTTTTTTGAAATGATCTTTTTAAAATTCTGGTTCTTTTAAGTAGTGTGAATATTTGAACACAGAGAGTATGAAATCTTTTTATCCTCTGTAGCAGACATTCCAACTTGTTATCCAAGATTTCTTAACATTCTGTTTTCTTAATTTGCATATCTCAAAGATTCATTCAGTGCAGGCTTTCCTAATACTGTTTTGTTAGATTTTTATTTAATATGTGTCATTTGCAACAATATATTGAATAACGATAATAGAAAATGCTTTTAAAATGCATAGAAGATACAAATCAGTAAGGTTGCTTGATTTCCTACTGTTGTGGCTTGGAATGAGGGAGCTTTCTAGGGAGGAGAGAGGTGGTTTGTCTTTTAAAACTTTTTTTGTTTTTTTCCTGAGGGTGGGGAGGAACAGGTGAGGATGGCTAGACCCCTGTTACAGAGCCTACGGAGCGGCAGGGCCATGTAGAGCTGGCAGTGGGCACACAGTAGCTGCAGCCCCTCTTGCAGCAGCTGCAGCAGGCGGGGCCCCCCTGGGGCAGCAGCAGCCAGTGCGTGGGGCAGTGCCAGTCCCCGGGCTGGTGCCGCCGTGCAGAGTGGACCCATGGCAGCAGGGCACGGCCCCACAAGCAGTGCCACTGGTGGCTTCTCCTCCCGGCAAAGGGCAGCCATGAGGCATTTTGGCAGGAACACCACCATATTGACGTGTAATGAAGTCTCGGAAGGAGGCGGCAACCAGCGTTGCCATCCAATGGGGAGGCAGCACACACAGGAAGAGTATCACTAGAAAACTCGAGAATTAGCACCTAATAAAAGAGCTGAGGACAGAAGTTCTTTCTCACTCGGCTTTCTCGTGGCACTGGGAGAGGCATGGCTGCTCTTTTTCAGCTCCCTTGGTGCTGAGACAGGCCCCCTTCCTGGTCCCTTGCAATGCAGCATCACTGGAGGTCAGACAGTACCAGCAGGTAACCACACGGAGGCGAAAGCAGTCACGGTATCTCTCTCCCCTTGGGTACACCTAGGGTTCTTTCACTGTCAATTCTTTTCCAGCAGCTCATGAGTGGGATCAGCACCATTCACAGGGCAGCCTTCCTTCCTTCCCTTGCTCCACCAGCCCAGCAGCCGGACAGAAGGAGCATAGGTTGCTAACGTTTTTGCATATTATTGTCAGGTCGATTTTGTGTAACTGGTTTACGGTTATAGTGGGGCTCCACAGCTCATACAGCCCATAGATAATAAACAGTTTTGATTGTTGTCTTTTCTATTAAGTCTCTTGTTGCTCAGTAGTACCTCCTAGTGTCCAAACCAGGACACTCACCCAACACTCATCTTTACACTGCTTTTTACACAGCAAAAGGACTAGCTGAACAATACGTGAAAACAGGGCAACATATGAAATCAAATGAGATAAATGATAGAATTTTCATATAAAGCTACACATTATCAAATATTTTTAGCTGACATATTGATAACCTTGTCTCTAAATGATTTTAAGACATTTCCTATAAATTCTTGATAAGCATTTATCAAATTGAGTCTGTTGCAGCCAATTCCTGTTATTGATCCCCCTGATGTATTTTTAATCCTCTGCTACGCATCAAATTACTTTCATCGATATATGTATAAGACCCCTTTCAACTACTTCAGTTACTCATGTTGCAATAGCATGTCTGATATTGATGTAAAATGTGCAGCAGTGGAAGAAAACATTGTCAATATACAGGATACATATTTTCATATGATTGAAACTACTACTATTTCCAGTGATTTTGGTGTATTTCCTATTTTATTTCTCATTATTATCTACATAATATTTTGATGTTTCAAATTCAGATTGATATATCCAAACACCTACCTTGTAATTGGCTGCCTACAGTCTGAGATTTTTCTGCTTTTGTTTTTATTTTCTGTTTTTGGAAGAAAATAAGAATTTTGCAATACCAACTTAGACATGCAAAGGGTTCAACAGCACTCAAGATAAGTACTCCATTTATTCCTATTCACCTTTGAAGGTGGCATGGGTATTAGTTGCAAAATCAGCTGGGGTCTTTGTATCTACATATCATCGCCAGATCAAAACATTGCTATTTGAACTGAGATTGCAAACAAACCCCATCTCTTTGCCTTTCCTGTCCTAGTTTCTAACAAATCCCAACAGAAATAAGGTCCTTTCTGTTATCAAGAAAAAGTCTCTTTCATTCATGAAGGATCCTGAATAGCCAGGAGTGTGACTAGTGTGAAATTACAGACTTCAGAACAACACACACACTTATTGGAATCTTGCAAAATAAGCTTTCTGAATCTAGTTCAGTGTTTTAAGTATCCTGATAAAGCACTAGTGCTCTTTAGTATGCAATGCAGTGTAACCCTATTTTTTATAGAAGTATTCAAAGAAAAGGAATTTTTATATTTATAGGAGAAAATACATCTAGAAGTACTTTCTTCTCTTTTTCATATAGAATGCCTTTTTCATTCTTAAAGAAGATGATGAAGTCTATTTTTGATAAGCAAATAACTGAAACAAATACTTCAGTTTTTCAATGGCTTCTTTCAGTGTGCCTTAATAATTTGTTTGTGGTTACATTTGCCCATTTAAAATTGATCTTGCTTAGCTATGTCTATTTTTAAAGGATATCTTTCATGTTCGGAAACCCATATTCATACATTGGTTTATCAAGTTCTAAATTTAATTTTTATCAAGAACACTCAGCAGAATTTCCTGCCCAGGATAGCCTAAAGATTGAATTTGAATCTGTTCAATATTTTCTATCACATTCTATGAAACCAGAAAATTCACACTGACTTAAAACCCAGTAATTCCTGAAATTAATGGCTGATTTCTTCACAGCGTAATAGTCATTCATAATATAGTTGGGTTTTGCCAGTGTTATTTCACCTATAGCAGCATCGTCTCAGATGGTCTATTATTCTTATCATCTGTAGTCCCTAAGGAAAGAAATGAGCAAAGAAAAATATTTGCTGGATCACCAAGAACATTTGGTTGGACTTTTGAATTTGCTATCACAATCACTGCCAGCTTCATCCTGCCAAAGACTATCAGCCAAAGACTCTAACATCATTTTAGGATGTGATGTGCATGACTACAAGAATGAAGGAAAGACAGTCTCATAAGGAGTTTATGTCTTGGAAGAGTGTACTTTGTTGTTCTAGTTGGTGTAGTGGGCCACTGCAGAAGACATTGGAAGGAGATGGTGTCTTGGAGCAGATTCTGGGCAGAATATAACCACAGACCTTGATTTTCAAGACTTATATGTTAGCATGAAGAATCACAACATAACCTGTACTGCAGCCATCTAGAACTTGCTCCTATGGCAGTGTGTGGTAACATGCTGCTCTCAGCAAATCTCAGTGACTGCTGGATGAACTTGGCTAATTAACCATAACAGCAAAGCCTGTACATGTGGATAACATCATCCATAAATCTTATGCTGAGATTAAGCAGCATACCTTTATGATTAACAGTCCTTTAGCTGACAATAGGAATTATTCATAGATTTGTTTGCCCCTCTGAAAATACTGCTAAATCATAAGGACCACAAGGATGATGCAACTCACCATGGACAGGATCTGCCTAGAGTGGCATGTTCAATATAAATATGGAAAAATACCTCTAAGATCATTTGGTCTAACAATAAACTTAATATGAAAGGACTCACCTGATGTTGTAGGACTCAGTTCTCCAGCATCACCAGCTATGTCAGATTGCTATTACTTCTGTTAACATCAGGGAGGACATATCTTTATTATCACCCTTTTTAGTCTTATCACTTTTTCTACTATTGCTATCCTTCGCTCAATAGACTAGTTAATTAGTCTTGGGTTTTCATGCCCTCCTGAGATCCTAAAAGAACCAACGTCTCCTCTAGTGGCCTCAAGAAGTGGCTTACAAGAAAACTGTATAAGCAAACTCCTACATTACTAGGATCTCCCTGTCAGACTAGTCAGCATTAATTCACCATTTTTCCTATGTGAAACTAAAATTTTCTTCCCTGCTACTCTTTCTTTCCTGTGTAGACAAGCTGTCATATATTAATTCTGTGAATCTGCAATACAGCACAAATGAGCATTACTAAGTAACAATGAATTTAAAAAAACAACACACTGAGGAAAAACTGTATTTTTAAACACAATAAGAATTTTTACACACAGAATTACACACAGAATTAACAAGGGTGGAAAAGACTGCAGAGTTCATGAAGTCCAACCTTTTACCTAACTTCACAACTAACCAACACCCATCCATCACCTAAACCATCTAAACCATGTCACTAAGTTCACCATTCAACTTATCCTTAAACACATCCAGGGGTGGTGACTCCACCACCTCCCTGGGAAGCCCATTCCAATGAGAAATCACCCTCTCTGTTTTTCACAATGTTTTCTGTGATGTTGGAAGATGTGATGGTTTGAGTAGTTTATTAATTCAGGGACACAAGACCAAAACAAGTGTATAGAAAGAGAAAATTGAATGAAATGTATACATATATATCAGAGAGAGAGAGAGTGAAAAAGAGATGTTATATATATACATACATTTAAGTGTAAATAGTAAAACAAAACAGAAAGAAAAACAACCTCACAACAATTATACAATCAGAACAGCTTGAAACAAATAAATGTTCCCCTTTTCCTATGTCCTGGATGCAGCAACAACTGCAGGCAGCAGTAGGAGGTTGTGGTGCACACCAGTAACAGGCAGGTAGGTGGGAAGACCTCTGTGGATCTCAGGGGCTCTCCCGAGGGCTGGAGGTGCTGCAGGAAGCAGAGTCCAGGGACTCACAAGGGCTCCCAGGCCTGGGCAGGGATTTAGGTTTTTTGTTTTTAGCAAACTGGAGAGCTTCACATAGGATCCTCTCAGGGGCAGAGATGGTGAAGCAGAAGCAAAGGTGGTGGCTGTGAGGACCACGGCAGTGAGTGCAGGGTGGTTCTCTCCATGTCTTTGGTGAGTCCCAAATGCCACATATAAAATGGTGGCAGCTGTTTCAAAAGGCCCGCCTTCTTCTCCACAGAATTCTTTGCGACCACACCTGCGTAGTTCTCTGAACCGCCCTCTGTTCTGTCCTGTGAAGTGTGGTTTTGCTCCATCACACCATTTTATTGCATGGCTTCCAAAGCCCACCTTGTCCCCTGCTCCGCCCTGCCTCCACTCAGTTTCTGTGCACAGAAAGCTGCTTGCCTCCCACATGTTCCACACCACCTACCCGGGGTCACCGGGTCCCCATATGCCACCATGGTGCTGGAGCCCCTCTCTCTAGAGCGGTGGCAGCTGCAGCCCCCATTTCCAGCAGATCAGCCCCAGCTGTATGGCCAGGGGCCACCAGGGCGGGCAGTGCTTGCATCGAGCCAGCCGAGATCCGCAGCCCCACGGCCAGCACCATCACACCGGGCCTGCAGTGAGGAGAGGGGAGGTCCCACTGCGTGGAGCTCTGGGAACCTCTCAAAGCCAGCTGTTCCGGCCAGCCCCACACGGGCCCCTTCCACTCTCCTCACTCCCCCCTACAGATCACTCCCTCCATCTGCTGTGTCCCCTGTTTTTCTCTTTATTTAAAAGGGAAAAGTTTTAAAACACATCATTACAACCATACAGCAGTATAGATAATTGATTATAAACCAATTGCCAAGAGGGTCTCAGGCAAGAACTCTTATCAGAAAGATACTTTACTATGATAAATTTATATATTTAAATTAAAAGGAAAATAGAAATACATATGAACAAGATGTAGATTAACCAGGGATTTTTTTTACCTATTTTTCCTACCTCCTGATGTAAACACATTTATAGAAAAGTTCATAGAATTTATTATTCATGATGTTTATTCTGTAGTTTATTTTTTATTATCAAGGAATTGATTACAGTGCTAGCGCATAGTACAAGTTTAATGAATAATTTTGCCTCAACAGAAATTTTGATACCAGCTTGCTTGAGCTAAAATTTTCACTTCAGTTCAAACAACATTTCAGGATCTGGAAACTAGGGAACTAAAAATGTAGCTTTGCTTCATAAATCACTCTGCCCATTTTAGGAATCATTATACATTTTCTTAAGTAACATGGAGGGAGAAAGTGAAGATTTGGATCACCCATAGATAAAATACTTTAGCAGAGCATGCTTTCTCTCTTTTTTCTTGGATCAATGATGTCAAAGTGCTATGGATGCACACAATAGATTACATGAAAAATGAGAGTGAAATTCAAAACCTTATCTGAAAAAAAAACCCAAATAGGATCATGTATAGTTTTATTCTACTTTGGGGGTCTAGATGTATGAAAAAGTTTTGCAGTATTATCTGATTTGGAATGCAGTTCCTGGACATGGGTATGAAAATGTATGACATGTGCTAGTTTAATTTATAAACTTAGTTATCACTGGGAGAATACCTAGTTTCTGTTACTTTCCTTTTTCCCCTGTGCAGAATACATACAAATTATGTTACTCTAGAGCACGAAACATGGAATAAGCCACCCTAGAGCAACAGGTTCATCCACTGGAGCCCTAAGAAGTACTTACACAGAGAGTGTAGATTTGTGCATAGCTATTAAAGCTTTGCTCCCTAACTACACCTATGGAGTCATTTTTCTTAGAAGGAATGGGTTAGATTTTGTTGTTTAATAAATGTAAATTCACTACCACTGGCTCAATCATAATACCTCCGAGTGCTGCACTAAGGCTTCTCTACATGAGAGGTTACTCTGGTATAGCTGATCTTCAGCTGATTTTCCTGATTAATTCCGTGTGTGAAACCCTCACTTTCTGGTGTAGGAGAGATAAATGGAATAAGACATTTTCTGGAATCAGAGAAATTGCAGATGAACCTCTCCTAGATAAGTCAGTTTAAATTGTCACTTTACCTTATTTCAAATAAGTTCTCATTCACAGAAATTATGAACCTGAAGCGGTAATTTGAAAGCAGCAAATTTACAGTGAACTTGGCTGAAAAAGAAGTTTTCTCTCTCATAAGAATGTTCAAGAATGTTTGTTTATATTTGTTAATGTTTATTTCTATTATAATTATTCAAATTTCCCACTAAAAGAAAAGAAAAAAAGAAAACTCCAAAATGTTCAACTTGAAAATATAACAATAAAATGCCAACAATGAAAACTTGTGCTAATGGGCTATGACCTATAAAAAGAAATAATTTTTAATTAATTGTTGCTATTAAAAATTCCCATATGTGTCAAATGTTAATTAAACTACAACAGAAATTTGTTATCTGAGATGAAACTTGTTATCATGCTTATCTACTATATTTAGTATTCCAAGCTACTGACTATAAGAGAATATTTTTGCATTTTAAATATTTGGGGTTTTATATATACAACTAAATTACAGATGTTAAATGAGTTACAAAATCTTGATTCTAGTCAAATCAGTTATTCCAGCAACACATGATATATCTGAGCATTGGAATGGGCTGTGCAGGGAGTCACCATCCCTGTAAGTGTTCAAGAAATTACTGGACATGGCACGTAGTGCTATGATTAAATTGACATGATGATGTTGAGTCAAAGGTTGGATTCAATCATCTTGGAGGTCTTTTTCAAACTTAACGATTCTATGATCTATAGAATTCTTTATTTCATATTCATAGAATCGTAGAATGGGTAAAGTTAGAAGGGATCACAGTGGGTCATCTAGTCAAATCTCCCTGAAGAATCCCCTAGAACACCTGAGGATTCCCTCCAGACAACTTCTGTATATATGCAGTGAAGGAGACTCCAGAACTTCTCTGGACAATCTGTTCCAATGCATGGCTACCCACACAATAAAGCTTTTCTTTATATTCGAGTGGAACTTCCTGTGCATCTGTTTCTGCCCATTGGCTCTTGTCCTATTCCTTGGCACCACTGAAAATAGCCTGGATCCATCCTCTTGGCACCCTCCCTTCAGATACTTACAGACATTGATAAAATCCCCTCTCAATCATCTCTTCTCTGGGCTGAACAGAGCCAGATCCCTCAGCCTTTCCTCATAAATGAGGTGCTCCAGTCCCTTAATCATTTTTACAACCCTCTGCTGGACTCATTCCATGAGTTCCAAGTTTCTCTTGTACTGAGGAACCCAGAACTGGATGGACACAGTACTCCTGGTGAAGCATCACCAGGGCAGAGTAGAGAGAGAGGATCGCATCCCTTGCCTGTTGACTGCTCTTCCTGATGCAGTCCAGGATTAGACCATTTATCCCAGTAGCACTTACCTTCGTGATATTTTCATAGGTATTAAACTTGTCAAATTCTGAACACAATGCTAAATACAAGAATTAGAACTTGGTCTTTCAGAACAGTGGTTATGGTTTTCCATCATTAGTTAATTCATAACCTTGTACAATCTCCAGAAATAGAGCTATTTTTTCCACTTGGAATTGCTGACTAAAGAGACTGTTTAGATTATCATTTTCCTGTGAAACATTTATTTTTGTGATACAGAAAACTGACAGTTTTAAAAGAGACATTTGAAAAAGAAGAAAAGGTGGTAAAAAAATCACTTTGAAAAGCAAATGTTTACAATGTTTACTTAGAGAGAAGTGAAATTACAATATGCTGGACAGTTTGAGAAATGAGGATTCAGGGTAGTTCCCAAGGGGCTTTTTGTTATTGTTGTCTTGGTTTTTGGGTCAAACTTCCTTTAGAAGAAAGGTTGAATTCTTGTGGATCCACCTCTGCAAATTTGCAATGACATAGTTCCCTCCCTCCCACCCCCAATTTTTCTTGAAAAAGATGCTAGTTGTCTTGTATGTGAACACCAGATTTGCTGAGGAGCTTAGCTGTCATATGGGATTCTTAAAGGAATTTTGGAAAACTCATGAATGTTATGAAGCATTCAAATCTAAATAGTAAGCAGCAAATCTGAAAACTTTATAAGAAATATATCTTTATGTTGAAAAAAAAAAAAGAATTTTAAACTTAACATTAATTCATTACTCGTATTTGATTCAAACTTTGAAATGTGTAGCTAGAAGGATACAAGTAAAAAATCATTTCCTTCTTTTCTGTCTGGAAATTTGCATAGTCATTTAGTTTGCTCAAAGTGTAACAAAAACATGCTGTCTCTGAGTATTAGCATTTTTAATTGTTTTGCTGAAGTAGAAGTAAATATGCTAGTTAGTTCTGTAGTTATTCACTACAGAATTAGGACTCAAACCTCTGATATTAATAAAACAAAAGAATTACTAAAAAATATCGGTAAAAGACATTGAACTATTCTAGGATGGAGCCTGACAAATACAGTGTAAAAAGAGTGCTGAAATCAGAAATTTCTAATAACTATTTAGTAAATGTTACTTACTGTCTTCTGAAATAGTGAACGAAAATTCTAAACATCTGCAAATGCTTAGAGGCTGAAACATAGCTTAAAAGAGCATAAGATTTATTTCCTTTTTCCTATACAATTTAAAGACCATTTGTACAATTGTCAGTTTTATACTGAATAAAATTTTAGAACTCATTTTCAGGTGTTATTTGCATGCTTAATTCTATGTACAATTATAGGACGAATTCTGACTTTCTGTGGAGAAAATTAAGAAAAGCTACTAAAGGCAATTGTTTTTCTTCAAAAACACATTGTCTCCTGGCTGTCTGTTCCTTGAAACTCTGAGGGAGCTGTGGGATTTGCTGTGGCAAAAGGTTATTCAGGATCCTTAGGAAAGATTTAAACACTTCTTCATTTTTCAGGCACTGCCTACAGGCACATAATTTTCTATCACAATAAGTAAAGGTCCTCTATTTTTCATTGGATAAGGCAGCTATATTAAATCAGCATCTGTTTTCCCAAAAAGCTCTTGAGAATCTGAGAAAGGAAAGATTTTTCATCACAGAAATATATAAAAACCTACCTTCTTCTAAGTGTCTCTTTTCCAAATGGCCTGAAATTACAAAAAATGTGGGTTTTTCTCACCCATGTCTGTTTTTCATATAGAGTACCTGTGAAGATAGGGATCAATAGAGCCACACCATGTTATAACAGCTTTATGCAGTCAGTATCATTATCCAGCTTAATAATGCTGGCAGTTTCGATGGCAGTACAAAAAACTAGAAAGATCTGTATCTATATGCAAGGGAACCATTGTAGCACCCATTGATTTCAGTTGATAACTTTTTGAGACTTATATTGTCAATGAACATTGGGTTATTTTCCTTTGTAAAACAGTTCACCTTGGTTTCAAAGACTAAAACTGACATTGAGTTTTATGTGGGTTCCAACTTTTCACATACATTTCTGAGATGAAGCTCCAGTTGTTGCAGCTCCTAGAGAGAATTAGTTTCCATAGGAAGCTGCAGTGCTCTGCACCTCATTGACCAAACACATTTCACTCAAGAAATTCTCCATCAGAAGAGAATGTGACTCATGAGCCTTTTTGCAGACTCAGTCTTACATAAAACTTTGCCTTTTGTACACTATCTCGCTTGTGCAATTTTAAATGCTACATAAACATATACCAAATACTATTAATCTACAGTGTAACCTTTGAAATAAATCAACAGCACAGTAATGGAATAAAAAAATAAATCTGAAATTATGCTGCATGTCTTTTAAATCAATTAAAATGCCATCTTAAAATCCAAAACACCAACCAAAGTTTTTAGGAAGTCTAATTTGTCTCTTCCAAGGTTATGCAAGGAAACAGTAAAAAAACAATATTAATTCAGGGATTTCAATGAAGAAATAAATATGAGGCCACTATTAGTAAGGAGTAAAAGGCCATAGACCATATTTTGATGATCTGCAAGTGGTCAGGCCTAATTGCACCATCTTTTAGCAACTGCTAACTAAAGATTATTATTGTGTGAAAACACATGCAAAAATAATTTAGTCTCATTCATGCAATCACAACTTTCAGATTATTTTTCTAAGGACAGAAGCTGAAAAGAGATTCATTTTTCCATTCTGAAAAAGGTTGGTTTATTATATCATAGTGAAGAAAAATAACCCAACAAATTACTTTATATTTAATAATTGTTCATTCAGTTTATTGTAACTGATATAAGAGTTACATATATCAGCCACACCATCTTAGATGAAAAACCAGTAAAAAAATACAATGAATCTTTATTCTCTGAAGGGTGAATACAAATTGTTTATGACAAGTTGGTAGTTGTGTTCATTACAAGGCAACATCAAGTGGTGAACATCACCTTCTAAATTTCACCTTCTTAATTAAATAGCACCTTCAAAAAGAAATTATTGTTGATAAAATGTAATGATTTCCTTATACTCTCCTATTATTATCTTAATTTCTTATATTTAATCTTTTCCCCAACTATTAGCAACTAAATATTAAAACAAAACTTTACAATTTGAAAGCATTCTCAGTATGCAAATTAGCATGAGGTAAGATTTTTTTACTTTTGTTAATAATTTTTTTATTTTTGTTAATAAATAGATAAACCCTATTCGAAATGTACCTGTATTGTACATAAAACAGCAAACTGATCCCTAGCTATTTTGAAAAGTATATTTTTCATTTCTAATTCAGGAATATAAAGTCATACAGAAAGCTTAGTTCATTAAATAATATTCAAAACTGCAACTAGATTTTGTCCTTAAAATGTCCTTGCTGGTGACCCTAGACTTTGAAAAGATAATCATGACTAAAATGTAGCACTTGCGAGTGAAAATAATGTAAATAACATATATAAATCCATAGATGCACATAGTTTCTGACAGATCTAATTATACCAGTGATAGTCTTGAAACACTCTTTGTGTATTTTCCTAGATATTTAGTTTAAAAAGGATTTAATCCAATTCAACATGTTAGGTATTTCTATGAAAACTAAGAAGCTGGATGAAGAAACAGAAATCAGTTGTTTGTAGCCACATATAAATAGATTTTTCATTTCATGAAGAAAATAAGCCAAAATAAAACACCCCCCTTTACTCTCAGTTGAGGGAAATAAATCTATTTTGTCCGTAAAACTTTTGCCAAAAGAAATAAACCTTCACTTTACTGCCACTTCCTCTCACAATTAAACAAATATAAATGAAGTGAAACAGTCAACTCTTTCAGATACATAACACTATGTTTCTTTTAAAGTTTTCTGAGAAATTTAGAGAAAAATATAAGGCCATACTCACAAAGCAGACAGAAGAGGATGAAAAGATGTACTTCATTTTTATCAATTACTAGCAAGAGCACTCCAATTCAATTATTCTGTCTTACTCTAGTGTTCGAACTCCAGCTTATACTTCTCAGGAGTCCTAGCAGCTTAAGAACTTGATGGGAAATGAGGAAAGTCTTCTTAATCTCTCATGTCTAGTCTCTTCAGTCTTGTATAAATAATTGAATATTCATTATGTTTAGGAATAGAGGATAGGTGCCTCCTCTTTCCAAAAACCATCCAACTGGACTCATTCACTTTCTCATTCTGTATTCCAGTGACTCTTTAAGTATGAAAGGCAGAAGATTCAGAAGGAGGGAAATAGGAGATTTACAGGTTATCACTGCCTATGTAAGAAATGGACAGATTTAAGAGTTAATAAAACACAGTTCAAGTCCTTATCCTGACAGAAAAAGATTTGAAGCATATGTCTCCCATAGGCCCTGTAGGATTCCCTACTCTTCATAAATTTATTTTTTATCGGAAGGTAATGACTGTATAAATTACAGGTTAAACCTAAGTTATTTTAAAGTAAAAAATGCATTTATTTAGGGAAGTAATTCAGGGCCAGCAGTGGAAATGCAATAAAATCCAAAATACATTATCAAGAATCATTGAATCAGGTTAGCTTCATATCTATAGCCTAAAACATAAAATAGTGGGGAAATAACAATATAGTTAATCTATCAGACATATGGCAAAACATCTGATAGATTACCTATGGGAATTAACAAGTGGGAGAATATGAGAGCTAGAACAAGAATTGTGAGGGAGATAGTAAACTGACTAAAAAACATCTGGCAACTCACAGACCTGAGAAGAAAAGAATCAAATCAGAATCAACTACTGAAAGAGTTAGCCAAGGATTAGTAGTGGTACAGATCTTGTTTAATATTTTCATTGCATTACCTTTCATGCAGACACAAAAAGTAAAGGATAGCTGATAATATTTATTAGTAATGCAATATTAATCAAACCACAGCATGGTACAGAAGTAACTAGATACAACACTAAAGAAATCTGATACACTTAAGAGAAACAAAAGTAAGTTCTGCTCTCAACAGCTGGAAGAGAAGAAACTGTGGTGCGCCTGGGTGAATGTTGACAACAATGCGACACGTCCATCAAATAACACATGCAATTTTAAGATGTAAGTGATGAGGTCCCCAGAGTTCCTAAGCCATAAGATAAACAGGTTTTGTTTGGTTTAATTTATTAAAATGAACAGAGATGTGATAAGTTTGCTCTGCACAAACAGATGTAGTGGTTGGGCATAAACACAAGGGAAGAAGAAAAGCTATTTAAAATAAAAAACAATGTGGACCTAATAAAAAGATATATGTAGATGGGCCATAAATACATTTGGATTGGAAATTAAAAGTTGTAATCATCATAGCCAGAATACTCTGTAACAGCTTTCCAATAGGAGTAGCAAGGGTAATAAAACAAACTAGTTTTAAAACGAAGCATGTTTCAGAAATAAAAATGTTGTATATAAACATCTGTTTCAACTAATGCTTGCCAAAATGCAGACAAGTATCCAATAAAACCTTGCCTAGCATTCCTGCCAAATTGTCCAGTGAATTGCAGGAGAACAGGGATTTTTAGGATCTATGACTCTCAGATGACTCCTTCCTGACAACTGCTTTGGAACTGGGGAATTCAGAAGCATAGAGAGCTTGCAGTGATTATCCATTTTTCAAAATTCAAAAGCAACTTGGTATTTCAGGAAGTTCAACGTTGCAGAAAAAAAAAAACAACAAACCAACAAAAAAACAAAAAACCAAACTTGTTCTGACTATCATTCAGTCATGAGTAGGAAGAGCATGATAATTTGTTTTAAGCATCAGACCTTAAAAAATTATCATATTTTACCTTACTTAATATGGGAGATAAGATTCCTCCATCTAACTGCCATTCAAAATATAAAAGGAAAGGCTGCAACAGTTTAGATTTTGTAAATAAATATAATTCCTATCTGAAGCAAAGAGAATATTTGGCTACATTTTCTGCGTAAGACAGAAATTTCGTCTATTGATAGGTCTAAAAGAGCTTGAAGGTAGTAAAAAATTGAGCAAATCTTTACATTCTTTTCAGTAAAATCCGTTACACAACTACCCACATTCCCAAGGGACAGTAGCTAAAAAATACCTGTAGAATCAGGCATGAGTACTTTGGAATTCCAGAGCTCGTCTCAAAGAAAAGCAGCAGAATTTGATTACATTGGAAATAGTACTCCATTGACACAAGACACGGATCAGACTTGGATTTGTTATTACCTAAGAGAATCTAGTTTTCCAGAGAACTGCACCAGGTGGCTTTGTCAATCATAAAATCGACATCCATACCAGCATAAATCTGCAATGGATACTATGCCATTCAGGCATGGTCCTGAGATATGTTACTACAGAGTGCCTCAGGGACAACTTTGAAAGAGAAAGAGAGAAGAGGTTGCTGAGAAGTCCATCCAGATTAACAACATGCATCCAGAACAGCACACTTTGTCCTCTGCTCAAGTTTTAGATGCAGAACTAGGAACTGGACCCTATGGAATATTTACATCGTTGTGGAAAGAGTGCCCAGATTAATCTGCTCTGTTTCAATCATGAGCAAAATTTCTTTCTTTTGCCTATAAGTGGCACTGTCCAGATATATCCTCATCCCTGGAAACGTTAAGAGCCAAGAAGGATGGGGCCCGGAGCAACCTGATCTAATGAAAGCCGTCCTTACCCATGGCAGGGAATTTGGAACTAGATGATCTTTAAGGTCCCTTCCAACCCTAACCATTCTATGAATCCATGACTCTATGACTTTTTATTTCTTATACTGTTACTTTATATGGTAACTTTCTAACCATTTTAGTTTGGCTTTGTTATTATAGGTGCAGTACTGTGTTCTCATGGCATTAAAGAACATGGCACTAAAGATTGCTGTCCGATATTAAAAGCTAATGAAATATTTAAATATCATCTCTAGAACCATAGCATAATATAGTCTTCATTTTCATACTATTGAAATACATTGTAAAGGTTGTTCATATTGAGGGAATTTATGATGTTCCAATGGCAGATATTTACTCATTTATGTTCATTGGGTTTACCAAAAATAATGGTAAATTTTACATGACAAATTTGATGAAGGGCAAAGTAGTTGCAGAATTTGTGTGCATGTCATCAGTATAGTATTTCGTTACAAGGTGAATTGCAAATTATGTTTTTAATAAGGCATATTAAATATGAAAGTGAATATACTAAGACAAAGTTGTAAGCAAGGGGATCATAGTAATCAAAATTATGCTGAACATTTTTTCTAAGTCTAAAGTTGAACTAAAGGTTCAGTCTAATGATTTTTTGTGATTAGTGAATTTTAGTGCCTTAAGTAGACTCATTTTAGCTCTCATTATATACAAGTAGGAGTGCTTGTGTAGTCAGCTGCTTCTTTTCCTCTTTGTAGTAGCTTTTAAAAAATTCATAGGCATTTTTTTTGCCTCTGCCTACAGTAAAAACATATATTTTGAGATTAAAAATGGAGATGAGAAAAATTGAGTAATAATCAGCAGCCTATTGAAAAAGTCTCATCAAAACCCAGTGGTACTTTGCTATGAATTCTGATTTTTTAATTTAGAGTAAATAGTGATTGAAAAAAGTCAGGTGAAAAATATACCAAAATTATATAACTATGCTATATACAGTTTCTAATAAAGTCTAAGGCATGAAGGCATAAGTCTCATCATGGTCAGAAGCAAAATTGGATTTTAATAACTAATCCAAAATAAGGGAGTACGTAATGACCCAACTCCAGACAGTATGTAAATTATCACACTTTACAGAAAAATATAGGTAGCAAATAGGAAATGCAATACAAAGATGACATAACACTTAATGTAAGATCAACAGCTATAACATACTAACTACTCATCTATCAAAAACTCAGCACATTTTAGGAGGGAAAAAAAAAAAAAAAAAAAGGAAATGTCTTTTTTCAAGAGAATGTGATCAACATTTTAATGTGTGGTGGGTTAACATTGCCCGGTAGCCAGACACCAACCCAGCAGTCCTCTCACTCCCTCTCCTGAACTGGACCAGGGAGAAAATAAATGGAAAAGCCTGTGGTCAGAGGTAAAGACAGTGAGATCCCTTACCTGTTACCATCATGAGTCAGACAGACTTAACTTCATTCCTACATTCCCAGTTCCTCTATCTACCGCCTCTCATCCTGAGTGGCACAGAGGGATGGGAAATGGGATTTGCAGCAAGTTTATAACAGTTCTTTTATCTATTCCTTCCTCTTCACACTTTTTCTCTACTCCAGTGTGGGCTGCAGTCCTTCAGAATAAACCGGTTCTAGTGTGTGTGTTCACAGACCATCATTACATGCCCTGGCATGGTCCCCTCCACATGCTGCAGGGAATTATCTGCTTCCCTGTGGTCTCCTCCAGGGGCTACAAGGGAATCTGCTCAAGCACTAGGAGCAACTCTTTCTCTTCCTTCTTCCCTGACTCTGGTGGTTGCAGGGAAAGTTGAAAGAACCTGTGTCTATATCCTGTTGTAGAGAAAACCCACAAAATAAAGTTCAAGAATTATTCCTTTTTCAGGATCTCTTTTTATTAAGTGGGCAATCTGTGATAGCAGACTGTGGAAAAAGCTGTCTATTAGAACTTGAAATTTGAAATCTGAATGGGACTAAAACCTGACTGAACCTATTAGGTAGATGAATCTGCCAGATGGTTTAAAAATGATAATATACATTTAGAAAAAGCACCTTCATGTGTGAAATGTTAATTTTATACAAAACAACCCAATGTGTTTTTGTCTTGCTTCAGTTAACCTAATTAGTATGGAGAAAAAACTATTTGATAGAAAGCGTTATAAATAAAATGGTAAATAAAAGACAATAATGTAAAAATTGTTGTGACATTCAAATAATCTGTGAATTAACAACAAGAAAAAATTATTAGATGACTTATTATCTTTTTATAATGAACCTTCATCACTGTTGTCTGATGATGAGAATATGATGTTAGGGGTATGAATAATGTCATGAATCATAAATTGATGTTGTTATTTACAGTAAGTAGAATCACAAAAAGCCTAATTTTGTACATTTTCTATGACTGCAACTAACCATGTGTCAAGTCTACTTACATTCTTTTAAATTCAAGGGTAAGCGAAAACCTAAACTCAACCTCAGTTGAGTGAGGAATATCAGGGGACGGTACGGCTCAACCTATGTCACGTGAAATGGTGTGTGTACAGCATCAGCCAGTAATGAGGAGGAAAGTTCTCTCTCCAGCCTTAGCTTTTCTCTCCAGTAAATCTTCATCTGCAGATGTTCAAAGTAAAGTCTCAGTTTCACACAGGCTTTGGAATAACCTCCAGCACAGTGACAGGTGAATGTCATGTAACATGGAGAAAGTCCATACTTGACATAAGAAAATGTCACAAGGTGAAGGCCATCTCTGGTAATGCTGACCTATTATTACTCATCCACTGCTGATTTCAGATCTCATTCTAGGACTCCAGACAAATCTGAAACTTTCTAAACTGCAGAGAAGACATTTTGCAGTATAAAACTCAGAAAAATACAAAATCAGGACTGTGCATATTAAAGACAGGAGGAATTTAAAAGACTTGTCTTTTTTGTCTTTCCCCTAGGCTTCCACAACCTTGGGAGGAGGAAGAACTAGGTTAAGGAATTTGACTAAATTCAGTTATATGAATTGAAAAAAGTCACCTCATTTAAGCTTGTCTCATCTGTGTGAACAAATGGGCATATCAATAATGAAAACCTCACTGCATACTTAGCATGTCATCAGCACAAATAGTCCTCATTTTGACAACTGTTGTAGTGACAATTGAGTGTGTGGAAAGAATCTGAAGGAGAACATCAGCTTCACCAGAGGATATGAAGCTGGCCTACAACAATGTCCCCCATGGTACAAACCTGGTTGATAAACAAAGGTTTCTATGTTTAACGTAGCAGTAGAGCTGCAGAAAATTAATCCATTCTGAAAAGAAATGTTAATATATGTATTCGAGTGCGCTCACATATATACACATATAAAATGTATATTCTGGGGACTTAAAACATTTTACTTGAAATGATTCCATTTCTCCAAATGTTTTTGTTCCACAAGAAAATGAGTCATGAGTTTCTGTTTTGGTGCCTGAGAATATTTAAATGTTAATTTACTTCCAAATTTTGAGTGTAAGTACGAACAATCCATTAATCTTATAAATCTCATTATTTTTCTTGGAAATTTCACTTGATGTGTTCCAAAAAGGACATCAGCCACGCATTAAATCCTGATAGTTTTGCTTTTAATTCAGATATTTATTTTCCCATTTGACTTCAAGCATTACTTGATAAACCATATGAATATTATTGAAGTAATAAAACTAATGACTTTGAGAAATATTATATTATGGGATATTGCTACAGTATTTTGGTAGGGGAGGGATAAATGAATCTAACTTCATTTACAGTAGATAGCAGTAAGTGGATGCACCTCAGATGCAAAGAAGCCAGAGAATAGAAATCAACTTAATAAAGATCATGCCTCCTGTTAAAAAGCATACCTTGCATGACACTCAGTTCACACAAATGCAAGGAAGGGCAATTTTTGGAAATGTTACATTTTATTAAACACAGCAGCATATTGCAGTCCTGTGTCCCATCTCAAGTCACTGAAAATTTACTCTGATCCACATCTTGTTTATGATAATGGAACAGAAAAGCAAGAGAAGTTTAAAAGAAAAAGAGTACCTGAAACTGCATTCAAGGCAACATGGCAGCTGAGAAATACTCTGTGGCATTACCCTCAAGCAGAATACTATCCCTGTTCTGCAATTAGTGTTATTGAATCTGACCTGGGCACTGCATAGAACACCATAAAACCTAAATTCCACTTCTAAATTACAGAGCGAAAGTGGCCTACTGGCTTAGCTTGAAACTAAATCTACCATCTGTCGACTTTGCTTAGCAAGTAGTACATTCTAAAAGCTGGCTCTGGGTAATCTATACTGATTGACCCAATAAGAAGAAGGAAAAGGGAAATTGTATGGCCTATACTTCAGAATTTCCTGAGTTAGGTATATATATCCAGAATACACAGGAACCCCAGAATTCCATTTGACTGCATTACTTCAAGGACCATATTCCTTATTTTATTTGTTTGTAACAAGGTCACATGGCCAACAGTAAAGAACCCTGTGGTGTTTCCTAAAAAGTGAAAGATGACAAGGACAGTAATATATTTAGGCATTATGTAAATTATTTTCATTTTTTTTTTAAAAAAAAAATATTTTCAACTGTGTTTTATTTCATTACAAATTTTTTCCATATTTTTTTCTTTCTTTTTTCCTATTAATTTGTTCCACATCAGAACCACTTCTGCACAGAAATGGTGAGGTTTGGTTAGCTGCAATAATGACCCCTAAAACATATCATCACTCATCAGAAGCAATCTGTTCCTCCTACTCACCTTTATCACTCATGCTTTAATGTTTCTAGATGAGCTGAAACATTGGTGGAATTCAGCAGTCACAGACTGCCTCCAGCTCAGACAGGCTCTTCAATTAATCACTGTGTTTGTGTGGCATTTCTGATATCCAAAAAGAGATCCTTTTAGCTATCCCAGCCATTGTGAAGTAAACAACATTCAGCTTCTGCACCAGCTTGCCCTCTCAGGTCCATGCTGTGTCCAGCTGCATAACTTGCCCTCATTTTGGAGATATATAATTTTATATATTTTTTCTGTTGCAGTTGGAATTCCTTTTGTTACCATTGTTACTGCTGTATTTCAGGCCTTATTTGTTTTATGAGAAGTGCTGTGGGTTATCATTCTGGTTATCTATAGGGGTCATATTTCTCTTGCAGATAGCACACTTCTAATAAAGACCAGACTCAGAATTTCAGATATTGCAACCAGAAACCAGCATATCTTCCATGCAAAAGGATAATGAACCTTGTTATATAAAATCCTCAGCTTCTGTTTGTTCTATATCATATCTTTTGTAAAACTATACAGTCCTGATATGAAGTTCTAATATAGCACAAAATTCATCAGTTCTCTGAATGAAATGTTTTAATTTATCTTTGCACTTAAAAATCTTTTTCATTTTGTCTCCATTTTTTAGATTTAATTTTCAAGCTTTAAATCTAGCCTTCCATGATGTTTTTGTGACAGTTTAAGGAATTATCTTCAGTCACAAATCTTAAATACCCGTGCAGGTACGTAATTGGTCAAATGGCTTTATGTTCAGGCAAACGCAGTGTTCAATTCCTTGCACCCAAAATAAGGCATACAGATCAGAATGTACGAGTGCTTGCACTTGCTGGGCTATGCAAACAGGTCATTTCTAGATTAGTGTGGGTTGTTGGGGATTTTTTTCAGGAGGCAGGAGTGAGGAAGAATCCTTAAAATCTATGAACAATTATTTTGAAACTACTAATTCCCCAAATGAAAAAAATGGGAATAAATCAATAATTTTTATAATTTTAATCTATTTTAGATATTTTGCAACTATCCTTTTGTTTATACAGTCAAGGACCAGACTAGGACACCTGCTAATCATGTTGGGACCTGATATCTAGCATTGTTGGGTGTTCTCAAATCGTTTCCACAGTTTTTATTTACCAGATTATACTGTTCTATTTCATGTTCACAAAGCTATGCTTTCATGGCAGAGACATTGTTTTCCATTTGAGGCTTACAAAATACACAAAAGTACTTCAGTCCAGACTGGCTCATACTAGTGATTTACCCTGTGCATTGTTTAATTATTCTTCCAATATATGTTACCTCAAAATGTTAGCAAGAACAATTATTTTTTCTTTTCAAATAGACAATATAGCTCTGGGTAAACTCACCAGGGAATTTCTGGTAGGAGTAATGAAAAAAAGCCAAAAATAAACTGCTGATTTTTCCAAATTTTATTGAACTTAACCTTTTCTCTGGTGGTAATACTACAAGAAATTTGACTTCTCTGTAAATGTTACAGAATCCAGAGCTGATAAATCCTACAGTGCTCTTATTTCACCTAGTTTTCCTTGCTCTGCAACAAGTAAAGCAACACACAAAAAAGCATATTGTCAGAAGTTCTCTGAAATCAGTAAATGAGTAATTAACCATTAAGCCCCTTTCAGCTACATTGTCAAATGCTAAGACGCTACAGAACATCTATGGGGATCCATTCAGATAACATTAATTTTGGGGTTTGGATCAAAACTTTACCATAATTATACTTATGGTTGTTACTGTGGTAAAGTTATCACAATAACAGAGAGGTACCAACCAAATCCTGTGAAATTATGTTTAAATGTAGCCTTTTCTAAGCAAAGCAAACTGATGTTCCTTAAAAAAAAATGTTTCAAGAGTACTGAGCATTTTTCTCTTGAAGGCCAGACCTTCTTATTAAGAATATCAAATCTGGAATTCTAAAGCTTTTCAAATTCTTTCCTTGCTTTTTACCATAACCGTTAATACTCGCAATGACAAAAAACAGTACCAAATATGTTGTAATCCAACAAGCAAGGCTATAAATTTGCACAAACTAGTTTAATTCATATGAAGTTAATTAATGTGTGATAGAAAAAGACTTAGTCCAAGACTTTTTAAGCTCCCGTTTTAGTTACATTGTTTATCAATATTTGCTTATCAATATCGTTCTGGTTTATTCCATCCCATCTTCATGTCACTGGAAAAATAATCATTTCCTAATTCTGTTCGAAATTCTTGCAACTCTTTACTTGTTTGCTTACTTATTTTTCTGTTCAAATAAAGCTACCACTTCTACAATGCTTATTAGACCACTACTAATAAAAGTCATTGAAGAGCCATGTAAATAGATGGGAATACACTGTCATTCTGATCTCTCTAATTCAAACCCTGACATTTTGAAAACAGGGAACGCGCTAGTGAAGCTTTACTAACCTTCACTAGCTGTATCATAAATTTCACAGTATGATCATTTTCCCCCATAGATGGAAGAAATAAAAACTAAGAAAATTAGTTAACACAGATCAAAATGAATCACTGGTCTAGATATGCTATTTAGTGAGTTAAAGCATCTGTTAGCCAGTTCAAATAACTAACTAACCCAGGTTCAATGTACTTTTTCTACAGTCAAAATGACTTTGCCTCTTTGGCTATCATAGAATAAGAAAATAAGAATAAATAAGAATCAGTTATCTAAGTCCTCAGGTTTCAAAGTATAAAAGATGTTTTGGATAACATCTTTTCAAAAATATCTTGGAAGAGAAAGAAAAAAAGAAGAAGAAAAAAGTAAATGCTTTTCATAGAATGAAAACGTTTAGCTTACCACCATTTCTGTTCCTCTGGAGCAAGGGAGTGTTTATCATTGTCTTTAATAGAAGAAAAGACAGAATAAGCCTTGGCAAGCTTGAAAATCTTCATTGTCAATTTAAATTACATTCATGCAGCGGGTACAGGGAGACAAAACTCATGCTGAACTAAAAGTGATGATGCCAACAAAGAGGATTAATTTTGAGAATCCTATAATCAATAGAGAAAACTCTCCTAAAAATGAGAAGAACCATGAAGGTTCTTCCATATAAAATGTTCAACCTTTTAATATAAATGGCTCAACCATTTAAAAGGTTGGAAAAGACATAAAATTTATTGAAAGAAACAGTCAAGAAAATATAAACTGTCAGGAAAAAAACAGGCAAACATGTAAAAACATGAAAAATAAAAAAATAGGACACATTTGTGAAAATGATGCAGTACAAATTTAAGCAACGGTTGATATGATGGAGACCTCAAGAGAGTACATGGAGCTTACATTTCATAAGCCTTGAATGAAAAAGCCAGCAAACACACTGAAGTAAGGTAGAAAATTACATTTGATAGCACAGTCAGAATTCATCTGTTCAGAGGAAGAGAATTATATTTTGATCTCTTGCTGAGGAAGTGTCTTAAACAAAAAAATAGAACTTTCTGAACAAGTAAATAAGATTCTTCTCACATAATGTAATATTGTAAGAGTGCAGCTAGTCCACTTATGGTCAATGTAAAGAAATAAGCACTGAAGTGAAGTGATTAATTCATTCCATCCATAACTATGTAACTAAGAAGGTTTTCTTGGAGTAAAAGGGTTCTTGAGAAGTCCCCCATTCTGCTGTCTCAGAGCAAAAAGGATGGTCTAGATAACTATGCTATTGTTCAAAATGTACTTTGAGTAAGTACAGGGTGGGTGAGATGAGACTAATTCTTTCCAAATTTGTTACTTTCAAGAAACTGAAATCAGCTTCCCATGTACACATTTTAGAAATCAAACACGTAGGCTATAAAAAAGAGGGGGAGTAGAACTTCATAGCCAGAGCTACAGATCAAAACACATTTTAAATTACTCTGGGTGTGATGCATATACTTCTATCAATAAATCAGAATGCTCCTAGCGCTACTATTTTTTAACTTAAGAAGATAATTTTTATAAGAATTCCCAGTTTAACTTGTCTTGGATTTTTTTCCATTTCAGAATGGAGCTGAGTTGAATCTCAAGTGAAAATTTCTAAAATAAAAACTAAATAGTTCTCTCAGATGCAAAGTCTTGGAGCGGAGGGTAAGGGGAAGAAAGAAGATTTCCTTACTTTTATTTGCTTGCAGGAATTTTGCCAGTATCTCCATGCAAATCTATTTTATCTACAAGGGAACATTTCTTTTTATTGGATTTCCAGGTGGTTTATCTTCTAAGGGATCAAAAATAAAAATATTATCATTTGTACTTTTCATGGTTAATTATACATGCCTTTATTTCCCTGGATGCTTATTCAGTTATACTCAAGGAGTTTTCATTGACTTTTAAAGAATATTTTAAAAAAATAGGCTACATGTTGACTTGCAGAAACCGAACTCACAACGCAGGCCTCGCTATGAGAAAGTGTGTTTATTCTGCGCAGGGAGCGAGGTTACAGCTCTGTTCCAAATGCCCCGCTCCCCGATCCCATGACTGTCCCGGGCTTGTATCCCCCTCCTGAGTGGCAGCCGTCACACAGCTCGGGTTGGCCCCTCCTGCTCCGAGCCCACCCTCTGCTCCGCCCCGTCCCTTCGAGGGCTGGGCTGTCGCTGCCATCGTCCCGTCGCACACAGGCACACCCCCCTCTTCTAGGACACCTTGAGATGTTGTTCCAGGCTGTTGTGATGTCTGGTTTTCGCCATCTCTGTCCCTCTTATCTGATGTTCCGTGTCTGGTGTTGACAGAACTTGCTCTATCCTAGCCCTGTGTCTCAGCAGGGCCCTGACTTTCCTTTCTAACCCCAACTCAATGTATTTAACAGTAAATACAGGCAATCTGTAGCTGTTCAGAGCTCATACAAAATTACTTTATGTAACTCAAAAATGGTGGAAAAGATCTTCTTTCCTGTATCATAGGTCTTTCCATAGTTGAGATTTCTTTTTTTTTTTTTTTTTGGCCTAGAAAGTAACTCTAGATTTGTGGAAAGAATATATAAAAAAGTATAAATATATATAAAAAGTATAATAAAATATTATTATATAAATAAATATTATTATGTCTTTCTTACATATCCTATAGATTTTAACATAACCTTTACATACCATCTAAAATAACTCACTTCAAAATATATTACACACAAAATGTAAGATACGATCATAAGATAAAGCATAGAATCATAGAATGTGCTGAGTTGGAAGGGATCCATTAGAATCATTAAGTCCTGGCCCTGTGTAGGACTCCCTAAGAATCACACCATATGCCTGGGAGCCTTGTCTAAGCATTTTAAAATTATTTGCACCAGAGTCTCTCTTAGGATACCTCATATATTTAACTTCCTTTCAAGCCTATGTGAATAGAAAGCTGAATAACTCAGCTTCATGAGTTATATATATGTATTTATGTGCATGAGTATATATGAACAGCCACAAACATGGTAAAAATCTTTATTAGTTCCAAATCTTTACAAAAATGTTCAATTAATATATAAGGCAGTTTTATTTTGCCCATGAGTCTATAACTAAACTTGACTCATGACAATGATATTTTCATAAATACTAATATACTCTGAAATCAGAAAATGAGAAAGTGATAAAATGATGACCAAATTTTATCCAATCCACCAACTTGACAAAATAAAAAACAATGTAGAATACAGAATGTGCATTTGCTTTGCAAATCAATATTCACTGAATATTGATTTGGCAGCTGTTTTCCATCTAGCAGAAATGTCATACAACAGTCCCCAAGCTTCATTACCAGTGAGATTTACGTAGTTAGAGTGGGTTTTTTTCATTCTTTTCTGGACATCACAGTATCAACAAGGTTGGAAGAGACCTTGAAATCATCAAGTCCAATCCATAATCTAACAGCCCATCAACTAAATCATGGCACCAAGTGCCTCATCCAGCCTACTCTTGAACACCTCCAGGGTCAGTGACTCCACCACCTCCCTGGGCAGTCCATTCCAATGGCGGATCACCCTTTCAGTGAAGAATTTCTTCCTAATATCGAGTCTAAACCTCCCCTGATGGAGCTTGAGACTGTGCCCTCTTGTTCTGTCAACAGTTGCCTGAGAGAAGAGACCGACCCCCACCTGACTACAACCCCCTTTCAGGTAGTTATAGACAGCAATAAGGTCACCCCTGAGCCTCCTCTTCTCCAGGCTGAACAACCCCAGCTCCCTCAGCCGCTCCTCATAGGGCTTGTGCTACGGCCCCTTCACCATCCTTGTTCCCCTTCTCTGAACACGTTCCAGTAACTCAACATCTTTCTTATGCTGAGGGGCCCATTACTGGACACAATACTCAAGGTGAGGCCTAACCAGTGCCGAGTACAGGGGAAGGATAACTTCATTAGTCCTGCTGGCCACACCATTCCTGATGCAGGCTAGGATGCCATTTGCCTTCTTGGCCACCTGGGCACACTGCTGACTCATGTCAAGTCTCCCATCCACCAGCACTCCCAAGTCTCTCTCTGTCTGCCCACCCTCCAGCCACTCTGACCCCAGCTTATAGTTCTGCATGGGGTTATTGACATCAAGAGGTGTTTCTCACATTGTAGCTTATTCCAGGGGAAAATGTGCTGGATGTTGAAATTCAAATACTGGAGCACACTGATTAGTCTTTTTCAGGTCCTTTAGGCCTACCAGAGAGTTCCCAAAAGAAACCAAGACAAAACCAATAGATATAACTTGAATTAGGACGTGGTATGAAGGATGAAATAAGTCATAACATTTCTACACATAAGAAGCTTCCTATGTTTACAGCAGTAAACTTTTCAAGGTCTCAGTCAAAGTCAAAAAGATGAGCTTGGGCTTAGTGCAGTGCTCCAGTATCCCAGTGCCATGTTCCTGCAGATGAGACTCAAGTCTAGAGCTCAGTGTGCAATCTTCTCATACTACTGCCTTTGCTTCCCTCTCTCTCAAGAAACAAGAAGAGGCTACTGCTTATCTCGATAAAATCAGATCCAGTACAGACCACAGTACTCGCCTAGATCCATCCCACACCACAGTTCAGGTACATCTCCTGCTATCTCTTATCAGTTTTCCAAGCAGAGCAGGACTTCAATCACTTGGGAATGCAGAAACCACAGAGAAGCTGTATGCATTGGGAAAGAAAACAGATTGTTGGTATGCCCCTCAGAATTTTCTATTTGTACTTATGGATGAGCTGAGATATTTCTGAAGAGTCTATGTTGTACTTCCATCCGGAGAAAAAGGTGGCTGTAGAACCAAGTCCTCATTTTGAAAAGACAACACCATGGAATTTCATTTATTTTATTCTCAGGTATTTTCAGTGAAAATATTTGTCACAAAGTAAAGACATTTCCTCCACTAATCTTTTCTTATTATGTGAGGTGGGTTGACCTTGGCTGGATGCGAGGTGCCCATCAAGCTGCTCTATCTGCCCTTTGCAGCTGGACAGGGGAGAGAGAATAAGAAGGAAAGTGAACCATAGAGTGGTATAAGGTGGCTTACTAAAGCAAAAGTGAAAGTTTGTGCGCACACAAGCGCAGAGAAAAATAAAAAGGCTTATTCTCCACTTCCCATTAGCAAGCAGTGTCCAGCCACTTCCTGGGAAGTAGGGATTCAGGATGCATAGTGGTTCTCAGAAGGCAAGCACTGTAATCAACAAATGCCTTACCTTCATCATCCCCTTCCCAACTATCATATCTGAGCTAATGTCGTGGTATGGAACGTTCTTCCAGCCAGCCTGGGTCCACTGGCCAACCTGCATCCCCTCCTGGGATCTTGTCCTCGATTGTAGAGGGAAGAAAATGTTGAGAGACAGGGCTGATGATGTGGGAGCACTGCTCAGCAGTAGCCAAAACACAGGTGTGTTAACAACACTTTTCTGTGAGGGCTGCTATGGGGAAATGAACTCCATCTCAGCCAGATCCAGTACATTATGTCTCCTATTCAAGTATCAAAAGCTGGTATCTGTTCAAGGAAAATTTTGTAGACATGAGAAGGGGGAGTTGAAGCAGTTCAGACTGAATTAAATTACAATTATTGAACAAAATACTTCAATATTTTATATTTCACTGCCACTTTTTACAAACATCTAGCACAGAAGTCCTGGCTGGGGCTAGGAAGCTGAAATCTGGCAGAGATGTGCTACTTAAAAGGGCACTTTTCATCATAAAAAAGCTTTGATTTAGTAAAAAAAGAACCTTTTAAATAGAAACTGGCATATGCAAAACAGGTTTAAAAGCAGAGTTCTTTACAACTACTTGTCTTGTATATCAAAGTGAAGATTTGACCCAATAAATATCATATACAGCAGGAGTTTGCATATAAGAAGTGACAGAATGACTGTTGTATGAAACCATATACAGAAAGTGTCTTTGTTAAATCTCTCACACTCTAAAAGTTTTTCCTGTAGTCTCATGCATAAATAACAGGAGATAACATTGATTAATATTTTAAGATCTTAACATATTAGAAGAATAAGCTATGGTAAAAATTAAATTTTCTCATGCTAAAGATGTTTACATGAATGAAATCACAGTAAAACATCCTCATTTACATATTTCTAAAATAGCAGATCTTCTTTTAAATAGTACAGTAATTTTCCCATTCTCTAGTAGAAGAAAACATTTTCTGAACAGTAAGTACTGATTCCAGTTTGGAGGTTGCCAGCAGCTGGTATGTCCCCAGATCCTTTCTCCTCACCATCTACAGCTGTGGATTTCTTGCCATTGCTCAGTGAGAAATGAGTATATTGCCTGAGATTTTTGAGAGAAAATAAGGAGATGATTCAAAAAA